>OY992877.1:137041143-137438643 GCA_963921405.1 Cepaea hortensis
CCTGTGTCCATCATTGTGCTGGTCATCCCCCGCCTCACCTCCCAGGAACCCCACTGTTCACGACTTATTTCCATGCCACTGTGATGTTTAACATGGCCACCGTATTTTAGGTTCCGAGACCTGAAACTGTTTAATGGCGTTAGTAAACATCTCTAATTGTCTCTTAGAATATGTTTTGGTGTGAATTCATTTTTTTTTTGTGTCGTCGGTTTTAAAACGTTTGCTTCAGAGCTGAAAGTGTTGTAAATTGCATCTCTGTCGACTGACGCAGAACGGGTAGAGTTATATAATTTGACGTTAACGTTGTCTCAACAGTTTTCAGAAATACTAATGGTCGAGCCATCAGTGTAGACACGTATCGCATATGCTTCTGGAAATACTTGATTAATAAAGCTTAATGATAAACACTTTGTCTGTGGGTTCGATTGAGTGCCGTTGTTGTTAATGTCTGGTATAAAAGAATTTGAGGTCACTATGCAATTATTGAAAACTCACTGTAGAATAAACTGATAATAAAAACTTCTCGATTTAATAGATACCTAATCATAGAAAGTTCACCATGGAAAAAACTAATAAGTTCACCACAAAAATAAAATTCATAAAAACAGTTCACTATGTAAGACACTAATAGCAAATAGTCCACTACGGAAGAACTAACAACAGAAAGTTCACTATGGAAGAAACTGATAGCAGAAAGTCCATTACGGAAGAAACTAATCATAAAAATGTCACTATTGAATAAACTAATAATAAAAATCTTATTATGGAATACATTAATAATACACCCTGAAAAAGAAAAAAAAAACACAATAACAACAACGACTAATATTAATAGTTAATTATGGAAGACACAAATAATTATAGAATGTCCATATGAAATAAACCAGTAGTTAAAGGTTCGCGGTGGACATAACTAACATCCGAAAATCCACACAGGACAAATGATTATACAATATATGCGTTCACACATATATGGCAAACATGTATCGGCTTCTACACATCATGTATCACCTTTTCAAGACTAGAAGTCACTTGTTTGGATGGTGTTACAGTGTCCTTGTACGACATGAGATGGGGTTGTCATATTTGAGCAAGTGCGCACTTCTATGTACTTAATGAGGCTTAATCTTTGTAGCATGATAATTTGTTAAGTACATATATTTATTGAAAGACAGAAGATCAAGTGGTTTGGCCATGTCGTTAGAATGCAACATTAGCAACTACCATCACTGGCCTTACATCAAAGATCATCTGCGACGAGACCACTAGGACGTCCAAGAAGAAAATGGATTGACGACATCAGAGACATTGTACAACCACACGGAATGACACTATCCAGTGCCGTCCACCGGGCGCTGGAACGCAAATTATTCCTCCCCACGACGCTTTTCGGCAGAAGTGGAAGATGATGATGATGATGATGACATATAAAATGCAATTGGGGTGCTTAATGTACATTTTGCTTGTAAATTTAGAGCATTTCCTGCAATATAGGAACCGTGGTAGCGTAGTGACCACCCAGCCTAAAATTGGTAGCAATACATGAGGTGGGAAGTAAATGTTTCCGGCGTGACATTGACCACATCACCCCTGGAGGGCCAATTGCTTGTACAAATATTTGTTGAGCACCACATGCACAATACGCCTTAAGGCGGGTATAGGCGTCATTTATAAAGATGATCTACATGGTAATTTTCTTACATGCGCGTGAAGTTAGGGAAATCACTCTTGTTTTTTCTCAAGAAGGAATTTATAGGCCGTTGGAAACGCCAGCGACAAATGAAAAAAAAAAAACAACGTTATGTCAGCTTTTGTATTTATTATAATAGTATTACATAAAGGGGTTAAAGGCAATCTGAGCGACATAATTGCACCGGGCTCTATGTATTAATTAATTTCGGCCTTCCGAAAGCGAACAAAGAGAACAACTCCGTAGCCCCAGCGACGATCCCCATGGGTTTTCGAAAGTAATGGCCTCTTGAACCGAATGGTATAGTCCGGAAACAAACCCACGTGGCAAAAGTAGATATATTCCTTATAATATTAGCGTTACAGAAGAGTGTAAACATTCATTTGACAGAAAAGACACCAACATTTCTATCCAACAAGACCTCTGTATTGGGGACGATTGGTTATTGAGACAAAATAAAACTGAGGAAAATGAAATATTCTGGGCATGTATTATGACATGCATGTATGGATAAATTAACTAATGGGGGAGGTATACCGAGAAAGTGGAGAAGTGGAAAACCACAATGTAGATGGACTCAAGAACGGTTAGATAATTTATGCATGACAGCAAGAGAGGCAGAACGTTTGATGATAGCTAAAATGACTATTTTATATTTGTAAATGTTTCTCATGACAACGTTATAAACTAACATAACGTGAATACCACTTTAGGCCACAGTGAACTTCTTGGCCACAACTCAGAACTAATTTAATACAATCATCATCACTTAATATAAATAATATTCACAAATTATCCCCATCTGTCAGAGAATGGCACTCACTCCAATGCGTGTGCTCCCATGAGCCCAATCCAACGCCATATATGAAACTGTCCAGACGACGGTCGCACGCCTGGTTTGCCCAACACTTAACATCTGACATGGATTGGAAAATCAAGCAGACAAGGAGCCGTATCATTTGAAACTAGACATTGCGATATTTTTCGCAGAAAAAAGCCTCCCTGAAGTACGGGCTACAGGCGACATCTGCTGAACATCTTTACATATATACTTATAGTCTGCAATAGATAATTATTCTTATAATGGATTTGGTGACATTGACAGAAAGCTCAATCGTCGGGAAGAATACAGTTTGTAAATAGACTTAGTATGACACGAATAGTGTCTGAAACGTAACATTTTTAACGCTTTATTGTTGACTGTTTTGTAGATTGTACAGGTACCAGTACTTGTTTCTGTCTTTGTTAATGTATTCATAAATATCACATCATGATAATTCTCCTTATGGCCCCTTAATGGACGAGAAGCAATTAAGTAGTAAGTAATAGTGAGTACTGGTGTCTATTGCTGACGGGATAGTGAAAGGCCGTTTCAACATTTCCCGATATACGGAGCCGGCGATAGAAATCAGCCGCGGGTGATATGGAAGCAAACAGCTTTGCGCTGATTTCGATGGTATGAAGCGTCGGCAGTTCCGAAATTAATGACAAACTACTGAACGTAAAATTGCCTAGTAAATTACACAAAGCCAATAGATGCCGGATTTGATTGCAGAATCCTGTAATTGATATGAAACTAACTTTAAGGATCAGAGTAAACGTCTAATTTTCGTGTTATGAGTATATATATATATATATATATATATATATATATATATATATATATATATATATATATATATATATATATATATATATATATATATATATATATAACAAGCTGGTCCTCGATAGGTGATGTGGTCGACAAAACATCTACCTCCTTTACTTTCCATAAAATTTTGTCGTACTCTTCCAGGCTGGTTAAATCTGATAACCCGGATTATTTTTTTTTTTAATGAATCCTTGTTTCGAAAGCCATTATTGTTAATATAAGCTGAGCCATGGCTGGCAACATGCAAGGGTTGTGATGGTAGTATAATCAACTACTTCATTATGTCTAACGTTTTCTCCAACTATTTTCAGAATTGCCTGTTGAGTTGAGTTGAGTTAAGAACCGACATCACTGCACTCAGGACATTCCCATACGTGCTCCGTCCCCTCGTTAAACAGCCAGCGAAGAGTCATACTACTAATCGTTCCCACCGCTATCTGATTAAAAGTTCTCCTGGTCTTCCCTCTCAGTTTTGAGATTCTTCCTGAACCCCTGCCGATCCCCCCGCAATCTCATTCTTTCCACATATGGGTTCTCAATCTGTTCCTCCGCCTTCTCCACAAGGCCTTGTTATGCGCATCCTCCAGGTCAAGAGCTACCGCCACTGTCTCCTGTTTATCCTGGAAGCCCTCGTAGACATCAAATGCAAAAGTTGCAGCATTGGCCCAGGTGTCCTTTCCAGGCCGGTAGCTCCCGAGTCTTTGGGGCAGCAGATTCCGACTTTCCAAATGTTGCTGGAGCCTGCGTGCTACTATCTTTTCAAGGGCTTTGCCATACGTGTTTTGCATGGTTATGATTAGGTATCCATTAAGTCTGGAGTGATCCTTACCTGGCTTTGAGAGTGGGACCAGGTAGCTATGCAGCCATTAAGTCTGGAGTGATCCTTACCTGGCTTTGAGAGTGGGACCAGGTAGCTATGCAGCCATTAAGTCTGGAGTGATCCTTACCTGGCTTTGAGAGTGGGACCAGGTAGCTATGCAGCCATTAAGTCTGGGATGATCCTTAACTGGCTTTGTGAGTTGGACCAGGTAGCTATACAGCCAATCGTGGGTTATTTCCGCCGTATTGATGCTTTGGTTGAAACAAAGAGCCATCTCCAAGTCCCCTTCATTTATGTTCCTCATATGGGAGTACCTCACGCCATCCGGACCTGGCGCTGTGTCTTTAGCCCGCTTTAGTACCCGTCTAATGTCTTCCACTTTAATCTCACAGTCCTCCTTCTTAGTGACCCGTTACAAGGCTTCTCTGACGTTTTCTCTAATAGCCCTATCTTGCTGATCCGTCTGCTTTAAAAATCGCGCAAGAAAAGTCTCCCCTTTGTCCTTGTCAGTTGTCATAGGTCGGTTATCATCATCATAAACGGTACCATGTGTACCAGGCATCACCTGTCTCTTCATCTGCTGGTGCAGCCTCCAGAATTTTCCCAATGTCACATCCCCATCGGCTTCATTGATAAACTGTGATGGTGACAAATCAGGACTATAGGCTGGGTGTAGCAGAATTTCCCACTTCTACCTTGCTAATTCTTCCTGCACAATCTTTGCGACATGCGGACGAGCATTATCGTACAACAAAATCACACTGCGAGAAAGCATGCCATGTCGTTTATTCTTGATGGCTTTTTGCAGCTTGTCTAGTGTTTGCAAGTAGTGGGTAGAGTTGATGTTGACACCGGGTTCTTTAAATAATAGCCAACAATAGCCCTTCATGATCACAAAATGAACTCAGCATAACCTTACCAGCGGAAACCTGTAACTTGAATTTTTTTTTACTTTTGGTGATCCAGCATGCTGCCATTGCATGCTCTCTCTCTCTCTCTCTCTCTCTCTCTCTCTCTCTCTCTCTCTCTCTCTCTCTCTCTCTCTCTCTCTCTCTCTCTCTCTCTTGCTGCTCGGCTCAAAGTGGTGACACCATGATTCATCGCCTGCCACTATGCGGAAGAGAAATGCATCACCCTCCACTCTGTAACCCAGCAAGTGGTTCAAACACCACCCCGTGCATGCCTCTTTTTGGTGGTCGGTCAATATCCGTGGTACCCACTGTGAACACACCTTCCGATATTGCAGTTTCTTACGAACGACCTTTTGAATTGTCCCAATTGACACATCAAATTCTTTCGCTAGCGAACGTATGCTTCGACAACAGTTCATCTGTACTGCTGCATCAGTTTTGGCGGTGGGTTTTTTTTTCTGTTGCAACAATATGCGCTTTACCCGGTCGTCGAAGATCTGTCGTGAACTGACGTCCTTTCCGAAACATTCGTGCCCAGTCTGTCACTGTTGTCTTCGACACACATTTGTTACCGTACGCTGCCTGCATTCTTCAATGAATGTCCACTGGTCGACATCCTTCAAATTAAAGAAACTGAATCACCGCTCTTTGAGCTTCTTTGGACGGATTTTGGTTCAACCCAGCCATTTTTTCAACGGTCAGAAACAGAACCTATGCATCATGGGACGATAAGCACGTGCTCGTTTATTCATTGGTCAGTACTTATCACATGACTATGACATGGTCATGATCAACGTTCGCAATTACGCGTGGTGCGGCACGAACGGATTTCAAATGAACGTCCCTTATATAACACATTTCAGCTGTTAGCTATTCTTATGTCAATGTAAGTTGAGACATGGTTGGCAATATACAAGGGTTGTGACTTTAGTATAATTAAATACTTCACTGTGTCTAACGTTTTCTCCAACTATATTCCAGAATTGCCTGGGTTTATATAACACATTACAGCTGTTAGCCATTCTTATGTTAATATATAAGTTGAGACATGGTTGGCAACATGCAAGGGTTGCGATGGTAATATAATCAAATACTTCATTGTGTCTAACGTTTTCTCCAACTATTTTCCAAAATTGCCTGGGTTTATATAACACATTTCAGCTGTCAGCCATTCTTATGTCAATATACTCAGAGGTCTGGTTGGCAACATATAGCGTGTATTTTTAATGACTGTTCAGTGTTTGAAAATATTGCAGGTCCAAGTTTGTATTCACCCTCTATAAAATTCATGAAACATAATTGGTAAATACAAAACTTGGACCGGCAATATTTTCAAACACTGCACAGTCATTAAAAATACACCCTGTATAAGTAAAGTAAAGGACCCTTTCACGCTCCTTAGACGCATTGAACATACGGTGCTAGACCCATCTTTATAGACCATTCGGCGCTCGGTGGGTGATGTGAATACCACAACACAGGCGACAAGTGGCTTAGAGTCAATTAAACATTTTATAAAGCAAAGTAAATCCAAAATTAGAGTTCATGCAAGATGCCATCATATTCATATTGACAAAACGTTGAAACCACAGCCCCCCAGTCTGTCTACCGCCTAGGGTTTTGAAAAAACCAAAAGCGAGATATTTTAAGAATTTTGGAAATGAAGGAATATCAACTTTCTTACGCACTCAAGCACGAGCGGGTGTCAAAACTGAACACTAGTAAATTGTGATCTCATGAAAACCTTTCATGCATGACTAGATTTGTTCTCCTCTAATCACATTCATTTACTTTCACTTGAGTTTTGATTTATTTTCGGTTGATCGATTTCTCGCTGGCAAATAGCAGGAACGGAAAATATCGACAAGGCGGTGCTCCTGTTTCATGAAAATTAACTGTGAGCAACTGTGAACATCAAGTTCGAAGTAAGTTGTTCATAAACTGTTTCTTTGGTGCAACATTATTGAGTAGTTATGTGTCCTAAGAAAATAGGGTTCGTGGATAGCAGGAGATCAACTTAGACAGCTTATTTACAACAGTTCTCAAACTACCGATTGCTTCCTAAATGACATCCCTGATTACGTCTATTGTGAGTTGAAAATATCGCACATTGAGTTGTTTTTTTTCCCCACCCTACTCTTCAGAGATGGGTTGAACAAATCGTTTTGTTAATCAGTAAAAAGTTTTGGAAAATTAATCTAATCACTAACCGTATTATTATTATTATTATTATTATTATTATTATTATTATTATTATTATTATTATTATTATTATTATTATTTTAAAGTTAAATGTAAATTGCAAAGACGGTACACCAGTTTAAAGGTGAAGATACACTGAACACCAGTTAAATTGTATCTAAGACAAAGGAGTATATTATTAACGAATTTGGACATGTTGATTTTTTTTTTTGGGCATATCCTTTTTACATGACATCGCTGTCAACACCAGCATTTTACTGCTGTTGTTGATGTCTTGGCAAGCTTACGTTCAGTAGTTTGCCATTGCTTTCTGAATGACCGGCTCCTATACAAATTCGTTAAAACCCAGCGCAAAACGGTCTGCTGTCAAATCCGTCGCAGCTGTATTTCGAACGCGGGTAAGCGGGCTTACGAATCGCGTCCGTAAGACCTTGGCCACAGAGAGCGGCACATGTTGATTACGAATATGAAATTAAATTTATTTTGACTCTATTTTGTCAACATACAGGGAAAGAGGAGAGGGGGGGGGGAGAGGAGGGGAAGGGTGTCCAATGGGTTGGTGGCTTCAGTTTTCAGGAGGCAAAACACGTGATCCACTAGCACGTGATTCCACAAGAGAATAATAGCTTGAACTTCAGTTGGTTGATGCAGACTGCAGCAGCCATATCAGCCATATGACTTCATTGTTGTCATTTGTGTTGTGGATTCTATATTGTTTCATGAATGTGTGAACAGTGTGGACTGTTTTTGCCTTATTTACATACACATTACCTTGGTATCTCAAAGACGACCTCTTACATCGATGATCAATAAAGCTTACAACTGTTATTTTGGATGTGAGCTTAGTTAAAAGGACCGGTTTTGGGCCACAAACATATGTGTTCAACCCTGTGCATCGAATCTGCACTGATTGTTGAACCGGAAAGAACCATGCATGGATTTTACAAATGGAGGAGGCCAAAAATGTAAATGTTAATGTGTTAAAGTGTTAATGGTAGAGACTTTTGTAACCTCCTCCTACTGTACATGTAATTTATAAGAAGAAAGAGCGGCTAGTGATCTATCTAAATATTTCATCTAATATGCCCCACAAGAAAGATCATGTTTCGAGCCAAACCGGAATCTTATATTTTCGAGAAAGTAGAAGATAGTAATATCAGTGGGCATCCGTCACGTGAATGCAAAAGCGCCTGATTTCGTGCATACCGAAGTGTCTACACGATAATATAAAAATGCCCATTGCAAACTGAATGGTCTAGTGATAATTTTAGAATTGCCAAAAAATAAGCACAGCTCTAGAGGGATTTTTTTCAGTGACTTTGGGCTTCGCCTAAAATGAGCACCAGGAATTGTCATAGTAAGTAAAGGCGGCCGATTGAACACATAACACATCGAGTGCGCATGAGTCTAAACATGCGGGGCTAGCACCTTATACCAAACGCCCCTCAAGGCGTGAAAAGGGTCCTGTGCTGTATTTACTTTGCATAAAGCGGAGCTTCTGAGTTGCCGACTGTGGCAATATACGAGGGTAAGTTAATAAGTAAGTCACAAATGGCTGTAGAAAAATAACTATGATAACAACTTGAAGCCAGTTTATTTTTATACATACATTGTCCCTTTATTTCTCAACATAATTTCCACCAACATTGATGCACTTATCCCATCGTTTTATCAGTCCTCCCAAACCTGCTGCATAGAACTGCGTGCTCTGTTTTCTAAACCACGTTTTCACTTCACATTCAACTTCGGCGTCACTTGCGAAATGTCTCGCGCCAAGGTGGGTTTTTAGTGGACTTAGCCATTAGCGATTTCCCATAAAGCGGTAGAAAAAGTTACGAGGGCGAGTAAATAAGTAACTCAAACAGTTCTGTGGGATGGCAGGTAAATGAAAACAAAGCACGCAGTTCTATGCAGCCGGTTTGGGAGGACTGATAAAACGATGGGATAAATGCATCAATGTTAGTGGAAATTATGTTGAGAAATAAAGGGACAATGTATGTATAAATATAAACTGGTTTCAAATTATTATCATAGTTAGTTATTTTTCTACAGCCATTTGTGACTTACTAATTAACTTAACCTCGTATCTTCTAGCATAGAATGCGCATGTGTTTGTTATTTGTGCACACCAAAAATCAGACCCTTATATTTCAAATTGCCAGATAACCTCATTGCCTGCGTTTGTGTAGTGGGTCTGATAACACTACTACACAACAACAAAGACCACAATTGAAGGCCGTTCATTGATTCGTCAAAGATGAGCTTAGCAGATGCGCTGCTAGATAATGAATTGTAACATGTTACCATCTGTTCAGCTCGACTGTTCATTTCATTTGAAACTTACGCAGTCATCATCAAGTGCCATGCCAGCTGGCATAGGTGCTCATGTCTCTCTACAGATCTCGGTCTTTGGTGTTCTGGATCAACTTTGCTGATGATGTTCCTCCATGTCACTGTCTCAATCCATCCAGTATCATTTCTCTTGGTCTGCCTCTGGCTCTGTTCCTATTATGTTTTCCAATTCTTAGTTACTCTGGCAGTCCGATGAATTCGTAACATTCGTCTCAGGAACCAATCTCTGTTGCTTCCACGCTATTCCTAATTTGTTCATTTACATTCCAAGATTCACTGCCATTCAGCAAAACAAATTATATATAGCATTTCAACACTCTCACTCTTACATTCAAAGATAGTGACTTGTGGCATAAGATACTTTTCATTTTCTAAAATGCAGCTTTTCTTGCCCTATTCTGTTCTTAATCTTAATTTATTGAAAACATACTACTCAAGGTGGGACTGTCAAAGACTGAAACAGGAGGCAGGAAGCCTGCCTCATGATAGAACACCACCGGGACGTGGGGTCAACCTCAGATAGATTAGAGGGAACATAGTGCCCGGGATCAGGGCAGGATAGATGATAGAAAAGGGGGACTATTAACTAGTCCTCACACGAAGGCGTTGACCAGATAGTTAGCACTACTGGTCACGACAGAATCACGCCTGCGTGATAGCCACGATTAGCACTCAACCAAAGACAGCTAATAGAAGCGTGCTAACTGACCTAGCACGCAAAGAGCCGAAGGACGCATGAAGGTCCTTCCGCGTGGCGTGTAGCGACGCGAGTGAAGGAAGTCAGACTGGGGACTGACTCTGTAGTGTTCACATCGTGTAGAATAGAAGATAGTTTTCGTATAGCCTAGTAGATAGAGATTAGCTATAGGGTTTAGGAAAACTAGTGATAGAGAATATTGTGACTTTATGTGTGATTAGATAGCGACTGTTTTGCAATTGTAAAGAGCCAACGGCAATAAAATGTACCATTTCATTCCTCGCACACGACTTGCAAGTTTCTTGTATGGTGTGGGAGAAGTAATCCGATGATGCCTGAAACATGAGTTGTTGACAGGCAATAGGATTAAATGTGGTGTCAGAAGTGTGGCTTGAACCTGAGTTCAAGCTATAACACTTACCCGCGGCTCTAGACTAGGGTTACAGATAGGATATTACAAAGATTAAATGTTTAATTTGTGTCAGTGACGATGACGTATGCAGACTAGATCGAGTTGCCAGCAGAATTGTGCCTATCGTGATGAAATAATGTTTATTTGTGCTTATTAGAATATTATATATTTAAATAATGTGTTCTTCAAAGTTGTAAGTATTAATATTATGTTCTTCTTTCATTTATTTATGTAATTATTTATTTGTTTTTGAATAATTGTCAAAAATGATTCATGGCGGAGCAATACAGAGGTCAGCGACAGTATTGATTTTTGCAAGCTAAAAATAGCGCTGCGCCTGTGACGTGGCACGATTGACAAGCAGTTGGGCCTCGCCACTTGGAATCAGCATTTCAGTGTTTACATACTGCCAAGCTACTGCCTGCCTGAATCTTTACGATATATTAAGTATTATTTATTTATTTAAGTTAGAGAATGAATATATTTATTTATTTACACATTATTATTATATTTATATTTATTTAAAAGCAGTTATTGATTTTTTTTCGTACTTTTCTATTTGTTTACCGTCACGACGGCACTACTTTCGGCTATGCAAATTAGATTTTGTCTGCACCATACTTCCATAGATTAAACTAGGTTAGTAACGAAAGACATATTACTGTAGAACAAAGACAGGACATTGACATTAAATATTAATTAATCGATATTCTGTTTGTTCGTGGCCATGTCAGTGTCATTGTACCAATTTGTCAAAAATCTATTTTTCGTTTACGAGTTGTTAATTGTTGCTGCTCTGTAAACCAGGGCGAACAACAGCTGATAGATAACGTGAGTGTATGCCGATGTGCCAAACAAGGTGACCTGAGTAGAAAACTCGTGTGTATTCCGGGGTGCCAAACAACGGGACCGGTGTTGCTGACGTGTTGTTCCTTGTTCTCGGGAACATTAAGATGAGTAAAACCTACGTTTTTGGCATGCATTGTGATTAATAGTGCATCTCTTTTTCAGCGTGTATTGTATGAACAGACTTTGTGCTCTAATTTTTTGGAGAATACAATTTTCCAGATTGTAAACAAAGAGTACAATTTGTAGTGCTCAGATATTAAATAACATAGCATATTAAAGAAAAATAACTGAGTGAAGCAGTCAGTTCAGGTCAACGCGAGCCAATTACCCAACAACATGGCTACTCTAGCTGACTTCATTAAAGCAGGCAAAGAATTGCAATACTCAGGTAAAGAGCTAGAACAATATGCGGATCAAAAATTTAAAGAAGCAAAGGATGCAGAGAGAGATGAACGCGCACAGGAAAGACAACACCAGATACAACTAGCTGAGATAACAAAACAAAAAGAAGTGCAAATTAAGCAACAACAATTAGAACATGATAAGAATGTTAAGCAACAACAATTAGAACAAGATAAGAATGTTAAGCAACAACAATTAGAACAAGATAAAGAATTAAAACAAAGAGAATTAGATCTAAAGCAAAAGGAGATAGATGAAATGGCAAGAGTTAAGGAAAAACAAATACAAGTAGAATCAGAGACACAGTTAAAGATGAAAGAGATGGATGTAGACTCACACGCAGAGATCTCTGCCACTAAACTTAAAAGTCAACAAGAAGAAAATAAGTTCAACAAATACAAAAATATTATCAAACCATATTGTAAAGACGATTCAATATCTGCTTGGACTGAAAATGTCGAGTATCAGTTTAAATATCACCAAGTTCCTTTAGAGATGTGGGCTATGATTTATATGAAGAACCTGAGTGGTGAGCCCCTTAAAGTAATAGAATCTATACCAACCGATCTTAGATCTGACTACCAATACATCCGTGATAGGATTATGCAACACTTTTTACTTGATGCCCCTGGGTATCAGGTTCAGTTCTCAAATTTAAAACCTAAACCTACTGAGACTTTCATTGACTACGTCTCAAATGTTCAAAGTGTACTAAATAGGTGGCTGAAAGCAGCTAACATAGGAAAAGACTTTGATAGATTGAAAAACTTAATAACTATGGATAAAGTAATATCCACGATACCATCCTCTTTTGCTAAATTTTTGCAGCAGTCAGACATTGAAACCATAGAACAGTTTGAAAAGAAAGGGTCTGCATATTTTTCTTCAAACAGAAATATTTTTAAGACTTCAAATGACTCTGAAATAGTTTCCTTTGTAAAAGATCAATCTAAAAACTATCAGAGCAATAGAAAACCATTTAATAAATTTGACAAGAAAGATAGAAAAATTTCAAAATGTATCCACTGTCACCTTTTACATGACACTTATTCAATGTGTGACAAATCGCCAAGTTATCCGGCACATCTTGAAAATGTTATTAAGAAGCAACAGAACAAAAGATCTGCATACCGGCGTGCCATTAAATGTTTTTTTTTTGTTCCAGCTACGGCCATTATTCAAATAAGTGCCTAGGCCGCCAACGTATGAAAGCCAACAATGCTATTTTACTTGATACATCTTCTGATAGTGGTAGTGAGACTGAGTGTGATGTTGAAAATGAATTACCTGTTAACCAAACGGAAGAGGTGTGTTGTGTAAACGATATGTTGAGTTTTGACAGTTGTCAGCGATGTCACCAATTTCATGCTGACGGAAAATTAGAATGTGGACATACAGTTCCATTCTCATCTGAGAGTGTGAATGCAGCCTTAGCCTCCAGAGGCAATTTAGAGTTCCACAATGCAATGGTCAATGATAGACCATGCCAATGTTTGCTGGACAGCGGTAGTACCCTTATTGATCTCAGAAAGGAACTGGTGAGTCAAGAGGATTATACAGGTGACTCTGTCAAATGCCGAACCTTTTCGGGTAACATTGAAATTTACCCTTTGGCCAAAGCCCGTATTGACACTCCTTTCCTTTCGGGTACATTTACTTGTGCTGTACTTGACAACCCTTGTACTGATTTAATTCTGGGTTGCTTACCCCAACTAAAACAATGTACTAGCGATGAAATAACTGCATGGAACCAACTGAATGCAGTTAATGCAACAACCAGAGCAGACACTATTAAAACATCAAGACACGCTACAAGATGAGAGACTACTGGTGCTTTCTCCATCTAGCACTGATGATACCAACAGACAAAAATTCATAGAACAGCAGAAAGCTGATCCTAGTTTGTCTCCTTATTTAAAAGTATTGAAAGATCGAGCAAAAGTGACAAAGAACGCATCATGGTTCTTCAGATTAAATAATGGCATCCTTACTAGATATTATACTACTGGTAACCATGAGATTCAGCAAACGGTGTTACCTGTACAACATCGCATAACTATGCTAAAGATTGCACATGAGTCACCGTTTGCTGGCCATCTTGCATATGACAAAACCAGTGCCAGAATTCAGGCTCATTTTTATTGGCCAGGTTTTTGCAATGATATTAAATTATTTTGTCGTTCGTGTAATGTCTGTCAACAGTTAGTACGAAAGGGTAAACATGCTACAGCTGAAGTACAACCTTCAGCGAGAACAATTGAACTTGAACCAGATCAAGACATACTTCTCTTGCTTCCTGACAAACGAAATTTATTATTGACTTCATGGCAAGGGCCATTCAAGGTGGCACGTAAAATTTCAGATGTTGACTATGAAATATCAATAAACGGACACTTAAAGATATTCCATGTCAACATGTTGAAACCTTACTATTCACGACAAGAGACAGATGTAGAGACAGACGAACACAGTGCACCCACACCTAGTGATCAGACGACAGACATACACAACGCAACTACACTAGTTAGCGAGACTGGCATATCCGACGAGCATACACTTAGCGAGAATACAGAATACACACTTAGCACCACCACCGTACTGAATCAGGTAGACGACGACGGAATGGAACTACCAGTTCCTATTGTAGACAAGACTGCTACATTAGATAGCATACAGATAGAACAGGAACTAACAGACAGTCAACGACGACAATTAGTAGAATTAGTGAAGGAATACAAAGACATATTCTCTGACATTCCAGGTAAGACGGACAGAATCGAACACTCCATTCTTCTTTCGGACTCTAAGCCTATTAAATGCAGGCCGTACTCAATCCCACTAAGCTATAGGGAAAATCTAAATAAGGAAATTCTGAATTTAGAGGCTAGTGGGATCATCCAGAAATCCACTTCTGAGTACTCTTTTCCAATTGTTCTAGTTAAGAAGAAAGATTCTACAATTCGTCTGTGCGTGGACTATCGAAAGCTCAACAACGTCACCAAGATCGACGCAGAGCCAATTCCGTCCTGCGAAGATTTTATTCTTGACATGTCCACCTCCAAAATCTTTTCTAAATTAGATCTCACGAAGGGATATTGGCAGGTCCCTATGCAGTCTCAATCCATCCATCTTACTGCTTTTTCAACACCTTTAGGACTTTACGAGTGGCGTTTTCTTCCTTTCGGACTTCGAAACGCTCCTGCCACTTTCGTACGCTTAACTAGATATCTACTTCACGGAGTGACGAATACAGTGACCTATATAGATGATATATGTGTCCATACTGATGACTTGACAACACACCTACTGAAACTGAGACATGTCTTTAATAGGTTGCGACTCTTCGGGCTCACTGTCAAACCGAGCAAAGTCGAATTGGGCCTAAAAGAAATTGATTTTTTGGGTCATGTCATTTCTCAAGGTCAACTAAAGACTGACCAGAAAATTATTACCAAAATTATGAATCTGACCATGCCTACCACCAAGAAACAGGTCAGAAGCCTTTTGGGGTTAGTGAATTACTATAGTAAATTTATTCCAAATTTAGCGGAGATTACAAGTGTATTTTCCAATGTTTTAAAAGCTTCTGTAAAATTGGATGTCAAAGATGCATTATTAATTTCTGCATTGTCAAAATTGAAAATCTTTGTTTAGTAATGTTCCAATCCTCCGCTTGCCTAATCCGAGGCTCGTTTATTATCTTAGGACAGATGCCAGCAGGATCTCCATCGCTGCAGTACTAGGCCAATTTTATGAGGGCATCTTCCATCCGATTTGCTACGTGAGCCGTAAGATCACACCCACCGAGTCCAGATATTCCATATCCGAGTTGGAAGCCTTAAGCGTCATCTATGCGGTGAGAAAGCTGCATCGATTTCTGTCGGGTGTGCACTTCATTGTCCAGACTGACAACTCCCCAATAACGGTCATACAGAGTGGTGTACATCGAAATGACCGAATATACAGGTGGTCGCTAATACTACAAAATTACACCTTTAGTATAGAGCATATTAAGGGGAAAGATAACATCTTGGCTGATACCCTTAGTCGACCATCTGATGTAGCAATACCAGAAATTACCACATAAGAGTGTAGAGTAATAGATGTTAATTTAGTACAGTCAAATATTCTATGTGAAATATGTTAGAAATACATGAATATTATGTGCTGAACTAAGTACCAAAAACATTGACCTACTATGTGTCCGTAGACATCAAAAGTAAGAACTTTACTCTGGGAACAAATATATCACCTTGTGAACTAGGACAGCTTATTACTTGCTAAGCTCCATATATGTTCCAGTGAATTAGTTGTGTTAAACAGAGAAAAACAGTGTCAGATGATTATATACAGACAGACACAAAAACAGTGGTCTACTTTACAAACGAACTCTACAGGTGCAATACCCATAGAACAAATATGACTGTGTAATGGATTTCAAATACCCAGAACAATTGTATAGATATTATGCCAATGAAAGCATGTTTCTGAACATTAATGGCAACGACTAACCTGAGGTATTTAAAGACCATGTATATATAAACTTAATGTGATATGTATCATAATGTTTTAATATAGTGATAAAATATAGATAGATTATGTCATTTTAATTTATAGTTAGATTTAGATAATATAATACTTTTTCATTTTAGTTTAGATAGATTATTAATTTGCCCATTTATTTAGCTTTAAAAGTAGATTAGGATAGTAATTTAAACATGACAACTAATTATAAGAAGTTTAGACAGGAATAGTATCATTCAGTTTATTATATTTCACTTTGTTTCATTTCATTTGATTTCATTCCATCTTAACCAATCCATTTAACAAACATTATCATTTAGTAGCATGATTAGGTTACACCATAATAGAATAGAAATATTATACACTTAAAGATACATCATTTACACCATATAGAATAAGAATATCAATCATATAGTTTGTTTCATTTAAAAACATTAGTTAGAATATATTATATTTCACATCACCCATTTTATAAAGGGACTTAACTTATTACATTTCACATTACCCATTTCACAAAGGGACATAACTCATCTCACATCAATTTCATTTCACATAGGTAAATTACATCCCTTAAATTAGATAAATATTAGGAGTAATGTAAGCTTATTTTAGGATTAATATGACAGATAGATTAAAATAGGCAACGCATTAAATTTATATTTATAGAACTAGTATTAGTATGTCAGTATTTAGAGTAATATTTCTGTAGAATACAATGGTTAAGAATACCAGGATACAAGCCATTAACCATTTTTTTCTTATATGTAAATATGTTGTAAATACTTGACGTGTGCAACGATTGATGCACAGTCATTAGGCTCAACTCTGTCAAACTGAGCCAAACTTGTACAGTGTCACTCCAAGGTTTTTAAATAACTATGAAGGTAAAAGATGTATGACAAAGGTGAGGGTGAAAGATGTGTGACAAAAGTGAGGGTAAAAGAGGTGTGACAGAAATGAGGGTAACAGATGTGTGCCAATAGTGAGGGTAAAAGAAGTGTGACAGAAATGAGGATGAAAGATGTGTGACAGAAACGAGGGTAAAAGATGTGTGCCAATAGTGAGGGTAAAAGAAGTGTGACAGAAATGAGGATGAAAGATGTGTGACAGAAACGAGGGTAAAAGATGTGTGCCAATAATGAGGGTAAAAGAAGTGTGACATAAGGGAAGGTGAAAGATGTGTGACAGAAGTGTGAAAGTGAGAACAAATGTAAAATATACAAGAGAGAGTGAGAACAGTCAGCGGATTTTTTCTGCCGCTCAACAGGACTTTTTATTTCTGTTGCCGTCAAATATTGGTTTCTATGTTGGAAATATGTTGTAATGAATGTATTTTGTGTAGTTTAGTTTAGGATCTTAGTGAAAGTATTTTGAGTCTCATAAGACAGAAACGTAGTCACAGATTTGTATTATACACATGTTTGTGACCACAGTTAAATGAATTATGGCACTTGAAAAACTAACTTACATACACATGATAGTTAGATACACATGTTAGAGGGTAAATTATACGTTTAATTACATCCAAACACACAAACAACCAGAAAAACAAACATATAAATTGCATACACTTTTATTAGATCAAGGGGAGATAACTCCGGGTCAGGGGACATAATAGACAACGAAACACTAACTTAACAGTGAAATATGACTTTACACGCGGAAGCGAGATAGGTAAAGCCTGTCGCTCACAGCTTGTGTAATGGTTGTTTCATATTATATGGGGGACATGAAGCAATTCATGTGTTGACCTTCAGAAAGTCAACTTTGTATGGGTAGTGAGTTAATTTACTATTTGAGGGCAGGTCTTATAAGACAACGGTCCGGTTCAGACATACCTCTAATTAATATAATATTGCGATTGAGAAGAGGGCTCACGCCAACCAGACAAGTTTGTGGCGATTGCCAGTGGCCAAGTAAAGTGATGCTACATTGTGACATTAGTCAGTAGGTCTATTGAGTAGCCCAAAGCCAGGTTATCTACAGTCTTTGACAAAAATTAGACACACTAATTTTTTTAGAAACCTCTTGCGTCACAACCAATGAGTCAAAGTTGATGACGCAACACAGGAGGGGAGGGTGTGTGTCAAAGACTGAAACAGGAGGCAGGAAGCCTGCCTCATGATAGAACACCACCGGGACGTGGGGTCAACCTCAGATAGATTAGAGGGAACATAGTGCCCGGGATCAGGGAAGGATAGATGATAGAAAAGGGGGACTATTAACTAGTCCTCACACGAAGGCGTTGACCAGATAGTTAGCACTACTGGTCACGACAGAATCACGCCTGCGTGATAGCCACGATTAGCACTCAACCAAAGACAGCTAATAGAAGCGTGCTAACTGACCTAGCACGCAAAGAGCCGAAGGACGCATGAAGGTCCTTCCGCGTGGCGTGTAGCGACGCGAGTGAAGGAAGTCAGACTGGGGACTGACTCTGTAGTGTTCACATCGTGTAGAATAGAAGATAGTTTTCGTATAGCCTAGTGGATAGAGATTAGCTATAGGGTTTAGGAAAACTAGTGATAGAGAATATTGTGACTTTATGTGTGATTAGATAGCGACTGTTTTGCAATTGTAAAGAGCCAACGGCAATAAAATGTACCATTTCATTCCTCGCACACGACTTGCAAGTTTCTTTTATGGTGTGGGAGAAGTAATCCGATGATGCCTGAAACATGAGTTGTTGACAGGGACAGTTTCAGGATCAGACACAATGACTGTTCTATTGATTTCAATTCCAAGCTGTTCTGGTGATGTCAGTACCTTCTAGCTGATATATTTCTCCGTAGATGTGAAGCTTCAGTAGGGCTATTGCACAGCCCGCTGGTTTCTGAGCTTGGAGAGTGGAAGACGCACTCTGCAGTAGTTCCCATGGAGATGGTACTTTGGCACCGGGTCGCGAGAAAAATGTCTACGCCAAACTCACCCAGACAGATACAGGTCTTTTCAAGACTCGGACGAACTGAATACCAATACCTCCTACTTAAGGGGCGAAAGCTAGCCAGGTTAAAGCGGCAATGATCGAAGCAGCCACCATCATGATACTTAAGGATGTAGATCAAGCTGTGACTTAATATTTAGATCTACAGCAACGGGGTAGGGGTATCCCCTATCAAAGGAGATGTAAGACGCCTCCTTTCCTCCGTTAGTCTACGGGACACCCTTGGGCAAGGTGGAGTACCCGTTTAGCCCCCCCCCCCCCCCACCCCCCCCCCAATCAGGGTTACGTGTAGCCATGGAAGCAGGTGGTGGATGGAGTGTGAGAGCAGCCGACAGATTGTTGTTGGTTATGGCCTTGCACTCTGCGGCGATAGGCAGATGATTTCATCAGTAGAGACAATGGCTATGGCCACCGACTATTACAGTCACTGCCCAGAAGGAAAGCAATGGCAAACTACCTTCTGCAAAACTTGCTAAGAAACTATAACAACTATGAAAGAAAACATAATAAGAAAGAGATCTGGTTTGCGAGACTCCCAGGCTAGGCAGATCAGATAACACTGGGGAAGAGTGTGACACAGGGACCAGTACTAGTAACCGTGATGACGGAATTAATCCTGACTGTGTTACCAAGGAAATCCCCTGTGTCAGACTAAGAAACAGAGTGAGAATAGCAACGTGGAATGTGAGAAGTCTGTATGAGGGAAAGCTTAAAGTAGTGTGTGATGAGATTGAGAGGTTAAACATTCAAATTTCAGGAATTAGTGAACATCGCTGGAGCGGCAAGGGACATTTTACAACTGAAAATGGAAGTATTTTCATTTATTCTGGTAGAGATGTCGGAGGCCAGAGTGGAGTGGTATTTTGTTTAGAGAAGACAACTGCAAAAGCTTTAATGGGATATAATCTAGTTAGTGATAGAATCCTCACTTAAAGGCCGTCCAAAAAACACAACTCTCATACAGATTTATGCACCTACTTCAATAGCAGAGGAGGACGAAATTGAAGATTTTTACAACACACTACAAGACACATTAAATAAGATTGGTCATAAAGATATAGCAATAATAATGGGAGATTTTAATGCAAAAGTAGGTGCAGGAAGAGCTGAAAATGAGAGACACGTTTTAGAAAAATTTGGATTAGGAAATAGAAATGATGCACGTGACAAATTAATTGAATTTTGCACAGAAAATGAGTTAACGATAGCCAACACGCTTTTTAAACAACATCCAAGAAGACTCTTCACATTGAAGTCTCCGGACTGTATTACCAAAAATCAAATTATATTTTAATACAAAGAAGATGGAGATCAAGCATAACATCTGCAAAACCCCTACGAAATGCAGACTGTGATACAGATCATCAGTTATTAGAAGCAGATCTGAAATTAAAACTCAAAAAGCTTATCCGAGGACCAAGGCCACTTCGTTTTGATCTCACAAAAATACCGGGTGCATACACTGTAGAAGTTAGGAATCGCTTTGGGGTCTTGATGTCTGTACAAGAGGAAATGACACCTGATGAACTGGCAATACAAGCTAGAGATATCCTGATAACTGCAGCCAAAGATCTAATTCTGACCAAGAAAAAGCAACTCAAGCCGTGGATTACATCAGACACATTAGAATTAATAAAACAACGAAGGGAGCTGAAACAGAAAGGAGATGAATCCGATAACAGCAGGATGAAGTATAAATCTTTAACTCGAGAAATAAGAAATAACGCAAGGAAGGACTAAAATCAATATATACAAGATGCTGTACCAGAATAGAGCAATATCTTAAGACTGGAAGAGAGTATGAAATGTTCAAAGAAATGAAGTTATTGACAAGAAATGTTCAACCTCAATAGAATGTTATCTGTGACAAGATGGGAAATACCTTAACAGAATCTAGACAAATTCTAGAAAGATGGCAGGAGTACTGCAGTGGAATGCATGATATGAGTGACAATGAGGATATGAATGAGATACACGAGCCAATGACAGCAGAGACAGAACCTGAACCCTCATTAGATGAAATTGCTTGGGCTATAAAGAACCTGAAGAATGGTAAATCACCTGGATGTGATGAGATACCAGCTGAACTAATTAAAGGGGAGGAGAAGAAAGCATACATATATTTCATGCATTATGTACAAAGATTCGGAAATATGATATATGGCCAAAAGATTGGAAGAGAACTATCTTCATTCCAATACCAAAAAAGGACACCCTGAAATTATGCACCAACTATAGAACTGTTGCCCTGATCAGTCATGCAAGTAAAATTCTACTATAAATCATAATGGGAAGACTTCGTAAGAAAATGGAAGAAGAGATTAACGTGGTTCAAGCTGGATTTAGACAAGGAAGAGGAACAAGAGATCACATATTCAACATGCGTTTAATAATAGAGAAGTGCAGAGAATTTAATGTGAACCTATTCTCATGTTTTGTGGATTATTCAAAGGCATTTGACTATGTACAATATCAGAAACTTTGGGACATCATGAGGAATATGGGCTTTCCATCACACGTAGTACAACTCATAAAAATGCTCTATCTAGACCAGGGGTGGCCAACACGAGGCCCGCGGGCCGCATGTGGCCCGCCGGGAGTCATGTTGTGGCCCGTGGAGTGGGAAACGACGATGTGGTCGAAGCTGTAGCACGCTTGCTTGTTTACTTTAATTAACAAAAAATAAAAAAATAATTAGGTGCGTGGCCCGGCAGGAAATATTATTTCTGAAATTTGGCCCGTCTGCTGAAAAAGTTGGCCACCCCTGATCTAGACCAACAAGCAGCAGTTAGAATAGATGGCGAGGCATCAGATTGGTTTGACATCAAGCAAGGAGTCCGTCCGGGTCATGACATACCAGAGATTCGATATGCTGATGATACAATATTACTCTCCACGACACAGAATGGCATAGAAAACCTAATAGCCTCAACCCAATTGAATAGTGAAAATCACAACTTATATCTTAACATAGCCAAAACAAAGATAATGCATACAGATAAAACTACTATGGAGAAAGAAATATACATTAATGGGGAACAATTGGAGGTTTTGGAAAATTTTGAATATCTTGGGTCATTGATTACCAACAACGGTGACACAATGAAAGAAATTAAACGGCGACTATCAATTGCTCTTCAAAGACTAAAACAGCTGAATAAATTATGGAGTGGGACATACAGAACTACAAAAATTAGATTTTTAAGACCATGCATCTTTCCCATTGCAACATACGCCTGTGAGACATGGACACTTACTAAAAAAGCTGAACAGCGCACAAACGCCTTTGAATATAAATGTTATAGACGAGTTCTAAGAATATCTTGGGTAAAGAAAAGAACAAATGCATCCATACTTCAAGAGTTGAATATTGAAGAAGGTTGGCTATTAAAGACGATACAACAAAGAAAACTGAAATATTTTGGTCACATGAAACGTCACAAAAGTTTGGAGAGAACAATAATGGAGGGGTATATGCCTGGGAAGAGAGGAAGAGGAAGACCAAAGAGAAGATGGGTGCAGGATGTGACGGATGATCTCCAGATGGGTGTATCAGACGCGGGACATCTTGCTTATGATCGAGAGGTTTTCCGGAAGGTTGTTATGGGAGCGAGGTTGTGCAAAGGACATGCTACTGAATGAATGACAGCAACATGATTCTACCTGAGAATCCCCAACCTGATTTCTCTCCACGATGCACAGAATCATCAGTGTATACTACAGAGTATCTATCATTACAGCCAGTCGAAAATACTCTCGATCCTTTCTCAGTTCCGCTTCATATTCTTTTATGGAATGGATAAGAACACTCATTCTTAAACTTCTGGTGTGTTGATGGCGAGGCAGCGAGTTCAACCCCTACTCCGGTCTGTTGGACTAAAATGTCCTTGACTTGAGGAAGTAAATTACAAGTAGCTCAGAAGTCGGATTGGGTTCGCCTGATGGCGAGAGACACTGTCATAGGGAAAGCTGGCCAACACGCAGAAATCAGTCCATCGTAGACTACGATCGAGTTCAAAGTGAGCGAATGAAAAACAATATTCTTTTGTCATTTATCCCTCACTTGGGCATTGGCCCTGAAGCAACTCATTTTACAATGTCCTATATTATGGTGTCTCCTGGAGATTTGTCCACGTTCTCTCCGAAGTATTCATCTGTCTTTAATTCTCTTGTCCAAGTGTTGCTAGGTCCCCCGCTGTTTTATTCGTCAGTTCCTCGTGCATTTTCATGGCCAATGTGTCTTTAATGTCTTGTGTACATCTTCTTGATGGTCGGCCCTTGCCGGGAATTATGACTTCCATCATTGTTTACTCCAAACCACCGTGTCGTTTAATAGGCCCAAAGTATTTCAGTTGTCGATATATGGATACTGTTTATGACTCGATTTTCTTCGACGTTCAGATATGGTAGGATGTCAGCTTTCGTCTTCTTGCTCCGCAGTGTACTCTGAGAATATTTATGTTACATGTAAATGCAAAGTAATTTTTTCTTCTTTAGTAATTGCTGAATGGTCGTGATTCACATCCATATTTTGCCACAGGGAAGATCATCATCATCATGTGCCATGCTTGTAAACGTAGGTGGTCATGTTTCGCAATCTCACGCGATCACCACGGTCGTGGATCTACTCAGTGTTCTTGTCTCGACCATATTACGTGGCCAAGCCATCCATTTACTTCCTTGTTCTCTTCCCATCAATCGTGCCAGTTGTCACCAAGTTCTCCAATGTATTTCTTCTCATAACGTGACCCAAAAATTGTGGCTGTATTCTTTTTCTAATCAATTTCTCTAATCAGTTTAAGGTTTTCATTTGTTTCTTGTAGGACTTGGTCATTGGTTTTTCTGTCCGCCCATGGTATTCTTTGCATTTTCCTCAGAAACCACAGGTACGTGTTCTTAAAAACCGTGCTTTAATTAATTTAATGGTGTTGTGCCATAGGCTCTTAATGCTGTTTGATCTCAGCATTGATAAGGCCAGCCTATGACCGACTTATGTCTAGTCGTCATTGTTGTAAGTATGGAACATAAATATTCAAAGTTTGTAACATTTTCAATGTCATCCAGTTGCATCTATTAACATAAAAAGGATTGGCACAAACAACAATCACATTAATCGTAGAATAATAATGTGCTGATTCGTTCTTAAACATCCGGTGCGCTGATGCCAAGGTAGCGTGTTCTACCCCTACACCAGTCAGTTGGACTAAAATTTTGCCTTCTTGTTTTCGACTTAGGGACGTAAATTACAAGTACTTCTGAAGTTGAAGTGGGTTAAAGAGGGTATCTGAGCCTTATGGGGAGGGGTACTGGTGAAGGGGGATGCTAATCCACACGCAAGAAGCAGTCCAGTCTACTAGAAGTAGTAGCACGTAGATGGACTACGCTTGAGTTTAAAGCGAGCTAGCGCAACAACAACAACAAAGGCACTTGCAGTATGTAGCAAAGTCTTGCACTCTCCTCTAAACATCAAACTTAACTTTCGTGGTAAATTTACCAGACTGAAGAGTGCAGTTGCTTGTGCATAGGTAGGTCTGCTCTTCCGAGATACGATTATTGATGGTATACTTAAAATGATGACAAATTAGCTTAGAATGATTTCTAGCAAGTGCACACACATTTTCTAGCACACACCAATGTAAACAATTACCTGGAGCGTGAGGACACTATCTCACGGCTGGTAGAGAGACTAGGCTCAAACAAGCATGTCAAATCACACAATTTACACTCTCATCTGGATTTTTGCTCTGTTATGGACATGACGTTACGTTGATTAGCGCGTTCGGGCGAGGTTACAGTGTCAGATTTCATCGTTCGCAACTAGAGGAAAAGACTAATCACATATTCCGCCGTACACTCGGGCCTTCAAAATGTGATGGTCCGAACACTTCGGATACACACGGCGGGTTGCTGCGATCGGACATTTCTTCTCATTGCGGCATTATTGATGGGGAACACGGGGGGACGGATTTCATCAGGTTCATAATACCCTCCAAAACGATTCCAGTGAAAATAGAATGCAGCAATGCTAGTAAACTACGCCTTGGCCCTTGTGAAATATATTTATGAGAGACAATACATGCAACAGGCACAGCGGGATATCTGTGAAACATGGATGCTATACGCATTATTATCACGTGTTATGTATGTACACATTGTTGCCGAGGTAGCGAAGTGGCCAGGCGCGTGTCTGCCGATCCAGTGTTTATGGGTTCGAATCCGAATGAAGGCAGATTTTTAAACTTGATCTGGGACCCTGGTCGAACCAGTCTAACATGAGTACCAGGAAATGTCTTGGGGAGTGAAGGCGGCCAGCGTAATTTTGACCACAACAGGCCTGCAGTGCTGGTTGATGTATACAAATGTGGGTCTCCCACCATATGTCCAATACGTCTAAGGCATAAACGGGTCATTTACCTTCATGTGTACAAATGTTTAAACAAATGGCTATAGTTGTGTTAAAAAACTAGAGATAAACTTGTGTTTTGGGAGTTAGTTTTTAGATGTAACCAGACCAACTTGTTCATTAGTTTTTAGATGTAACCAGACCAACTTGTTCAATCTCAAATACAAACAAACAGTGTTAGATTTGTTGTCATGTGTAATAAAACAACAGACGCTCGTGTAAATAAGTCAAATCGCCATCAGCATGTGCCATGCCAGTAAGCATGGGCCATCATGGCCCATCATTTCACAGTCCCCAAGTCTTGGATCGGGTCTCTGTTCTTGTCCTGATTATGACATGGCTCGAGACCCAGACCTTCACACGGGCATGTTTCCTATGTGATTCAATGAGTATGCTCTGGAAGATAGAGATGGGGTGGGTCCGAAGACAGCGGTTGTTGCCTCTGGGGTGGTCACACCTGGCAAACATTAGTATCATATTCGTGCCAGGGCATGCGGGTGTGCAAAGAAATGAGCAGGCGACAGATTTGCGAGTATGGATATTGTGGAGGGCTGAGGAGCCATGGACCAGGCTGATATAGTGAATGCTCTACGAAAAGAAAGTCGTTTGCGAGAACCTAGTGATGACTGTGAATCTACAACCATGGTCAGACTGCGAGAACAACAAGTTAAAAGAGGCATGGCCAAACAAGAACACTATGCAGGAAATCAAAGAAGATTAATAAACCAACACAGAACTGGTGTCGTTAGCCGCAACACGCTGTGGAATTTACTGAGGAGGGGATCTGCTCACTTATGGATTGAATGGTTCGATGTGCAATGGGGATGATCTGTCGACTAACCAAAACACTAACTATACCATGTCGTCATGCCATTCGGTTATTTATCCCTTGCGCATTTCCCACGAAGTTCGTCAGTTGTTATTAAATAGTCAAGCTTGTTTTCCTGCATTTCATGCCCAAAACACCTTAACTGAGTACAGCTAGCTTATTTAATAAGTGTAAGATAGCCGCATATTTCATGGAGGATTGTCTAGCTCAGTTTGCCGTTTTTCCGTGCTATTCTTAGCATTTTCTTTCAGAAACCACATAACCCCTGTCTTGAGATTTTTCTCATCTTGTCTGCTATTGTCCACATTACACATGCGTACGATGGTTAGTCTATAGTTTGTCTCCTTCAAACTGCAATTGACAGGTTTTATCCGTGAGTAGGTTCTTTCTGGCATCCGCGACAGCCCAGTGCCTAGCAGGTTTATCTGCCATTCCGGTGGTCATGTGTTCGAATGCCCAACGGCGTGGATTTAGAACTTACCTGGGTGCCCGGGTCGACCCAGTCTGACATAGGTACAAGGAGTCTCCTGTGAAGTAAATACGGCCGGTATGGTATTGATTACGTCGCCGTCAAGTGCCGATTGGTCTATACAAGTATGGGTAAACAGGTAAACCCTTTAAAGCATGGACATACGGTGATAGACTAGTATTTATTTATTTTTAAATATGGTGAAGTCTGAGACATCAGATTGGTTTGACATCAAGCAAGGAGTCCGTCAAGGCTGTGTGCTGTCCCCATATTTGTTTAACCTGTACGCCGAAAATATAATGAGAAATGTAAGAGATGATATAAATAGGGAGCTATATGATGCCCTAAATATCAGTGGTCATGAAATACCAGAGATTCGATATGCTGATGATACAGTATTACTATCCACATTACAGAATGGTATAGAAAACCTAGTAACCTCAACCCTAAGGAATAGTGAAAATTACAACTTATATCGTAACACAGCAAAAACAAAGATAATGCATACAGATAAAACTAGTATGGAGAAAGAAATATATGTTGATGAGGAAAAATGTGAGGTTGTGGAAAGTTTCGAATATCTTGGGTCATTGATTATCAACAATGGTGACACAATGAAAGAAATTAAACGGCGACTATCTATTTCTCTTCAAACACTAAAACAACTGAATAAATTATGGAATGGGACAGATAGAATTAAACAATTAGATTTTTAAGAGCATGCATCTTTCCCATTGCAACATACCCCTGTGAGACTTGGACACTTACTAAAAAAGCTGAACAACGCATAAATGCCTTTGAATATAAATGTTATAGACGGGTTCTAAGAATATCTTGGATAAAGAAAAGAACAAATGCATCCATACTCCAAGAACTGAATATTGAAGAAGGTTGGCTATTAAAGACCCTAAAACAAAGAAAATTGAAATACTTTGGTCACTTGAAACGTCACGACAGTTTGGAGAGAACAATAATGGAGGGGTATATGCCTGAGAAGAGAGAAATAGGAAGGCCGAACAGAAGATGGGTGCAGGATGTGGCGGATGATCTCCAGATGGGTGTATCAGACGCGGGACATCTTGCTTATGATCGAGAGGTTTTCCGGAAGATTGTTATGGGAGCGAGGTTCTGAAAAAGACATGCTACTGAATGAATGAATGGTGCAAGTATTATATATCCAACACTTGTCAAGGGATGTAAATGAGTCCTTTGTTATCTTAGCTCTATATGCTCCATCTTGCAACCGCCTTCTTCTTCCAAGAAATTCTTGTTTTAATATATACAATACGTCCATGTTTTGACTGTTACAAGATAGTTGCAATTGTTCGCCTGATTCTTCCCCCCCCCCCCCACCTCCCCATGTACTTGAATGTCGAATTTCTGTAATTTCTTAAGATTACCATGATTTATGTCATTAAAAAGGGGACTGGCCACAATGTTACCCAGATTTCTACAACAGATACAGCTGTGCAAAGGTACACAAAAACATCAGATGGCAGAAACAGTTGTACAAAAATACAAACAATCACATGAACTACATAGATGTACAACGGTAAAAGAAAATACTAGTATTAGAAACCAAATATAGCCCCTAAAAATGTCTCAGATTTCACCATGTTTAAAAATAAATAAATAAATATATATATATATATATATATATATATATATATATATATATATATATATATATATATATATATATATATATATATATATATATAGTCTAGCACCGTATTCCCATGTGCCGTATACAGACCCCAACCAGTCTACCAGTTTCAATGGCCTCAAGGCACACGGTGGCACAGTGGTCTGTGCGCTTGCCTGCCAAGACAGTGGTCTGCGTTCAATCCCCAGCAAAGACAAGATTAATTTTCCATCCCGTGCTGCTCTGGGGTCTATCCGGCCGTATAAAAATGGGTACCCGTATTTTCTGTAACTTGTGTGAGAAGTAAACGTGACAAAAATGGAAATGGCCACCCCATTTCACAGAGACATGGGTGCAGAGTCTGGCATGAGGGAAAACTCACAGAGGCAGTCGAAAAAAGAACTAGGGTCAAAGGAATGCTAACTTGGTTAAAAAACGCACGCTAAATTTGGATGTGTTGGCCTAAGGGTTTTAGCCCAAGGGTGTCTAACGAGACACACCGCAATTACGTCTGAAAAAACACTCCGGATGAACGAAGAAGAAGAAGAAGAAGAAGAAGAAGAAGAAGAAGAAGAAGAAGAAGATGAAGAAGAAGAAGAAGAGGAAGAGGAAGAGGAAGAAGAGGAAGAAGAAGAGGAAGAAGATGAAGAAGAAGAGGAAGAAGAGGAAGAGGAAGAAGAAGAGGAAGAAGAAGAGGAAGAAGAGGAAGAAGAAGAGGAAGAAGAGGAAGAGGAAGAAGAGGAAGAGGAAGAGGAAGAAGAGGAAGAAGAGGAAGAGGAAGAAGAAGAGGAAGAGGAAGAGGAAGAAGAGGAAGAAGAAGAGGAAGAAGATGAAGAAGAAGAGGAAGAAGAGGAAGAGGAAGAAGAAGAGGAAGAAGAAGAAGAAGAAGAAGAAGAAGAAGAAGAAGAAGAAGAAGAAGAAGTAGAAGAAGAAGAAGAAGATGAAGAAGAAGAAGAAGAAGAAGAAGAAGAAGAAGAAGAAGAAGAAGAAGAAGAAGAAGAAGAAGAAGAAGAAGAAGAAGAAGAAGAAGAAGAAGAAGAAGAAGAAGAAGAAGAAGAAGAAGAAGAAGAAGAAAAAGAACAGCGGTGAGACAGTGCTGCCTTATGTCATCTTTACTATTGTTACCAACAACAGACTTGAATATAAAGACAACAACACGTGCTGCCAGGAATGGAATTCAATGGACTCCTCTAGCAAAGCATCTCAATGAGAAACTTTCCTTTGTGAACCGAATGATGGAGTCCGAAATCTAACCCACGTCCTTGGGAGCCAGAGCCGGCAGCTTAACCATTTCGCCACGGAGACCCCAAAGATATAAATATGTTACTATATAACAGAATGGTGATTATTAATAGAAATGATAAGTTCACTAGCAAAATAAACCAAGAGATGAATTTGCTGAGACAAGTAATGATAGAAAAGAAATCAGCACCCACAGATGCCTCCATTGTCCGGTGTTCACATGGTCTTCCAGACCATGTTTCTCCTGCCGATAACCCACCATTACCAGGGCAAACCACGGTGATCACACAGATCGCCTTTCTAGAGATACTCGACGCCGCTCGTCCCAACAACGAGCCGCTAATTCCCTGATCGATATAATGGCCATCTCGTCCATCTACTCTTTATCTTAGGTTGTTGTATCTTACAGCATGCTTAGATACCAATACAGTTAGTATGGTAAATACAGTCACAGACGTTGATTGGCGCTCACAGAAGTAGTGGAAAGAATTAAAGACTTAGTATACACTATAAAATTCAAGAATTGAAAGCTTTAGTGTGGCCATATCAGGATTCCAACCTGTCGCCTACCAATTGACTTATTCATGCTATTTCAATGGTCTCCATGTTACGGTGGCATTGTGGTTAGTACGCTTGTCTGCCAAGATAGTGGCACTTGTTCAATTCCCAGCAAGGCAGGCTCAAACTGTTTCCCATTCACACTGCTCTGGTGTTAATTTCTGCGTGTACGGGAACTGACCGCCCAACCTCATGTGTCGAGAGTATGTATAGGCCTAATATTTCACAATCCAAAGGTAATATCTGATACTGAACTGATTTTACCTTCTTTTTTCTTTAATAAAGTGTTCCACGGCAAGTTAGGTTTTTAAGTACATTTAACGAGCAATTGGAATGTTATAAAGCTATTAATAACTACAAGTACTACAAAAGCAAAGTTCTTTTATAAGCGATCAAGCTATCTAGAACAGGACGCGCAAAAATTACATTCTACCAAATGGATTATATTTTATACAGTAAGTTCTTGTCATTGTAAGTTAGAAAAAGAATTCTTGCATGTTTCATAGAACAAGTTCTAACATATGGTTGCGAATCGTGAACAAATAGTAAACAAACAAACACAATCCCTGAAGGCTTTGTAGATGAGGTTTTATAGAAGAATGCCGAAAATGCCTTGGACAGCTAAAATTAGCAGGACAGCTAAAATTAGCAGGACAGCTAAAATTAGCAGGACAGCGAAAATTAGCAATCTGGACATTTTTATGCGGAGGGGGTGGGGGGGGGGGCGCGAAGTCGCAAAGAAACTTATCACAAACATCAGAAAGAGGCAGTCTTCATTGTTTGGCGACATTATGGGAAGACAAAAACTGGAACATGTTGTGACAACTGGAAAGGTTTGTGGAAAGAGAGATAGCGAAGACAGCGAAAGAAAATGGCAGTCGTGTGTCATGGTAGACAGAGATGTGGTTCCTGATACGAATGTTGTGAATTCTTTGACTGCCAGAGTAACTAACAACGACTGCCTGAAAGAGGCTAATGAAACTAGAACATTATATACAACAATACGAAAGAGACAAACAGCTTTATTTAGTCGTGTGATGAGAAGAGAGGCACTGGAGAACATCATGACAACTGGAAACATCGAAAGGAAGAGAGGCAGAGGCAGACCAAGAGAAATGATGTTGGATGGACTGAGATGGTGGCATAGAGGAATATCATCAGCAGAGTTGATCCAGAAAACCAAAGACCTATGTCTGTGGAGAGCCATGAGCGCCGACGCCAGCTGGCAGGGCACTCAATGATGATGATGGCAGCTTATGTTTTTTACAAGTCTAAGGTCTTTCCCATCAATGTGTTGATTGATTGATTGATTGATTGATTGATTGATTGATTGATCTTTATTTTAGAAGGGTTACAAATTGGGAATGCAGGCCCGTCTTACATTCGGCCCTTCCAGTCACTCATCTTTCGTTCATCAATAGTGCATGATGCATTTACATTGGGGAAAAAACATTGTCAAATGAATGTTGAAAACATAAACAATGCATATTACCATGTTATGAGACATATCCCCCACCCACCCACACATCCCCATTCACCACACATCCACCACACACACACATCCCTCCACCCACACACACACCCACACACCCCCGACCACTCAGCCAAACACACATCCCCAACCACACATTCCCCTGCCCACACAAACATCCCCTGCCAACTCATTCATCATGCACCCACCCACACACACCCCGCCCACACTTCCCCCACCACACAATCTCTCCCACCCACACACACACATCCCGCACCCACCCCTACACATATCCCCAACCCACACATATCCCCACCCTCACAATCTCCCCACCCACATACACGCCACACCCAAAGTCAACATCAAAAAAAGATGCTTTCAAGAACATTCAGAGAGTAGTGCAGCAGAAACTTCGGCACATGCGGGACTCCTGGCTGAGCAGCAAAGCTGATGAAATTCAGGGCTTTGCTGACAGACATGATATGAAAAACTTCTACGACTCACTGAAAACGGTCTATGGTCCTTCATCACCAGGCATAGTTCCCCTCCTCAGTGCAGACGGGGGAACATTGGTCACCGATAAGAAAGAAATCCTCCAACGCTGGGCAGAGCATTTCAGCAAAATCTTAAATGCAACTTCCTTCTTCGATGATGAAACCATCAACTGCCTTCCTCAAGTTCCCACCAATGAGACACTTGGTGACCTGCCAACCATAGTGGAAATAAACAAAGCCATCCAGCAACTCTCCAGCGGCAAGGCACCTGGTCCTGACTCCATCCCAGCAGAGATATACAAGGCAGGTGGGCCGGTCCTAACAGAGCAGCTTCACCAAGTCTTCACAAACATATGGATGAACGAGACCATGCCACAAGATTTTAAGGATGCGTCAATAGTACACCTTTACAAACGTAAAGGAAACCGCCAATCCTGTGACAACCACCGAGGCATCTCCTTGCTTTCAATTGCAGGGAAGATACTCGCCAGAATTCTTCTCAATCGCCTCACAGCCCATCTCGATCAAGGTCTTCTTCCTGGGAGTCAATGTGGCTTCAGAAAAGAACGTGGAACTGTTGACATGATTTTCGCTGCAAGGCAGCTGCAAGAGAAATGTCAGGAACAGAACTGCGAAATGTTCTCCACTTTCATTGACCTTACCAAGGCTTTTGATACAGTCAGCAGAGATGGATTGTGGAAGATTATGGCAAAATATGGCTGTCCACGAAAGTTTGTCCAAATAGTGCGGCTATTTCATGACGGCATGCAGGCAAGAGTACAGGAAAATGGTGAACTGTCTGAACCCTTTCCTGTCACCAATGGAGTGAAGCAAGGATGTGTCCTGGCACCAACACTGTTCAGCCTCATGTTTTCAGCCATGTTGATGAATGCCTTCGAGAAAGACGACATTGGAATAGACATCAACTACCGTATGGATGGAAAGTTATTCAATCTCAGAAGGCTGAAAGCTAAAACCAAAATTGACAGCGGCACCGTCAGAGAGCTCCTGTTTGCTGATGATTGCGCTCTATACGCCAACTCAGAGGCGGACATGCAACATAATGTTTCAGCTTTCTCACATGCCTGTGCCAAATTTGGGCTCAATATCAACTTGGAGAAGACTGTAGTTATGTACCAGCCAGCTCCAGGGAATAATCACACTGTGCCGAATATCAAAGTGAATGATCATAGACTAAGTGTTGTGGACAAATTCACCTATCTTGGCAGCACTGTGTCACAAGCTGCCACAATCGATGACGAAGTGAATGCAAGAATCTCCAAGGCCAGTGCAGCCTTTGGCAGACTGTACAAGAATGTATGGGACAGAACTGGAATAAGCCTGCAAACAAGGCTAAAAGTCTACAAAGCAGTTGTATTATCCACACTGCTATATGCTTGTGAAACCTGGACTGTTTATCAGCGACACGCTAGGAAATTAAACCACTTCCACACAGTCTGCCTAAGGAAGCTACTGAAGATTAAATGGCAAGACAAGATTCCAGACACTGAAGTCCTAGAAAGAGCATCCATGCCCAGTATCCACACTCTACTGATGAAGAATCAGATTCGCTGGGCTGGTCACTTGACCCGCATGCCAGATCACAGGCTCCCTAAACGAATTTTCTACAGCGAACTGCGTTGTGGTAAACGCTCCCAAGGTGGCCAGAGGAAACGTTTTAAAGACACTCTGAAAATTTCACTGAATGCTTTTGGAATTCATCATGACACCTGGGAGGCTGCAGCCAGAGACCGAAATTCGTGGCGTGCATCATTGCGCAAAGGTGCAGTCATATGTGAGGCAACCAGGACTGCAAGAGCTGTGAAGAAAAGGCAGGACAGAAAAACCACTGCAGGAAATCCTCCTCCAGAGACGTCAAGCATTCTTTGCCCACATTGTCAAAGAACATTTCGAGCCAAAATAGGCCTTATCAGCCATCTTAGAACCCACGGCTCCACACCTTCAACCCCACTGGATGAAATGAATGGTCATCATCATTCTTGATGGACAAACAACAACAACACACGCCACACCCATCCTCCATCCTCAACTGGAAAGTTGCAAGCATCTTCGTCGTGTTGACATGTCTCAGTTTATCGAAAGTTTTTGTATAGTCAATAAAGCAAGGATGTAGGTATTTACTTCTACAGAAAGTTAAGGCAATGGTTATTAGCTACTCTGACAGTCCAAGGAATTCGCAACATTCGTCTCATGAACAACATCTCTGTTGCTTCCAAGTTCTTCCTAATGTCAAATATCATTTGGGGAACCCTTTGAGGCCACGAAGACAGTTCAAAAATAAACGCAAAGGTATTGTTTGGCTCTCATAGAAGTGAGAAAAACATAACAAATGAAAGCTGCAGTTACCGACCGGGAGTTGAACCTATTATCTCCAAATGACGGCAGCTCCTCGCTGCAGGTACAAGGTCGGAGATCACATTTTTATATACTCGTTATGACTTCATTTCCTGATTGTTATGTGGCAAAGCCATCAAAGAATGTGTCTGTATCTCCCGCTTGCTCTTTTCCCATCAAGATTGCCAGTTGTCACTAATATTTCAAGTTTATTTCTCCTCATAAAGAATAGACCCCCTCCACCCCCACCCCACCCCACCCCTCACATCTTGACTGTTTACATCTAGTTTCTCTTGCGGTTTTCATTTGTTACAAATAGGATGCAACGGTTAAAACAACAACAAAATAGCAGGTACAAATCCACGTGCACGTGTCAGTAGTGTGGGAGAATGTGAACATGAAACACACGCATTAAGACAAGATAAGACACAGGCTGCGTATAACTATAAGAATAAATGTAGTGGATAAATAAGAAATGTCAGTTAACGCACGTGCGTGTTTTAACAGTGTATTTATAGCAAGCAAACACATATACATACACGTACACTCACATATATAATTCGGATTTTTGCGATTATGGTTAATTTTCTACTCTTCGTGGTGTTACTCATTGTAGTAGAGCCGCGGTAAATAACTGGCTAGCACAATTGCCTGTAGACCCGGTGGTCAAACAGATGGGCACCAAGAAATGTCCTGGAGGGATTGGGGGGAGGGGGGGGGGGGGGGTAATTCGATCATCCTGATATTGACCATATCACCCATCGAGTGCCGATTGATCCATATACAAATATGGGGGTTGGCAATACGCCTCAAGGCGTGTAAAAGTTTCCTTTTACCGTTTTTAAATACATTCCAGTAAAAGAGTCATGGAATAAAGGATTTTGTGTGTGTGGTGTTTTTGCGTTCCCTCGATCTGAACTCAAGTGTAGTCCATATACGTGCTATTATTCTAGTACACTGGACTATTTTTTGCATGTGGATTAGCTTTTTCTGTTACCTGTGCCCCGCGCCATCAGGCGAATCCACTCCAAATTCTAAGGTACTTATAATTTACGTCCCCAAGTCAAAGACGAAAGGCCAGCATAGTCCAACCGACTGGTGTACGGTTGAACCCGCTACCTCGGTATCATCACACAGATGCTTAAGAACAAACGCTCCTATTCATTGGGCCATCTGACCTCCTAATAAAGCATTAATGTTTGTATCCCGTTCCAATCTTCCACTGGATATCCGTGTGAAATGGTAAATAGTGTGTTTGTTTTTTTAAACCAACTAACTTGACCTGTTTGATTTTTAACACCTTTATTATATAGAGTATATGCTGGAATGTGTGCTTTCACACAAAGTACTTTAGGTTCAATTTTTGCTTACGTTTAATTAATATGCCTTATTCCTGGTTTCCTCTGCCCCTTGTCTAGAATAGTATACTCTAGCTAATACTTTCATAAGAGGTACTACTGAATACCCCCTTTATTATATAGTATGTAAAATGGTATTTAGGCTTTCATAGAAAGTACTTTAGGTTAAATTTTTTCTGTTTATAGAATATGGCTTTTCCCCGTTGTCCTAGAATGGTTGGTATACTCCAGCTAAAGTAGTCATAAGAGGTACCACTGAATGCCCCCTGCTGTTTGCCTCTGTGAATAAACGTCCAGGGGTCGTGGAAAGACCGGCAGATGTGGGCGTGTGTTTGGAGATTTCAGAGATAATATCCGTGTACTTTTCTTTCTGTTTTGTCTAGCGTTTCTTATTTTCATTTTAAGAAAGATTATCGTTTGTCGATTAAAATAAAGTAGGTCGTTCAGAATGGCTGTTATTGAGAAGATTATACGTGGGAAAAGAGTTTACAATTTGAAAATAATTCTCAAAACGTATTTAAGTAAAAGCAAAGCATCGTTTTCCATGCCATAGGGTGTATTGGTTATATTGTACTAGCCCCATATTTTTTTAACGACATTTTATGGCTGATGTGATCAATATTACGCCAGTCGCTTCTACCACACAGAACAATTCCTTGTACCTATTTTAGGTTGGGTCAGTCTCGGAGCCCAGGTCATTTTTTTTTAAAACATAACCATCTCGATTGGATTGGAAAACATGACTGCTGAGTCGGTAGGCAACTGTTCCAGCCACTACGCAACAGCTGCTTCCTTCAATACACATTGCTGGGTTATTGGTTTGATATTTGTTTGTATCACGGCATCTGTACCATTTTCCTTGATGCGGTGTAAAGACAGTTTGTTAAAAGCAATGCAGTTTAAAGACAGTTTATAAAATGCAATGAAAAAAAAAGTAATGCGGAGTAACAAACATGCACCCTTTAGTCCCCGGCCCTTAGTGTACAAACTAATTTACCACCCCATCCCCGAGCGTTACCGACCATCAAACACACACCCTGTGATCTGTGAGGGAGACCTCTACTCATCAGCCACCGGATCTTCTATTACTTCTATAAAGTATCCAAACTTAACAATCGCCTAGTTGCAAATAGTTGCGCTGTGGTGTGCAAACAAGGATGAAGTATAGACAAAGATAAATTACTGTTGAGGGTGAATGTGAAATAACACATACTTATAAAAGCACAAGAAAGTGAATTTAAAAGTAATAAGACATGCACTAGTGTGTGTGGGAGGTGGGGGGGGGGGGGGGTTAAAAAGTATGTTTATGTGGGAAAGTAATGAAATATAAAGGTACATATATTTTCATGCTTTCAATGGAGGCGCTCTTAACCTTCAAAGAAGTGACGATAAAGTACAATTGTAAAACAATACCAATTTACTTTTTTTTTATGTGAATAATACAATATAAAAATCAAAATGCACAAAACTGAAACTATGAAAATCACCAAGTTACAAGACCCACTACATACAGAAATAAAAACCATCAAAGTAAAAACGGATATAGACCCGGCAATGGTAATGGACTACGAGATAGATCAGCCATTAAACAAATAGGCACAATGAACCTCTGCGGTTTTAATAGTAAAGAAGAAGATCTTATAGAAACAACACAAGCGAGGAAAATTGGATTTATGGGAATAACGGACACCAAAATAAAAGGGGAAGGATGCAAGGAGATCCACCACAGTTACACATTTGTCTACTCTGGCGTGGAACAGCAAGAAAGGGCAAGACACGGCGTCGGAATAGTCATTGAACCACGGCTAGCAAGAGGAATACTAGAAATAAACTATATATAAGAAAGAATCATAAGAGTGAGAATAAAAGAACAAACAATTACAACATATGTACAAATATACGCACCATTTAATACAAAGAATGAGCAAGAATGCGAGGAATTCTACGAAGACATCCATGACGTGCTAAATAAAATAGTTAGTTAGTTAGTTTGTTAGTTAGTTAGTCGAGGTTCCAACTTCACGGCAATTGGTCGTCCCCATTATGCTCTGTTCCTGTGCCAGTGAATATCACACAAAATGCTCCCCACTGTCCAATGTGAAAAGTGGAACAGACAGGGGTCTCAGCAATCCAACAGCCCGCACAGGTACATTGTGCGTAATGCCGCCGCCAGACTGCCAACACAAAAGTCCTCCACGAAAATCACAGTTCATCGTCGATGGAATCGGCAGTCACCAGAAAAACCTCATTGACCCGGGTTTTCTCACATGGCTCTGTCTCTATCCGCAGGGCGACCCGCCGAAAGCGTCGCATTAAGCACGAACTCCGTAGCTCCTGCTCCGACTCTCAGGAGTCTCCTGAAAAATGCACCTGTGAACCGAAAAGGCAAATCATCAATTCAGCAGCAGCCGGTAGCCAGTGTTCCGAACATGCAGGCCACTGTACAAACAAAAGCGGACATGTAGAAGCATTCCACGTGAATATCACAGCTCACAGAGTCGCGCCACGCACTCACTCAGTAGCAGGGCGACGGAACCATATACTACCAGTCCAACATGAGGAAAATGCGAAATGCAAAACTCAGCCACAAAGATAAATACACCAGAGGCCGTAGCGGTTCAATGCCTAACCGCCATGCTGGGGACCGGAAGTTCTCACACCAAGACAGACATGCACATACAGTCACACACACACACACACACACACACACACACACACACACACACACATACATATGACACATACAGATAATCACACATACACCGTCACACAAAGAGACAATTACTTATACAAAGACAGTCACAGACACACACATAAATACAGACATACGCAGAGTTACAAATACAAACACACACACACACACACACACACACACACACACACACACACACACACTCTATGCAGACTGACTAAAGCAAACCAGTGTTATCAATCACGTGGGACAGAATTTCCTGCCTTCCACAAGAGTAAGTCTGTGTGTGGTATATTCCTTCATCGTATCTAATATTCTGTCCTGGGCTGCAGAAGTACTTTAAGATCTGTTTCAATGTAGCACCACTACGCTTACCACTGGACGAGTTTCTGGGCGAATAGCTACAATGCCAGGTAAAGTCGGGTTCGAATCCCCAGTAAGCTGATGGTTTTTTTTTCTGTCAGCGGCAAAAAGAAAACCCTAGCCTGCACAGTTCACGGCAACTGCACTCGCTAGGCGGTCTTAATTCCTGAGGCTCAAGACGCCCCCCCCCCCCTTTTACATGACAAGATACTAGGGGCAGTAATGACACTGACCATAGTGGCAGAGTGGTTAGTACACCCATCCCCTCCGCTCCCTACATGACAAGATACTATACTTACTACTTTAAATAGTGTGTAAGGACTACGTAAGTAATAGATAAGCAGGACATCATAGTTATGGGAGACTTCAATGCAAGACTAGGACACAACAGAGCGGGCTTAGAAAACCATCGTGGGGCATTTGGTTGGAGATCAACATAATGAAAGAAATGATAACGGAAGTAGACTGAAAGAGCTATGCAGCCAACACGACCTCTATACAACAAACACATTCTATAAACACAAAGACTCACAAATATATAAATGGTACGATCTAGATACTAAAAGCCAAATTTATTTTTATATTAACAAGAAATAACAGACAGAGAAATATGTTAGATGCAAGGACAATACCCAACTTAAGTATAAACACAGACCACAAAGCAGTCATTGCCACAACAAGAACCATCAGAAGAAGACAGCAAAGACCAGGAAAATACATGCCATGCGAATCAGTAAACTTAAACAACCTAAAAGACGAGGCAGTGAGGGAAAATTATGAGAAAGAACTAACTGAGATCTTTGTAAAATTACCTGTAGAAAGAAAGACAGTGGAAGAAGAATGGGAGATGTTCAAATCAAGCATTTTAAATACTGCAAAAATCATATATGGAACCACGAAAAAACGCAAAACTGGATAAAGAAAATAACAAGTTGGTAAAACGCAGAAGTAAAGAAAGCTGTAAAAGACAAACAGGAAAAATATAAAAAGTGGTCGAAGAGAAAACAGGAATGCGATTACATGGAATATAGAATAGCGAGAAGACAAGTAAATACAAAAGAAAAGAGAGAAAAACAAAAAGACTGGGAGGAGTATGGAGAAACCCTAAATAAAAACTACAAGAAGGCAACTAGAAACTTCTACAAAAAGATAAGTGCAATGGGGACCAGAGGAGAACCCTTTGACCTAACTGAAATAATTAACAGCGAAAATTGAGAACCAATAAGTGAACAAAAACACACCCTAATACGATGGAAACAGTACTTCGAACAACTTCTCAACATCCCATCAGATGTCACAGGAATTCAAGAAACCGACACAGATACTACCGAAGAACTAGAACCAGACATATTGAAAGAAGAAATTATAGAAGCCACCAGATTAGCCCCATTGAACAAATCACCAGGACAAGATGAAATACCAAATGAACTAATTAAAGCAGCAAGAGAGGTAGGAACAGCATAGCTACATAGACTATTCAACCATGTTTGGGTAGAACAACAGACACCACGAGACTGGGGAAACGCCATAATTATTCCAATTTGGAAAAACAAAGGCAGCAAAAGAGACTGCACACAATACAGAGGCATTTCACCGTTGAGTCATACTGGGAAAATATTTTGCAAAATTCTTGAGAAAAGATTACGAACTACTTTAGATTCCCAGCTAAACGAAACACAACTTGGACTTAGGAAAAACAAAGGATGCACAGATGCACAGCCACCGCAAGGTACAAGAGGAACATGATGAGATGAGGTGAGATGAAAGTAAAGTGTGTCTCAGAGTTTAAATATCTACGCTGCATTTTTACGAGTTAGTTCGACAGAGTGATATAAATAAGAAACCAAAAGGTAAAGATTATTACTTATCACCTGTCACCTTTACTCAAACATCCAAGGATTCTGGTGGACGTCAAGGAACAAATGATAAACAGTGTTTCTCTTCCAACACTTTGCTATCATTGTCAAATGAGGTCCCTATCAAGATCCCAGTAGAGAAAATTCCTCAAATGTGATATGAAGTGCTTGAGAAAGAATGTTGAGGTTCCAGAAGAGACAGAATGCGAAACGACGACTTCAGAAATATGAAAGGTGTAACAGCATGCATCGATTTCATCGAGCGAGAACAAATAAAATCGTTGCGACATTTTATGACAATGAAACCTGATCAGCTGTCAGTAAGAGCATACAACCCAAAACGATGTGAATATAGACCTAGAAGGATACCAAGAAAACGATGGACAATCGAGGCTACTTAATACAAACATGGAAACGGCTCAACCAAGGTAATACATCTGAAATTAGAAGGCAAGCTAAGACTCACACACGCCTATGCTCAACAACAAATGTCGATCAGGACAAGAGACACCATCCATCTAGTGCTAGACAATACACATGAACAGACGGTGCCATGAGCTGTCCAATGATGACGGATTGTAGACTGGTCTCATATTACAATTCGATACAATTTTCCCCCAGTAAATAATTGAACTGTTTCACTACGTGAACAACCATATGTCCTGGTAGGGTCACACATTAAGTCCCCAGCAAAACAGATCCTCAAGATGAGTCTCGGTAAGACAGATAATGACTAAATATTAGGGACGTTCATTTGAAACCCGTTCTAGTGGCTTTATTACAAAAGCATGAAAGAAACATTAACATATGTGGTAGAATTAAACAAAGCATTCATTTTGAATGAATTATGCACCATGGGTCGGTCAGAAGAAGTCGCCGTAGGCATTCAGGCAAGCATTCCATTGCTTAGGTAGGCGGCGAATGCCGTCCGCCAAAAAAGATTGTGGTTGCTCACTGAACCAAAGGTTTACCGCGTTCATTACGTCTGCATCTGTGTGAAATTGTTGCCTCTGAAGAGTTTTTTTTAGAGGTCCGAACAAATAAAAATCACATGGTGACAAATCAGGACTATAGGTTGGATGTTGCAGAATTTCCCACTTCTTCCTTGCTAATGCTTCCTGCACAATCTTTGCGACATACCGACGAGCATTATCGTGCAACACAATCATACCGCGAGAAAGCATGCCGGGTCGTTTATTCTTGATGACTTTTTGCAGCTTGTCTAGTGTTTGCAAGTAGTGGGTAGAGTTTATGTTGACACTAGGTTCTTTAAAGTCGGCCAACAATAGCCCTTCATGATCATAAAATTCGCTCAGCATAACCTTACCAGCGGAAACCTGTAACTTGAATTTTTTGGCTTTTGATGATGCAGCATGCTTCCATTGCTTGCTTTCGCTTTTGCTGCTCGGCTCAAAGTGATGACACCATGATTCATCGCTGCCTGCATTCCTTGATGAATGTCCACTGGTTGACATCCTTCAAATGAAAGAAACTGAATCACCGCTCTTTGAGCTTCTAAGGAAGAATTTTGGATCAACCCGGCCATTTTCTCAAAGGTCAGAAACAGAACCTATGCATCATGGGACGATAAGCTCGTGCTCTTTTATTCATTGGTCAGTACTTATCATATGACTATGACATGATCATGTTCAACGTACGCAATTACGCGCGGTGCGGTACGAACGGATTTCAAATGAACGCCCCTTACAATAATGGGCAACAATTAGATTCGACTCGTTATAATAATAAACAACCTGACAATATAGCATGGATTATGTATCTTTCGAAAGATATTGGAAACCGCGTGTTGCTTTGGCATTGTTGGATAGTGTACTGACTTATCAGGGCAGCACGAATGTAATTCCCAGTTACAATTTCTTTCCAGACCGCATACGACTGTGACATGAGCCCAGTGACTACAAATTCTTAACAGGGGACAGAGGCTCAAAATGCTATAAACTAGTATATGTTGCAATCTCTGACAAGACATGTATAATATATATCATGGAACATGTGTTTTACACATTGAATGTCTCGTGAAGGTGTAGTGCTTAGTGCAGTCACCTACCCAAGCGGTGATCGTAGGTGTGAGTCCCAGAAATGCCAGGGTTAAATGTTTTAATCAGGGAGGGTCTGACACGACTCGTCTTCATAAAACAGTCAGCAGAGATTTATGTTGCAAAGTAAAGGCAGCCCACGCTATCCTAACAATGTTAAGGATTACACCCCCCCCCCCAACCTTGTGTCTGTGTATTTGTCTGTGTTTGTGTGTGTGTGAGTGTGTGTGTGTGTGTGTGCGCGCGCGCTCGCGGTGTTATCGAACATATGCGCCCAGAATGGTACCCGCAACATGCCTAATGGCATGAAACAAGACCTTACTATCCGCCAGAGGAAGAAACCTGTTTCATACACAGCCTAATTGCTTCGGACACTGAAATAATGTGGCCATATCACCCATCACAGAGGTGTGGAAAGAACAGTGATGATTAGCATTATTTCCGGAAGAAATTGTGAGGCGTCGATAAGCACGAAGATGACCATGGGACAGTGAAGACACTTTGGCAATGAATATGTGATGGAGGAAAACTGGCTTGTAAACAACGTTAAATCTCGGAAGCTGAACTATTTTGGCCATATTATTATTATGCGTTGCGGGTTGGGAATGGACAGTGATCAAAGCTATGGTCCCTCTAAGAGATAGAAGTTGACCAACAAGAAAACAACTGAAGAACCGTGGGCATGAAAGTACTGATCAAGGTCTCTCACCACATGCAGGCGAAGCTTTCCTGGGTAAACACTAGGCTGGCTAGCCAAAGATGGGCGACCGTGGTCTTCGCTGTGTCGATGCCTACGAAACACTTAAACTTTACACCAGGAAATGTTAGAATTAAAGGCGACCGGAGTGATATTAACAACATTACCCATCGAGTGACGATTTATCTATAACAATATGAAGTTAGCATCATATACCATTACGTCTCAATGCGTGGAAAAGGGTCTTGTGTTTGTCTACTTTTTACAAGACTAGACAATTCGAATTGACGAGATTCTACATCATCAACAATCTTCAAGTAATGTTACCTGTAAATTTCTACGCGTAGCTTTCTGCCTCGATAAATATTTTAACTTTTGAAGAAGTTAAATTGAGCATTACCGAAACAGGAAGACAGAAGCCAGAACTCGGCGATGTTGTATATCAGTAATGCTGTATTTTGTACTTACGCGATACTCTCATACATCATCGATGTGATGGAGAAGCATTCAACGCCGCACGGAATACATCGGACATAAGGTCGATTCAGGACACGAACATAGTGACACAGAGCATACAGATGGGTCACCTTTCTGACGTCACCAGCTGCAAGAAACAGCCCTGACAACACGAACTAGTTTCATCCAGACAAGAAAGCACCAATCGACTGGGTACAAGTAGAAAGTACTCACTTGTTTATTCATGTTAGCATACGTGTACCTCCACGAACAATGAATAGCTTTTCTGTCTGTCCGTCCGTCCGACTGTCTGTTGTTTGTCTGTCGGTCGGTCCGTCGATCTTTCTTTTTCTTTCTTTTCTTCTTTCTTTCTTTCTTTCTTTCTTTCTTTCTTTCTTTCTTTCTTTCTTTCTTTCTTTCTCTGCAATTAATCTCTCTCTCTCTTCCTCTCTCTCTCTCTCTCTCTCTCTCTCTCTCTCTCTCTCTCTCTCTCTCTCTCTCTCTCTCTGTCCAATGTGGTTGTTACTTTAACTCTCTCCTATGCATAGTCCAATGATGCCCTATAAGGTCACAATGAAGTGGTTAGTTAGTTAGTTAGTCGACAGATCATCCTCATTGCACATCGAACCATTCAGTCCATAAGTGATCGGATCCCCTCCTCAGCAAATCCCGCAGCGTGTAGCGGCTAATGACACCAGTTCTGTGTTGGTTTATCAATCTTCTTTGGCTTCCTGCATATTGCTATTGTTTGGCTACCCCTCTTTTAATTTGCTATTCTCGCAGTCTGGCCATGGTTGTAAATTCACAGTCATCACTTGGTTCTTGCACAAGTCTTACTTCTCGTAGAGCATTCAGAATGTCAGCCTGTTCCATGGCGAGTCCGCTATCTACCTTAGCCTTACCTGCGAGCTTGTCAGCCCGCTCATTTCCTTGTACTCCCGCATGCCCTGGCACGAAGATGAAACTAATCTTTGCCAGCCGAGACCGCTTCAGAGACAGCAACCATTCTCTTCGGATCAACCCCATCTCTATCCTCTTGAGCATGCTCGTTGAGTCGCTAAGGAAACATGTCCTAGTGAATGTCTGTGTCTCGAGCCATGTTATTGCTTCACTTACTGCCATGACTTCCATAGTCAGGCTATTTGTGGTTCTCAACAAAACCACCAGAGTCCTCCTTCACAATTCTCGTACCCACTCCTCGCCAGGTTCTAAGTCCTCGGGTGAACACACCTGTTGAAGAATGTCTTCAGCTTGACCCATCCACGACCGTCCTCTTTTTAACCTGCTGCCCTACATCTTCATAATTTCACTATGCAGTGGATGTTGTGTGTTTGCGTTAACTCTGAGGTTGGCGCGTGCTCTGCAAACTTGTATTCTGTCTTCAATGGTTGGAAAATCAAGAAGGTAGCGCATCGCCCTGCATGCTGTATCTCTTGTACATTCAAGAATAATGAGCACAGCTTCATTCTGTATCCTTTCCATCTGCTTACGGCTGAGAGTCAGGATTGCCATCGCATACTCAAAAACAGACATGACCAGCCCCTCGTATAGAAGACATAGATGGCGCTGCTTACAGTTTGCTGCCGGCATCACCCGCATAACAGCCAAACCCCACTTGGCCTTTGTTATCACCTGGTCTATGTGCTCATTATAAGCAAGACTTCGATCAAACCGTATCCCCAGGTAATTCATTGCCTGCGTTCTTTCCACCGTCTCTGAACATAGCTTTACAGTTGGTGCTGGAGTGTTGACAATATGATTATTCAACGAGAACCAAGTCACTGTTGCCTTTGTTGGGTTGACCATTGCCCCAGCTGCAACACACTAAGTACTTATGCGATTGAGTTCGGTTTGTAGTTCTACAGCAACCTGATCTCTATCCTTACCCTGACGATACACTAAAACATCGTCGGCATATGACAATGTCCTACCACAATGGTTCTCAACCGGTGGGGAATTCCCCCCAGGGGGGAATTATAGGGTTTCCAGGAAGGGGGGGGGGGGGGCAGGGGCGTCACTAGGGGGGTGCGGGCCGCACCGGGTGACACCATCAAGGGGTGACACCAAAATAAAAAAAATTGCAAATTTGACAAAGCAGACATAGCTCTGTCTAGTCGGGTTTCATAACCGTTCATTGTTAAATACATGAGCAGGCACAGGGTGCCACCATGCAGAGCGTCTGGTGCTTAAATGAATAAGACTCAGAGCTCAGAGCTGCTCGGAGCCTCGGAGTCGGTGTAGAATCGTGGGTCATTTGCAAACGCGCCAATTAATGACGTGTGGAGTCACGTGGTTGCAGAAAATGACAGACGTTGTTTACAGGTAGGTGTTTCCAAGGCACCAGGGCCGGGTTATAATATACTGGCCAAGACCTATTGACGCGTCCTCGTCGAGCGTCCTGGGCAACAGGTCCCTTCGGGGTCCTGGCTAAAGTCAATCCATCCATCCATCATGTGCCATGCCGGTAAGCGTGGGCGGTCATGTTCTGCCATCTCACCCGATCACCAGAGTCGTGGATCAGCTCCGTGTTTCTGTCTCGGCTATGCCACAAGGCCAAGCCATCCAGGTACTTGCTTCTAGGTCTTCCCCTTGGTCTGTTCCCCTCGATCTTACCAGTTGTCACCAAATTCTCCAATCCATTTCTTCTCATAACATGTCCAAAAAATTTTGACTGTCTACGTCTAATTTCTCTAATCAATTTACGATCTTCATTTGTTTCTTGAAGGACTTGTTCATTGGTCTTTCTGGCTGTCCATGGTATTCTTTGCATTTTCCTCAGAAACCACATCTCTACAGCCATCAGATGTTTTTCAGCCTGACTGCTCATTGTCCACGCTTCACATCCATACAAAAGTACAGGCTCACTGTAGCATCTCAACACTCTCTTTCTCGTTTCAATTGACATCTTTTTATTGGTCAATATGTTTTTCATCTTGCTAAAGGCTACTTTTGCCATGGCGATTCTTGTTCTAATCTCTTCAAGGCATCTCCCATCAGATGTTATTACTGTTCCGAGATAATTGTACCTGCTCACTTGTTGAAGAATATTCCCATTTACTTGTATATTACATTGTGATAAAGTCAATAGGATCGTCAATTCCTCCGAAGTCGGAGAGTGTCTGCCTGTACGGCGAGGAACCACCAGTCTGCACACCAATAAGCCAGACATGGGACAACGGATACTCACTCAAAACTCAGGTCCTGTATGACATCACACTGATGTTGGACAACAGAATGTCTTCATCCGACATACAGGACTTCGCGTTGGAGCTCAAGCCAACGAACACAAGCAAGCAAGCAAGCATTTTTTCGAAATTTTATAATTTTATCAATATCACTAAAATATAAATATTTTAAAGTAAATTAATTAGGACAGGGCATAAATTTTAAAGGAGAAAAACAGCGGCAGGCTTCCACTTAAAAAAGTTAGTATTACTATACTATAGTATACTAGTAGTTTACTACTACAATAAATTAATAATTACGGCATACACACGTTTTTCTATCTGTCTGAAAAATATATATTTTAATTTTTTTAATTTAATTTTTTAATTAAAAAGAGGGAAATAGAAAAATAAATAACGGTTGTGTAATTTTTCGAACCAACGAGTCACTGTTGAGACTGCCACACGCAGATCCCCCCCCCCCCCAATAATTGATGCGGTTACTGACATTCGCCAGCAATTCGCAATATAAAATAATAAAATATATGTAATGAAATGACAGTCGTGCATTGGCGACAAAACTTCCTGATAAAAGTTAAGAAGAAGTGTTGCAACGAATATTGTTGACCGCCGGTTACATTTGTATATGAATCCATTAATTGTGCCTTGCAGCATTTGCCATCCGCATCGTATGCAGGTTGGTATGTTCAATACTCCATTAGCCAGTAAAAAAGTTACAATCCACTCAAACTTGTTACAATGAAATAAAAAAGTTGTAACTTCCATGGACAATATTTTTAAAAAATTTAATATTTTGTATGACAAGTTTTCTTTTTTAGACAGTTCTTTTTAGTGTATATAATCATTTTTAATTACATTTTAATTCTACGGTAAACAACGCAATTTAACCTAAATAACTATATTTATTAAATTATGAATAAATCATAAATGTTTGGATTATAATTATTTATACAGATTTTATATATTTATATCATATCTTTTTGTTTAGTTGTATATTTTTAAGTCTCTAATTTATTATAGATTTATTATTTTAGAATATTCCATCATGCCACATGGAGTGCACAAATCAAAGAGGCCTAGTGGATGCGAGCAGCGAAAAGCAAAGAAGAAAAAATGTGAATCACTAAAATCACTACCTGGATTCATGCTTCAATATGTCAAGAGACCAAGTGATGGACAAGGTTCATCAAAAGACGTTCTTCCTCAATCTACAATTGATAAGGATTCCTCCCATGCTGACAGCATGCATTCTTCAAAAGAGCAACTGGAGCCAGAAATGGAAGAGAATCACGAGATTGATGCAGAAATACATAATGAAATAGCAGTGGATGAAGTTGAAACAGAAATGCATGCTGAAAATGATTCTCGTCATGATACTGTAAATGTGATGAGTCAAGTGGGTGAGAAAAATTGGAATATTTTATCTGATGCTTCTTTCTGGAATGCACCAGTTCCAGATCATTTTCGAGTTGAAATTATTAAAAGTGGAAGTTGTTCTTTTCAGAACAAGGATGGGCCTTTCAGTACTGTGACAAGGCAAGGTGCAAAGACTAAAGGAGATGTGCGCCAGCTGTCAAAAGAATGGTTCTACAAGACGATGCCAAATGGTGAGAAAATACTGCGGTCATGGATGGTCTCGCTCGTCAGTGAGAAATTATACTGCTTTTGCTGCAGACTCTTTGCTGTTAATGTAACAGAACAAACATCAAAATTTGTCACTGGGTTTCAGCAGTGGTGGAAGCTGAGCCCAAAATTACATAATCATGAGATATCGGATGACCATCTAGGTTGCCTTGAAAAATGGAAAACATTGGCAGCAGGCCTTAAGCTGCACAAAACAATTGATGCCGATAGTGTTGCTGTAATGGATAGGGATAAAAAAAAATGGAGGGATATCTTGCACAGGTTGCTTGATATCACATTGTTTCTTGCTAAGCAAAATCTGGCATTTCGTGGCCATAAGGAAGATGCATCTTCGTTGAATAAAGGAAACTTTCTTGAGATGGTTGAGATGCTTTCTAAATATGACCCTGTGTTGAAAGAGCACCTAATGAGATTAAAGCGAACTACACCTGTAACAGTAAAAGCATCCGTATCTTATCTTTCACCAGAAACTCAGAATGAATTTATAACTGTTCTGGCAAATCATGTGCAGGATATTCTTGTAAATGATATAAAGGCTGCAAGGTATTTTGGAATTATGATCGACAGCACACCTGACATATCACAGACTGACCAGATGTCTGAGGTGATCAGATATGTGAAAATCCACAATGGGGAAGTTGAAGTGAGAGAAGTGTTTCTAGGATTTTTCCCTTTCCGAAAGAAGCTGATGACCTTAGTTAAAAAATCTAGAAAGTGATGGACTTGACATAATGATGTGCAGAGCTCAAGGTTATGATAATGCTGCCACAAAGTCTGGAATTCATGGAGGTGTTCAAGCCATTCTGAAAAGAAAGAATAAGAAAGCTATTTTTAACAGATGCGTGGACCATTCGCTTAACTTGTGTGGTCAACACTCTTTTGCTGAAAATGCTTTATGTATAACATTTTTTGGAACTCTTGAGAGAATGTATTCCTTCTTTGCTGCTTCCACCCATCGATGGGATGTTTTAATTGAACACACTGCAATGTCGATTAAAAGGCTATCAACAACACGCTGGAGTGCACATCATGCTGCTGTTAAACCGGTGAAAGATAAGTTTGATGAATGTGTGGCGGCGATTGAAGCTCTATGTGATCCTCGTGAAAATGTGGAAACAAGAGGTGCAGCACAAGGTCTTTTACCTGCTGTCTGTGATTTCACGTTTCTGTGCTACCTTTACTTTTGGGCTGCTGTACTTGAGGAAGTTAATTTGACACAGCAGTATCTGCAGACTAAAGGCTTAACTCTTGACAAAGTAGTGACCAAGTTAGAGGCATTAAGACTTTTTCTGCAGGAGAAGCGCAGTCACTTAGTGGAGCATGCAATTGAACAGGCACTTTTAAAAGCAGACCAATTTGGAATAACAGTAGAGAGAAGATTAAGGTTCAAGAAGAGAATGGCAGGGCAACAACTCAGAGATGCTGGACTCACTATGCAAGAAGAAAACAATAGGGCGATGCTGGAGTGTATTGATCGTTTTCATTCTGAACTCCAGACCAGATCAACAGCGATCAAGGAAGTAGCAAATATGTTTGAGGCTGTTCAAGCCAAGAGTCTTCTATCAGCAACTGAAGAAGAGTTGCTGGTGTCAGTTCCAAAATTGACCACTTTCTATGATGAGCTATCCGAAGTAGAGCTTTTAAAAGAAATACCAAGGCTGAGAAGACACCTGAAGGCAGCAGACATTGATATCCACAAAGCCAAAGACTGGTCAATATTTGATATTTTAAAATTCATAGTTGACTGGGATTTCCTTGAATCTCTCCCAATACTCTCACTAAGCCTACAACTATTTCTTACGATCTGTGTGTCTGTGGCTTCATGTGAGAGGAGCTTTTCAAAACTGAAACTTATAAAGAACTATTTGCGATCAACCATGGGACAGTCAAGACTTTCTGATCTGGCTATATTATCAATTGAAAGTGATATGGTGAAAGATATTGATTTTGATGATATGATTGACAGGTTTGCAGCTTTGAAGACCAGGATGGGAAACTTTTAATTTTAAATAACATAAATTTTAATGTTAAATAAAAAAAATTTAACTTTGTCCGAGTTTGTCGAAGTTCTTTATTTATGTTTTACCTGAAGTATTGAAGTTATATTGTTCAATTTGTTTTCTTTCTTATGTCCTTATTAACTTTTTGACTTATTTTACAAACATTACTATATGCGATTATATATGGTACAGGAACACTCGGAAGAAGACCATGGTGAAAGTCTAGAGGGGTGACACCAAGAGTTTACCGCACTGGGTGACACCAACCCCAGTGAAGCCACTTGGGGGGGGGGGGGGGGGGGAAATGAAGATCCTTTCAAGATCGCGTTAATACAAGAACTGATTACTTGATATTGCTTTCCCCTTCATACTTTACAGTTATGCATGTCTCATCCTTCTAAAATTCATTTTATAAAGTAAGTAGACCCACAAATCACGTTTTATGTGGATGTGTAGACCTGTTTTAACATTCCATTTATACGTATACTGTGTAGGGTTGGGGGGATTTTTAGGTAAGAAATATGAAAAGGGGGGGGGGGGATGACGTTCTGAAAATATGGTGAAGGGAAGCACGGGCCAAAAAAGGTTGAGAACCACTGTCCTACCAGGTCCAGTGATCTGCTCACTGGTGATTCTCACTGTGAAGGCGTTGAACAGTAGCGGTGATAATGGTGATCCCAGTGGTAGGCCAGGATATATTATTGTTGGTTCCGAAGTACAACTGCCACATCTAAAAACTACTTTCCGTTGGAAGAGGGCTGCAGCGATCCAACTAAGGAGGAATGGACTTATTTTAAGTTCAAGAAGCTGAAGCATTAAAAAAAATCCAATGGTACTCTGTTGTATGCGTCCTCAAGATCAACCGCTGCAGCAAAGGTTTCAATGCCTGAGTGGAAACCTTCATAGACATCATGGGCAAAAACTGCTGCATTGGTCCAGGTTTCTCTTTTTGGACGGTACCCACCCAGGGTAGGTGGGAAAACACCTTGCCTCTCTAGTTGGCTTGATATTTTCCTGGCAATTAACTTCTCCAGCAGCCTATTATATTCTGCATGGTTATAACTCGATATCCCTGAATTTTTGTGTGGTCTTTGCCAGGCTTCGGCAAGGGAATCAGATAGCTGTGTAACCACTGTAACCACAATGAACCGGGCTGATATACTAAATGATGTCAGAGAGACAGGGCGATTACAGGAATCAAGAGACGACTGCGAATCTGCAACCAAACTGAAAGAACATCAAATGACAAGGGTGAAGCCAGAAATGAGTGCTATGCGGGGTGGGGGGGGGGGGGGGAAGAGCCAATGAAGAATAGTCAACCAACACAGAACTGTTGTCGTCGACAGCTACACGCTGAGGGAGGTACTAATGAGGGGATCCGAGCACTATGGTCTGAATAGTCCGAAGCGAAGTGAGGATCGACTAACTAATTTCTTACACGATGGTATGCAGTGTAAGAAATTCCACTGACCCGTAGTTTTCCGGGTGTACTTCTTGTTCTATTACCGTTGTGTGCAAGAACTTTATGTGGGACTTTGTCTTATGTATAACTATATGACTAGATTCACTAACTTGCGCTTGTTGTTTTCTTTCAGTAGTCTACCACTGATGCTTTCATCGTGACACTTAACACAAACGTTCAGATTACAGGATGAGATGATGAATGGTGCTGTCTCAGTGATATTATGGTCTCATGTATTTTCTCGTTACATTTTGAGTTCGTCGTAGCCATTTCATTTCTCATGTGTCAACTTTTAGTCTTGTTGTTAGTGTCACAGTCTAACATTGATAACATAATGATGGCAGGAAGATCGTGTTCAGCGGTGATGTTTTGTGTGCCCACTGCTGCATGTTAGTTCTGAAAATTTGGTGATGGATGTGTATATTGTTTTATTGATTTCTGCTGGCATTCTTTCATTGAATGTTATTGTGCTCCCTAAGTATTTGCGATGTTACATTTTCTGAATGTTTTTTTTTCCTACGATAATTCTTATAAAGTTATTGTCTGCTTGTGATAACCATAATCCCATTTCTATTGATACTGGTTTTCACAATTTGTTCTGCTGCTGCCAAGTTCATATTGTCAATGTGCCCCTGTAATTAATTTTCTACAGTTGCCGCGAGGGATTGGTCATCAGCGACAAGGTGTTAATTATTCTTACTGTCTCCATTAGTTTGTGCTTATAACAGCAGAATCATAAACTGCAGACAAAATAACTAGTATATAATATTTAATGATGTTCTAACATATAGTTATGCATCATATCACTCTTGCAGGAACATAACAGTAGATCACATCATTAGAAGCTCTCCCATCATACATGCCATGGACTTCTTGATGCTTAGTCAGGCACATGAGGGTTGCCTTCTACTGCTGCAACTTGCCATCGTTGGCTGACACGTTGACTTTGTCATCATCAGGCGAGATCTCCTTTAGCTGCTGCTCGCCATCGTTGGCTGACACGTTGACTTTGTCATCATCAGGCGAGATCTCCTTTAGCTGCTGCTCGCCATCGTTGGCTGACATGTTGACTTTGTCATCATCAGGCGAGATCTCCTTTAGCTGCTGCTCGCCATCGTTGGCTGACACGTTGACTTTGTCATCATCAGGCGAGATCTCCTTTAGCTGCTGCTCGCCATCGTTGGCTGACACGTTGACTTTGTCATCATCAGGCGAGATCTCCTTTAGCTGCTGCTCGCCATCGTTGGCTGACACGTTGACTTTGTCATCATCAGGCGAGATCTCCTTTAGCTGCTGCTCGCCATCGTTGGCTGACACGTTGACTTTGTCATCATCAGGCGAGATCTCCTTTAGCTGCTGCTCGCCATCGTTGGCTGACACGTTGACTTTGTCATCATCAGGCGAGATCTCCTTTAGCTGCTGCTCGCCATCGTTGGCTGACACTTTGACTTTGTCATCATCAGGTGAGATCTCCTTTAGCTGCTGCTCGCCATCGTTGGCTGACATGTTGACTTTGTCATCATCAGGCGAGATCTCCTTTAGCTGCTGCTCGCCATCGTTGGCTGACATGTTGACTTTGTCATCATCAGGCGAGATCTCCTTTAGCTGCTGCTCGCCATCGTTGGCTGACACGTTGACTTTGTCATCATCAGGCGAGATCTCCTTTAGCTGCTGCTCGCCATCGTTGGCTGACATGTTGACTTTGTCATCATCAGGCGAGATCTCCTTTAGCTGCTGCTCGCCATCGTTGGCTGACATGTTGACTTTGTCATCATCAGGTGAGATCTCCTTTAGCTGCTGCTCGCCATCGTTGGCTGACATGTTGACTTTGTCATCATCAGGCGAGATCTCCTTTAGCTGCTGCTCGCCATCGTTGGCTGACATGTTGACTTTGTCATCATCAGGTGAGATCTCCTTTAGCTGCTGCTCGCCATCGTTGGCTGACATGTTGACTTTGTCATCATCAGGCGAGATCTCCTTTAGCTGCTGCTCGCCATCATTGGCTGACATGTTGACTTTGTCATCATCAGGTGAGATCTCCTTTAGCTGCTGCTCGCCATCGTTGGCTGACATGTTGACTTTGTCATCATCAGGTGAGATCTCCTTTAGCTGCTGCTCGCCATCGTTGGCTGACATGTTGACTTTGTCATCATCAGGTGAGATCTCCTTTAGCTGCTGCTCGCCATCGTTGGCTGACATGTTGACTTTGTCATCATCAGGTGAGATCTCCTTTTGCTGCTTCTACTTCTACCTCTCTAGCTAGTCTATTTATACTGACTTTTATCCGCCCCTGTCTGCTTCTTAACTCCTTTATTATCTTCTGGGTATTTTTCATGGGCTCTGGCTTTAGTAGATGTGGTTTTCCTATTATTTAAATCCATTTTTAATTTTCTTCTATTTTTTAAAGTTTCCAGTGTTATCCATGCTATAATTGTGTTCCTTTTTCTTCAAGAACTTTAATCCATGATTAATTTCAAATGCTTTAAACCTGCTGCCAGCAGGCTCTCTTCTGTATTCACCTCATTTTGCAGGATCTGGTACTTATTAGAGACCGTGACAAGAAATCTTTGTTTAGGTCTGCCCATGTGCTATCCAATGCAATGGATAGTAAGAAAGTAACTTACAATGCAAGCTACTTCCCAGATAATTAAATGATTGACTTGTCAAACGTGTATTCCCAGATATTTGAATGCATGACTTGTCAAAAATTTGTCTTCCCAGATATTTGAACGCATGACTTGTCAAATAGGTATTTATACCTTTAGCCAGACAAACAGTTTAGTTTCCAGATATTTGAACCTTACACTTGGCAGATAGTATAGCTGAACAATTAGACTTGGCAAAAGGTATAGCTGAACAATGGCAAACATTATAGCTGAACAATAAGTCTTGGAAAACAGTATAGCTGAACAATAATACATGGTAAACAGGTAAAACTTCTAAAATGTTTAAACATCACACTTGGCAAACATTACAATCTCCCAGAATGTGAACTTTCAATATGAAAAACAGTTATAACTTCCCAGATATCTGAACATTGGATTTGACACATAGTTGACACATGGTATTACTGCCATTATATTAACAACCACAGAGTTAAATAGAAACAGGAACAGTCTTATCAAATCAATACCACTTTAATGCAACATGATTAGATTAGGAACAATAATATTGTAAATGCTTTCCATATCAAGAAAATCATCACCAAAGTTGGCAGTTACCTCTTAAATTCTAAAACACTTTTCAGTTTTCTTAAGCAAAGTCTGTGATGTCTGGAGTTACCAATTATAGTTGTTAGTTAGTTAGTTAGTTAGTTAGTTAGTCGCAGTTCCAACTTCACAGCAACGGGTCATCCCCATTATGCTCCATTCCTGTGCCAGTTATATTATATTATAGTTGTGTACAGCACGAGTCAACAACATGAAGAATGTGTAGGAAATCATTGTTTAATAGCTTGGTTTTATTACTGATCTGTTGTTTGTGAAATCCCTAGAAGACTTGAGTTTTAACTCTTTAAGTCTGATGCATTCAGGTCATTGAAGCCCTGAGAAAAGCCTGCATCTGTCAGAGTGAAATTGGTGCCGAGATTTTTATCTCAACTCGATACCAAAGTACCATCTCCATGGGTACTTATTTAATACCAGTACCATCTCCATGGGTACTTATTTAATACCAAAGTACCATCTCCATGGGTACTTATTTAATACCAAAGTACCATCGCTATAAGCACTTATTTGATACCAAAGTACCATCTCCATGGGTACTTATTTGATACCAAAGTACCATCGCTATAAGTACTTATTTGATACCAAAGTACCATCTCCATGGGTACTTATTTGATACCAAAGTACCATCGCTATAAGCACTTATTTGGTACCAAAGTACCATCTCCATGGGTACTTATTTGATACCAAAGTACCATCTCCATGGGTACTTATTTGATACCAAAGTACCATCGCTATAAGCACTTATTTGATACCAAAGTACCATTTCCATGGGCATTTATTTGCAGGCTGTCCTTCCCCTCAGCAAGCTGAGAAACCAGCAGAATGTGCAAGACAAATACTTGAACCTGACATCTGTGGAGAGCCATATTAGGCTAAAACCAGGTCATGATTCAGCACTGCACATCCAGACTGACTGGGATTAGGCCTGGGTTTGTAGTGCTTCCTCCAATGAGTTTTGAACACTTTACTGTCACAAGACTCCAACCCAGAGCCCAGAGGGTGTAGCTTTGTATAAACAAAGAGCAGATACTGTCGTGGCATGTGAAGTATTATGCCATGATGTAGTCTAGGTCATGGCATAATGAGATGAGGTGACCAGCCACCTCCATCACTGTCCTCTTTTCCCTGGATAATTCTTTTAAAATTCAGAAAATTATCTAGTGCTGAAACATCCAAATATACCCATGTCCGCAAAATGACAGATAATGAACAGCATATTCACACCAACCCTATGCTACCAATCTCAGACTTGGACTTTATCCAAATCACATTTTCGCAAAATCAACACCTGCGAGGTGAGATGCCTGAGGAGAGCTGCCAACTTAACAATCCGAGACCGAGTAAGAAATGCTGTTATCAGAGATAGTGTGATCAACACCTTGTGCCACATTTATTGAAAGAGAAGATCAAGTGGTTTGGCCATGTCGTTATAATGCAACATCATCAACTACCATCACTGCCCTTACATCAAAGATCATCTGCAACGAGACCAAGAGGAAGTCCAAGAAGAAAATGGATTGACGACATCAAAGACATTGTACAATCACACAGAATGACACTATCCAGTGCCACCCACCGGGCGCTGGAGCGCAAATTAATCCTCCCCATGACTCTTCACAGCAGAAGTGGAAGAAGATGATGATGATGATCTAGTGCCCATTACTATGAGGCAGGTTAAAACTGAGCTGAATTGACTTGAGGAAAAAAAAATCCCTCCGCTGCTGAAAAGTTAACCCAGACCAATTCAGTGGTAATAAAGTGTACTAATAACTCTGCTACTGCGACTGCAGTTGGTATAACATACAAGGTAAAATTACAAATGATTTACAGGTAACTTAATATGTAGGAGGATACAGGCAAGCAGAATGTACAACACAGTTTCAGAACATAAACTGCTTGAGGTCTATTACTGCCAATCTTCATTAGTGTGTGCTGGGAGAGTTCTTCTGGACTCAGAAATGCAAGTCTCTTGCCCAAGCAGTCACCACGTTATAACAGGTCAGGAACTTTTTTGGAAACCTCAAGCCTTACTGAAGATCGAACACATGTCACATAATATGTAAAGTGGAATTCCCCCTCAGCTACCTGCTCTGTTGTCATTAATTTTTGGGAATTAAGGAACATGAATCAGTTAGTTAGTCAGCAGATCATCCTCACTGCACATCTAACCATTGAGTCCATAAGTGCTTGGATTCCTTTCTCAGTTATCTCCTACAGATCCCTGAGCAATGGATCCGATGTGCAGGGCACTTCAAACAAATAGAATTTCCTTGTTAATGCAGCAAATGTTCACTGTAAGAAATTCTCACCCAAAATCAAAGTCACAACATTGGGGTTTGTCCTACATACTCCATCTACCTCAGAAGATATCGGAGACTAAGAATACTTAACAGTTCCAGTTTGTTATGCACATATCTTCTTTGTTCCTGAGCACAGTCCTTTCTGCTAGCTCCATACTAGATTCCTGATTCCATCAGTCATAGTCATATGTAGTCAGTGATTTGTGTCTCTTCATGCAGCAGCGTACATGCTAACAATCCTTCAGCAGCTGGAAATTGCAAAGATTAGGCTGTTCTTTGCCACTGCCATGGCAAATATATAAAAGTCGCCCACAACAAAGTATGCACAGCATGTAAATCTCTTAAAGGGAAACTACAACATTACATTGCCAAGAATAAGCTTATGAGAAGTCACAAAGCTAAATTCATTGTGGAGTCATCATTATCATGCGCTCTGTCAACTGAAATAAGCGTTCATGCATCTCCAAAAACCTTGGACTTCGGCGGTGTCAATCAATTTTATTGATGATATTCCTCCATGATGAGGAGTGGCTGGCTGAGTGGCTAGAATGTTAGATTCTCCTTCAGGAGACCTGGGCTCGAATCCTCGGTATGGTGTGGATTTTTTTTTTGTCGGGGGAAAAAAGAAAACCCTAATCTGCACAGTTCGCGGAACTGCACTAGCCAGGTGACCTTAATTTCTTAGGCTCAAGACCCCCCCCCCCCCCATCCCCCTCCCACCATACACCACAAACAGGCAGGAAATGACAGTTGTTTTAATGACGTTCCTCCATGCCACCTTCCCAGTCTGTCCAGTATCATTTCTCTTGGTCTGCCCTTGCCTCTTCCAACACTGATCATGATGTATTCCAATGTGGAGTGACATTATCAAAAAACTGTGTACCAGTTATTAGACTGAACAACCTGACATACATGCCATTTATGTATCGTCTGTTTCACTTGCAGAAAGACTGCTAGAGGGTACAAACTGTCCTATCTGTTCTGTACCACCTCTGACCCAAGTGACTTTTGGTCTGTCTTGTTGGGACTGCATTTGTGATGCCTGGATTACATGTTGTGAATCTTTCAACAAGTTTGGCTGAACTCCCAAGCTTGTCATGGATTCATTGGTAAAAGTCAATGTTGATAATGAGGGATTGTCTGCAGAACTACAGCTGGCTGGATGACATGATTCAGCGATATTCAATTCTTTTGAAGAAACTGATGTAAGCGAAGATTGTGATCCTTTCACAGAATCATGGACTGTCAGCAAATGATCAGATTCTGAAGTGTGAGAATTCTTTTCATCTTTCAGTTCTTCATATCTCCTCCTTGCCTGGGACCACCTCTTAGCCTTCTGTGCATGCTGCACATTATCCAAAGAAAGAGCCACATTTGCTCTTGCCCCAAGACCAGCAGTTTGGTTTATCCTAATCTCTGCAGTAATCTGCAAGGAAGAAACATAATCAACACTATAATCTATTTCTGTAGAATCATACACACCAATGTGTTAACTGTGACTGTTACTACAGGAAGAAAACATTCAATCACATGTGCACACTGAACATACTGTAACATTTTAGCAGCTGTTTACCCATTGTTTACAACAGTTGTATGGTGTCATAAAGAATAATTGCTTCTTGTAGTCTAGAGCAGATGTTTAGTATAGCCTTGAATAGTTTTTTTTATTTTTTTTTTTGTAGTTTAGAACAATTGTTTAGTTCAACCTTTAGTAGTTGCTTCATGTAGTATAGAGCAATTGTTTAGTGCAGCCTAGAGTTATTATTTCTTGTAGTCTAGAGGAATTGTTTAGTGCAACCTAGAATATCATGCCATGTAGTCTAGATCAATTGTTTAGTGCAACGTAGAATAATGTTATGTAGTCTAGAGTAATTGTTTAGTGCAACTTAGAATAATGTCATATACTCTAGAGTAATTGTTTAGTGCAGCTTAGAATAATGTCATGTAGTCTAGAGCAATTGTTTAGTGCAACTTAGAATAATGTCATGTAGTCTAGAGCAATTGTTTAATGCAGCTTAGAATAATGTCACAGTCTTGAGCAATTGTTTAGTGCAGCCTAGAATAATGCCATATGGTCTAGAGCAATTGTTTAATGCAGCCTAGAATAATTGTTTCTTGTAGTCTAGAGCCATATGAACCACATTGTACCTGTCAGGTAAGCCTGTCAAGGAAGACTAAAATATATCTACTTTTGTTTTTCAAAACCATGTCAATAATTCTGAAATTAAATATTTCTTTATTAGATAAAGCTAGTCATGGTTTCAATTCACGGGTGCATTTTTTAATACTCCTGGGGGTTGTCGCTGGAGCTACAGAGTTTGTGCTTTGTCTGACGCTTTCGTCAGGTCGCCTGCGGAAATAGACTGAATCATATGGGATAAAACCCGGTGCAATGAAGTTGACCCTGTCAAATTGTAAGCGACTCTTAACAGTGGAACATTGTCCAGGGAAGTCAGATAGTAAGTCTATCGAATCCCCAATCAAGGCAGCTTTTTTTTATTTAACTGGCCTGGGCTACCAGGTTGAATCAGGCTCAAAAGAAACAATATGATAATGACCACATCACCAAGCAAGTGACGATTGCTCTATGGAACTAGTTCTGTATAGCCATTATGACTGCAGGCATGTGAAAGGGTTCTTTGTGTTACTTATATACTACACATACCAGTACATTTTGGACGCTGAATACCAAGATCAGAAATAAACTAGAAGCCTCAGAGATTTGGTTACATAGAATCCCATGGATGGCTGATAAGGTCAATCATCATCATGATATGACATGCTGACAATCGTGGGCGGTCATGTTTCGCCATCTTACATGATCACCAGAGTCATGGATCAGCTCTGTGTTCTTGTTTTGGCCAAGCCATCCAGAAATTTACTTCTCTGGTTTCCCTTTGTTCTTTTCCCCTCAATATTGCCAGTTGTCACCAAGTTCCCTAGTCTATTTCTTCTCATAACGTGTCCACAAAATTGTGACTGTTTAAGTCTAATTTCTCCAATCAGTTTACAGTTATCATTTGTTTCTTATAGGAATAAGACCAATATGCAAATACTAAAGGAGGCAAATTGATTAAGACAGATTATTACCTTCATAAGGACAAGACAACTGCAATCATTTGTTCATATTACAAGAACAACGTGGAACATAATCACAATTGGGGGAAATTGAGGATATTAAAAGGATGACAGAGAGAAAATGCTGGATATGTGAACAGAATAGCATGGAAGATGACCAGTGGTCAAACTTATCAGAAGCACAGATGTCCATGGAGAAATGTGATCATATGCGCCACCTGGCATATCACATGATGGTTATGAGGTTTGAACATTGGTTAGCACAGTGGTTATCACACTGGTATGGCACAAGATGGCAAAGGATGCAATAGAAAGATGTAATGTTCCAACATCCCACATTATTAATAATATAAGATGACGACATTTTTCAATACAATCTTCTGTGGTGCTATCATAGTCATTAACATCATATACCCTGCAAAACAGCATACACATCCTTGTACCCCATAGATCTTGGTCTTGGTCTTCTGGATCAGTTCTGTTGATATTCTTCCGTGTCTTAGGTCACCCAGCATACAATCTCTTAGTGTGTCTCTACTGATCTTTCCAGTTACCACAATGTTTTCCAATGCCTCTCCTCTCATTAGTGATGAAAGAACATTGTCTCTTTCTTATTGTTGTTTACAATGTTCTAATTTCATCAGCCTCATCCTGGCAATCATTGTTAGCTACTTTGGTTGTCCAAGACATTCACAACATTTGTCTCAAAAACCACATCTCTGGTGCTCCCAAGCTCTGCTTAATTTGTTCATTCACATTTCAAGATAAACTGCCATGTAGTCGACTTTGGTGCTAGCACATGGCTAAATTGAAAGTGAACTCAAAACACAGTTTCAAAAGCATTTTACTAGCAGTGTTACTAATTTCAAGACACTGAAATGAAACCGCTACTTACAGGTTCTGCAATTCCAGAGCTGGTTTTCCCTAACCCTTCTCCTTCTTTCCATCCCATCTTGGCCAATAGCTTATGCCCTTTGTTTTGTGCAGAAATTGGTCTGAAGATTGAATTTTACATGGCAATAAAAAACAGTGACAAATGAAAACATATGCAGACTAAATAATATGAGCTGACTGCCTGACATTTGTATATGGTTGCTAGACTACACATGCATCCTTTTCTCTGTATCACTACTCACTATCTCTGTACACAGCTATTATTACCCACATGCAGTTGTATATCCTTTAGTCACTGACTAAAATACTAAAATTCTATTAAAATACTGTGGCCACATTAAAAGTATCAGTGGCTTGGAAAGGACAGTGAAGGAAGGCAAGTTTCCTGGAAGAAGTGTTTGACCAGCATGAAGATGGACACGAGACACCAGACACATTGGGCATGAGACAGCATGAAGATGGACATGGGAAACTGTTGACACCTTGAGCATGATGGTGTGAGAAGATGGACACGGGACACTGCAGACACCTTGGGCATGATGGTGTGTGAAGATGGACACAGTACACTGCAGACATCTTGGGCATGAGACTGCATTCAGCAGGAGAAATGGCCAGTGATCGAGAGGCTTTTCAGTGTGCCGTGATGAGGGCGATGATCTGCAAAGGACTGCTACATGATATCCTTCTGTATTTAAAGCATCTTCCCAACAGACACCAACAATGGACAACATGCTATACTGATAGTTAACATAACTCTTTCACTGCCAGATATCTTTGTGTGAGCAAGGATAGCAGACTCACTGAAGCATCCAACATGGCACATTAACAGCCCTGCGTCCCATTATCAGTTAGATAAAAGAAGTGAAGAATTTGAAATAGACTTCTGTCTAATGTTTAAAACTTTATGTTTTAATCATTCAATAAGTCATCTCAATATTTTAAACAAGAAAAATGTAATAGAAAGAGTGTGTACATACAATGTTATATGCTAGCATACGTGACATTCAAAGCACTTGATTCGGTTATGAGACTGTTGTTGAAGTCTGCATTAAAGATGGTGTAAAGGATCTCCATGGTACAGTTTATCTGAATTGTCCTTTTTTCAAAGACACTCAATAATGTTGTTGACAGATGTAAATGTGTAATGGAATGTTATGGTTCACAATGGAATGGTGAAGCAAATACTATGACAAAACAGCCACAAAGAGATCTTGACAATATTGCCAGCTTAGTTATACAACGCATCTATAATGCATACAGCCAAAATTGAACTTTTGTATTTGTGAAGCATTTACTGAGATACATCACACACGTTGTAGTATATTGCCTAGTGTGAATAACATGAAGCCCCAACAAGTAAGAGTTCAATGCTCAAAAACTGGACATGTCTACTCAGCTGTGCCTTATGATTACCACATTCTATTCACATGGTCTGCCCAGTAGTACAACTCACAGTTTACCGGTTAAATCTTCTGCCAAGGCCAGTTGGATATTTACAGCAGCATTTGCGGGTGTACACAATTATTAGCTTAAAAATTAGCCTGCTATATTTGGTCCAACATTAAATTAACTCACCCCTAATGTGATGGCTATAACTATTTCTCTTTAGTGAGATGTCAGCTGGTATTGATGATGTTGCTATTATATGTATTGATGCCAGTTTATACAGCTCCTAGATTTATTGAATTTCAAGTCCAGCCTGTGGTTGCCTAGGTCTGACCATATGATACTGCAAGCCTTGAATGGCCTGCAGGCCGGACGTTCTCAGGCCATGCTCTAGAAAATCAGAAAGGTGTTGGCTTTTTTGTAAAATAGCTTATCAACCAAGACCTTCACTTACCTGTGAACAGAAACAGGTTCTGCATTGTTTTTTGCCAGGTCAGATTCACTGCCAACCAATTTTCTTCTCACAAAGGCTTTGTCAGTGTAGTCAGGATTAGTAAAAACAGAACCAGGGGTTTCATAATACGAGTTCTAAGAAATAAAATAAGACTTACTGACTTCATTGATCTATAATTCAATCAAAAGGTAACCAAAATATCAAATGTATATACGTTTCTGACTTCCATAACTACCAATTCATTCATATTCAAATTAAGAAATCAAATCCAATATTACACGATTTCAATGACTCAGGATTTACAGAATTGAGTTGAGTCAAAAACTGACATCACAGCACTTTGGACATTCCACAACACTCTGTCCTTTTCTTCAACAACCAGCAAAGAGTCTCAACACTTCTTCTTCTTCTGCCACCAGCTGCGATCTGATGTGTCTGTCTAGCCCTTCACCAGAGCCCTGGGTTTTGGCCAGTTCCTCTGGTCACATCCTGCCGAACCATTCTCTCCAGGCCATGTTGACTTTTCTGTTCTTTCGCACTAATCACATGATCCCCGAGGGTTCTGACCAAATCTGCCTTACAGTGCACCAATACCCCACCCACCAGTGTAAACCCAGCCAGCCTGTCCACCTAATCACTTCCCAACACACCAGCATGTCTTTGGGAAAAGACGCAATGGATGGAGCTCCTTATCTTTGATGTTTAAAATTGAAGCACGCCACTCTACAGGATTCACAAATAAGCTAAATATGAAAACATCGCCTGTCTGTAACCAGGACCCATAAGGAAAGCAATAACAACACTGTAAATTACTACGCATGTTGTAACAAGCAACTAAGAATGGCTGACACGAGACTGACTACCACATACTTCAAAAACATTAGCTACAAAATCAAATCAAAAACAAGTCTAGATGATAGAAAATAAATAGACCAACCATACTGAAAGGAGGCTTTTTCCCCTAGAAGAAGTATGATGCAACGTGGAAAAATAATATGGGGAGGACATAGAAGGAGCTGCATGAGCTAGCAAAGGATTTGTTGGTTGTGGGTCTAGGCTCTACTGAGAGATAAAAGGCAAAAGAAGAAGACAAGAATTCATTAAATTAATTCATAAGCAAACTAAAATACCAAATTCATATCAACATTCATTAACAAGTTATCTAAAATCCAATATAGTTAATCGACCTAGTTTATTTGCAGATCAATTAAATTTGTTCAAAGGTCAAATAAACAAAATCAAATATTTGAACAAGGAACCCCTTTTACTCACCTTAAAGTACATTGGGCATATGGTGCTGGACCCATATTTTAATAGACCAATGACCTCAGAGTGATGTGGTCAGCATCACATTGGTCATCTTATTGTACAGTGAATATATCATCAGATCTACAGAAAATATGTCAGCGATCGCGGCTGATGAACATAATTGAAATAACTTACATTATGCTGATGACACTGTCTTGATAACAACAAGTCAGAAGAATCTACAGGAGATGATAGATACAGAGGTTGTATAAAGTGAAAAAATTTGGTCTAAGTTTGAATAACAGAAAGACAAAGGTCATGGTGGTATCAAAGAAACAGATTGTGCCTAAATGTGCATTTAAAGTAGAGAATGTTATTCTGGGGCAAGTGCAGAAATTCAAATATCTTGGTACATGGATAACATCAGATGGAAGATGCAGCACTGAGATAAAGAACAAAATAGGACAAGCAAAAACTGCATTCTATCAAATGAAGAATACTTTGTGCAAAAAGTCACTGTTAGAAAAAGAGTTTTTGCATGTTATATAGAACCAGTTTTAACATACGGCTGCAAATCCTGGACAATTAGCAATCAGGCGAAAAAATCCATGGAAACCTTTGAGATGTGGATTTATAGAATGCTGAAAATTAATTGGGCAGCCAAAATGAGCAATCAAGACATGTTAAGGAAAGTTGAGTCGCAAAGACAACTTATAAAAAATATCAGAAAGAGGTAGTCATCATTTTGTTTTGTCACGTTACGAGAAGACAAAAACTGGAACATGTTGTGACAACCGGAAAGATTTGCGGAAAGAGAGATATTAAGGAAGACAACATGAGAAGATTCTTGACAGTATTGTGTCATGGCATGGAAGGGAGTCAACACACGAATTAATTCATACCATCAGAAATCACAATTTATGAAGAGGCATGATCGTCCATGCCAGCTGGCAAGGCAATGGATGATTTTCTTTTTTAAAAACTGCTAGGCATACTGAAACATTATCTAACTTTCAACTTGAGTCAAGTCAAGATTTTATCATACCCCAAAAATTGTATGTTGTTACCTGCAAGCCATATTTTCTCTTTATATTTTTTAGCTCCCTTATTCGCTGCCTTTTCTTCTCCTCTTGTGACAAAATGGGATATACTGTGGAAAAAAATAAGACCAAAAATATTGTATAAAAATTTACTGGAATTAGAAACTACCTCCTGCAAATGCTTACAACTTCACTAAATGAATGATTTATGTTGTTGAAACTTCTAGTGTATATTTAAAAAGATATTTTTTGTTGTAATACATATTTATTATATGCTCTGCAAATAAATTTCCAAAGTTTAACTAATGTGCTTTAGACTACACTAAATCAATGTCCTTTAGTGTACAAAAACAAAGAATCTATACTGAATTAAACTTGCTTAAAAATAATTTGCTGCTTAAGACAATTTTCTTCTGCCCTTTACCCATTACTGAAGCACAGGCTCTCAATCAACTCATACGACGCTGTCCTATATTCTGCTACCTCATGCAGCTCCATCCTTGTCCTCGTCATTTTATTCAATTCTGTATCTAATACTCTTTTCTGCGTGTTTTTGGAGTCTCCCTCCATTGTTTTTGTCATGTGGGTTTAAGGCAAAGGACTTTCAGGTTATACTATTCTCAAATTTCTTCAGCTGTACTTAGAAGCTTTTTAACTGCTCCGTTCCACCTTGTTTCACATAATACTAAAATACATAGAATCTCATCTCCTCCACCATCTGTGCTGTCTTTTCCATTTCATTCAAAGTTCTAACATTCAAGAGGCCAATTCTGGAAATTTCCTTAATTGAACAGAAGTAATTCTGTGATCAAACTCCTTGTGGGTTTCTCTGCATCACATCATACCTCTTCTAAAAGAGCTTCCTTGTTCTTAGTTGGCTGAGTTATTCTTTATTTCCTTACTTTAAGACTTGCTTTCTACAATACCACACACATAATCTTTAATGCACCTTACATTATTATAATCTGTAATATAAACTGCCAGAGATTATAATATTAAATAACTCCAGGCTAGACAAAACAACTATTCTAGAGTATGTCCAGCAATTATTCTACACTACACTAAAAAAAATAACTGTTCTAGATATAGCAATTTTGGAATAAATTTAAGAACTACTGTAGATTACTATTAGCTTGCTCTGTAGCGAAGGTGTTACGAATGCAATTCATAATCCTGCATACCACGTTAGAAACACAGGTGTGGACGATATGGAAGCAGACCACCTTATGTTGCTTTCCATACAATGGTATGAGTGCCAATCATTCAGAAAGCAATGGCAAACTACTGAATTGTAAACTTGCCCAGGAATCACAAACAGCCAAAAAATGCTGAAGTTGACTGCAACGTCCGTAAAGGATATGCAACTAATGTTTTTGGATGACACTAAACTGTAGTAAACTGCAACATGCAACTGCTCTAAAATACACAAAACAACTGCTCTTTACAATTAATTTATCCTACACTAAACAACTATACCAAAGAATTATTCATCATCTTGTGCATGTTTCGTCATCTCGCATGATCACCAGAGTCATGGATCAGTTCTGTGTTCTCTTCACGACCATACCACGTGAAAAATACCATTCAGGAATTTACTTCTCTGCCTTCCCCTTGTTCTTTTCCCCTCAATCTTGTCAACTGTCACTAAGTTCTCCAATTTGTTTCTTCTTATAACATGACCCAAAAATTGTGACTGTCTGCATCTAATTTCTCTAATCAGTTTACGGTTTTCATTTGTTTCTTGTATTCTAGACTATTAAAAAAGTTGCTTATCCTATGTACTGCAGTTCATGTTTACCGTATTTTACCAGAATTTTTTTTGCAGTAACGTTCGGTTATTTGTTTTTGTGTCTCCGATATGGAGACGGTAAGCATATACATGATGTTAAATTCCGTGATTATTTCAAGATCGCATTAAAACAGAAACCGATTACAGAGGATTGTAGTTCCCTCCATTGTCTCCAAATCTATACATCCTGGCTTCTCAAATTTTTCTTCTAACCAAGATAAAGAGACAGGCTTTTTAAGATGTAAGTTGACTCGTAAATTTCATTTTATATAGACATTGCGAATTGATCTTATATGAATAATTCAATTGAGCATCCATTTTTATGCGTACTGTGAAATTTTCAACTTTTAAGTCAGCGGGGACATCCCAAACTGAAATCATTAAGATCACATGCTACAAGGTTGTAATGGAATATTTCAATGGCGAGAAAATATTGGTTTTCCATGTCATAATCAAGCGATGATCATTTAATATTCTTATGGATTATTCAGAGCGAACAAATGATAATGAATGCATGTTTGCATTCGGCAACCATTGCAGTATTTATGTGTAAATTGTCATCACTCTATACGGCTGGGGTCAATTATATTTGGATAACTTTGTAAGGCAAATTCTCTGGTTAAAATGGATCTATCTCTCTCACGGCCTCGTGTTGACAACAGCACACATGGTAGATAACTCTGTGCACACACACACACACACATAAAAACTGGCAGAGTTATCTGTCCTTGAGTTAGACAGCGGCAGTGGTAATATCCCTTGGCATCAGTGTAACCATCAGTTGTGTGAATGTGTAGGTAGGTCACAAAAAGTGAAAGGTCAAAATCATTTTTTTCTATTTGTCTATATTAAATGATAAACTTACACACAAACATTAATATCTCGGCTTATAATTGACTTGAATAAGGCACCGTTGGATTTGTTTTTACAAGAGGTATCCAGCTATGCAGGTTATATAATTAAAAAGCAATTTAGAAAATGCTACTAAAGTGGCTACATATCCTTTACAAAACACTGTGATCAACCTCAGGTTGACTTTCTAGGCAATGTTACATTCAGTAGTAAGCCATTGCTTTCTGATCGAGAAGTCAATGTTTAAGTCCAGCTGACTAGTACAGGGAGTGAACCCACTACTACGTAATCAGTGCACATGAGTGCTTTAAAATTTGTGGCCACACTCAAAAATATTCTAGATAGCACAAAATACAACTCTAGATTGCATAAAATATCTATTCTACACTACACTAAACTACTCCAGGTGACTTAAAACTATTCTAGACTACACTAAACAACCACTCTAAATAACTATTTCTCAAGAAACTAAACAATAAATGTAAACTGCACTAGACAACTATTTAATAATACACTAAATAACTGCCCAAAAAAACTACTTCGGACTACATTATATGACTGCTAGATGGCACTAAAACCTATTCTAGACTATACTAAACAACTGCTCTAGATGGCACTAAAAACTATTCCAGACAAAACTAATCTACTGCTCTAGATGGCACTAAAAACTATTCTAAACTACACTAAACAACTGCTCTAGACCGCACTAAGAACTATTCTAAACTACACTAAACAACTGCTCTAGATGGCACTAAAACTATTATAGACTACACTAAACAACTGCTCTAATTGGCAAAAAAAATTATTCTAAACTACACCAAACAAATGCTCAAAGTGGCACTAAAAACTATTCTAGACTACACTAAACAACAGCTCTAGATGGTGCTAAAAATTATTTTAGACTACACTAAACAACTACTCTAAGTGGCACTAAAAACTATTCTAGACTACACTAAACAACTGCTCTAGATGGCACTAAAAACTATTCTAAACCACACTAAACAACAGCTCTAGATGGCACTAAACATTATTCTAGACTACACTAAAACTACTGCCTTAGATGGCACTAAAAAACTATTCAAGACTACACTAAACAACTGCTCTAGATGGCACTAAAAAACTATTCTAGACTACACTAAACAACTGCTCTAGATGGCACTAAAAAACTATTCTAGACTACACTAAACAACAGCTCTAGATGGCACTAAAACTATTCTAAACTACACCAAACAACTACTCTAAACTGCATTAAGTAACTGCTCTTGGCCACTGAACTGCTTAAATTAACAGATCTAGACTAAAACAATCTCTCTAAGCTTTAACTTATTAACTTCTTCTGTCTGTCATATCCCTGTGGAGCATAGACCCTAAATCAACTCTTGCCAAGCCTTTTGTAGCCACTACAATTCAGAATCGCCGTATTTAACCGGAAATATATTTGCAGATTTGTTCGGCAACTATTTTTTGTCTCTGATCTGAGTTGATTTTGAGTACTGATGATGTTAAATTCCCTGATTATTACAAGATCGAGTTAAAACAGAAACCGTTTGCTGGATACTGTTTTACCTTTCTCACGCTACGAATCTATACCTCTCGTCTTCTCAAATTTGTTTTCAGGACGGAAGTACAGACTGACTTTATAAGATATACAATGCCCAATAAATTCCATTTTAGCATCCACTTTTACCTATAATTTGTAGTTTTCGACTATTAGAGTTGGCAATCCCATCTGAAAATGAAATTATAAAGATGGCATGCTGCAATGTGGTATTTCAATGGCGGGACATAGCAGTTTTCATTTTCATATTCCAGCGATGACCATTTAATATCGTTATGGAATATTCATAGCAACTACAATGCCAATGAATGCATGTTTGCATTCAACACCCATTATAGTATTTATGTGTAATGTTTTAATCACTCTACACGGACCACATCGTTGATAATTTTGCAACTTTCCAAAGGGACTTGTCTGGTCAAAATGGATCTATGCTGGTGGCCTCTCGCTGACAGACACGTGTGGAGACAGTGCACGCAATTTGATGTCATTACATCATGATGTGGAGGTGTATATACCTGTGTCTCCGTGTGTGTATATATAAACTAGCAGCAGTTATCTTTCCTTAAGTTAGGAAGCATCAGCAGTTTTAATCTCCCATGAGCGTCAGTGTTACCAACAGTGGTGTATGTGTGTAGGTCACACTTTTCTAAAAGGTCCAAAATCTTACTTCCCTCTTTGTTCAGTTCATATTAAATGAAAATCTGACACACAAACATTAACATCTCCGCTTAGATTTGACCTACAGACTTTAATAAGGTACCGTTGGATTTGTTTTTTCAAGAGGTATCCAACTATCAGGTTGCATAATTAAAAAGCAATTTAGAAAATGTTACTAAAATGGCTACCTTTTGTGGACTCAATAATGATTGGTTGGATTTTGCAGTTGTGTATGGGATGAGGTAGCCAATCTCATGGCAACCCTCCCTAGTAATGTCTTACAACATGCATGTGGGTTACTTGCATCTTATAAGCCCTGGTAACACACATTAATTACTATAAGCAAAGGACAGTACTAAAATCAACACAAATGGATAGATTCGTAGAAAACTTTGGGTTGGATACCACTAGCTGAAAAATGTAAATGAATTAATTCTACCAAAGTTTGTCTTTTAATCTGATAGTTGAAAATGTAGTACATCACGAAGAAACGTGATAACACAATGTAACTGAATACGTGCATAATTTGAAAATGTGACGTGACAGCTGTATGTTATAACAGGAACACCATAAACTATCCCTTTACTGGGCAAAACGCCTGAGAACATTATTACCCCAGAACAGGGAAAACGTCCCAAAGCATTCATGATTACTAAGTATTGTATCTCGCGGCTTTCCGGAACTTCCGATTGTCTACTTTCAATTTCACCGATAGCTTGACGTGGCCGACATTTGCAAGCGTGTACTTTGAATTTCAACGGGTTCTTTTTAAATAGTTTTTGGGGGTTTTACGCTTTGTATTTCAAAATGGATTTCGGCGATTCTTCAAGTGATAGCGGAGATTTCGCTGGGTTCAATTTAAGTGACAATGAAGGGCACGAAGTTGACTATTAACTGGAGCTAGATATTAGTGATCAGCATTAGCAGTCATGTGTCGGACTTTAAAGAAAGTGATTCTGATTCTGAAAATGTGTTTGTAAATTGCTGTATTGACTGACAATCACAAACAATATGTTGCATTTTGTAAATATTTGTGTTCATGTGTGGATTACCAGCAACACTGGATTACTTACTCACATGAGTAAAATAATCTGCATGCATTTTCCTTCATTTTGTTGTTTATTTCACTAAAATCTGTTGAGTAACACCTTAGATGTGATGTTTTTACTAACATAACCAAAATTTTACTAAACTTGAAAAATCTTGCCAGTTCAGAGCTAAAAAACGGACAAACGTCTGCCCTGCAAAGGGCTAGACAAAAGCAGCATGTAAAGTTCAGGACCCCTTTTCATGTTATGAGGCATTTTGGGTATAAAGCGCTAGCTCCATGTTTTTAAACCAAACGGCACTCGATGGTCATCATCATCTTCCACTTTTGTCATCAAGCATCGTGAGGAGGAATAGTTGACATTCCAACGCTCGATAGGTGGGACTGGATAGTGTCACTCCAAGTAATTGTACAATGTCTTTGATGTCGTAAATCCATTTCATCTCAGGTGTCCTCTTGCTCTCATATCAGATCTTCTTTGATGCAGTGCCAGTATTTATAATAAATAGCGTAATAACTAGATAGGTGATGTCTCAACATCACACCAGCTGCCTTGACTTCCCTGGTGATGTCTCAACATCACACCAGCTGCCTTGACTTCCCTAGTGAGGTCTCAACATCACACCAGCTGCCTTGACTTCCCTGGTGATGTCTCAACATCACACCAGCTGCCTTGACTTCCCTGGTGAGGTCTCAACATCACACCAGCTGCCTGACTTCCCTGGTGATGTCTCAACATCACACCAGCTGCCTTGACTTGCCTGGTGATGTCTCAACATTACACCAGCTGCCTTGACTTCCCTGGTGATGTCTCAACATCACACCAACTGCCTTGACTTCCCTGGTGATGTCTCAACATCACACCAGCTGCCTTGACTTGCCTGGTGATGTATCAACATCACACCAGCTGCCAAAACTTCCCTGGTGATGTCTCAACATCACACCAGCTGCCTTGACTTCCCTGGTGATGTCTCAACATCACACCAGCTGCCCTGACATCCCTGGTGATGTCTCAACATCACACCAGCTGCCTTGACTTCCTTGGTGATGTCTCAACATCACACCAGCTGCCTTGACTTCCCTGGTGATGTCTCAACATCACACCAGCTGCCATTACTTCTGTGGAAATGTGCTGTTACTCATGTTAGACTGGCTTGATCTAGGAACCTGGGTCAGTTATACTAGACCAGTGGTTCTCAACCTTTTTTGGCCCATACCCCCCCCCCCCTTACCATATGTTCAGGGGTATGTATGTGTGGGTGGTGGGGTGTGTGTGAGTGGATTGGGGATGTATAGGTGGTTAGGGAGATGTGTGTGTGTGTGGGGGTAGGGAGATGTCAGTTGGTGGGGATGTGTGTGTATGGTTTGGGGATGTGTGAGTGGATGTGCGAGGTGTGGGTTGGTGGGGGATGTGTGTGCGTGGGTGGGGAATATGTGGTCGATGGAGATGTGGCTAGGGGATGGGTGGTTGGAGGTGTGGGCGGGGAGAGGATGTGTGGGTTAGGATGTGTATGTGGGTGGGCATGGGATGTGTGAGTTGGTGGGGGATGTTTGTGGGTGGCGAGTGTGTTTTGGTTGGGGGAACAGGTGAGGGCAGTGTGTGTGGGTGGGGGATGTGCGGGAGGGGGGATGGGTCGGTTGGTGGGGTATGTATGTGTCCCTGGGTGTGTGTGTGTGGGTAGGTGGGGGTGTGTGTGGATGGGGTGATGTATGGGTAGGTGGGAGATGGGCCTCATAACATGGTAATTTGCCTTGTTCATGTTTACAACATTCATTTCACAATGTTTATTTTTCTTCCTATGTAAATGTATAATGCTCTTGATGAACGAAAGACAAGTGATTGGAAGGGCCGAATGTAAGACGGGCCTGCATGCCCAATTTGTGACCCTTTTAAAATAAAGTTGATTTGATTTGATTTGATTTTGATTTCAGAACGCCACTCCCCCCCCCCCCCCTTTTCGAATGTCCTCCCTATAAATCCCCCCCCCCCCCCCACAACCTTAACAGTATACATAAAATTGGAAGCTAAATTTAATAACACATACTAGAACAAGTCTAGACATCTACATAAAATGTGATTTGTGGGTCTACTTACGTTATAAAATGAATTTCATTAGGGTGAGAAGTACAGAACCATAAAATTAAGAGGGAAAAACAATATTAAGTAACTGGTTCTTGTATTAATGTGATCTTGAAATAATCTTAATTCCCCCCAGGAAACCCTAAAATTCCCCTTGGGGGGGGGGGGGGGAGGGGGGGGGAAGAGAATTCCCCACCTGTTGAGAACCACTGTACTAGACTATATTGAACACATATGGGAACCTGGGTCAGTTATACTAGACTATATTGAACACATATGACTATAACTTTAAAATAATTATGGATTCTAATGAACTAATTTAACCCAGAAAAAGAGAAAATTCTTTAGAATGTGACAGAAAATAACCAATTAAAAATCCTAGGGACTCAATGAAGCTACCACTGTCGACTATAACGAAGAACTATTCAATATGAGAAATTTACCATTTTTAACAGTATCTGCTGCTTTAATCCTGGCTTGCACTTGCCCTGGTTCACAACTGTCACATGTTTCGGATCCCTTATGTATGTGCAATAGAAATGTTGTGCTGCCTATCTGGAGCAGGTCATCGTGATGCAACTTACAGCAAAAACTCTCAGATTTGTTCTGAAAAAAAAAAATGCCAAGAGCATGGTCTGAGTCTGCAATGTATACAAGAGGTTACTGTCTTCTTCAGACATCCTTTCATATTGTTGTATATTACAAATCTGGATACACAGAATCTAAACCCCCACTAGAGAAGTATGCTTTAGATCAGGGGTGGCCAACACGAGGTCCGCGGGCTGTATGCGGCCCGCCGGGAGTCATGTTGCGGCCCGTGGAGCTAGGTCAAATGAACAAAAATATTGACTTTATTGTGCATATCACCAAAAGAACATTACATCATGAGTCGTTCGTATCATATATATTTTTAAATTATAGCTAAGAGAAATATGAAATATCTCGCATTTTAAGAAAAAATTCATTGGTTTTGAGCTATTTTAAGTATCCCGCATTTTCGGGAAAATTCATAGAAGTTAGCTATTTCAAATATCCCACTGTTTGACCCTCAAGGTTACTTAGTTTTTTGTTTTTTTTGTCCAACACTAGGTGTTGATAAAATTTAATATTATACTTCAACTTCTGATATATATGTTATGTGGTCTTCGCAAAGTATCGGGCTCATACTCATAACTACTTCAGTCCAGCTTGACAAAGTTCTGTGTTATTCTGTAGTTTCGTTCTTTTATCGCCACTGCGTTTGGAGAGATTTTGAGATCGACGTTAACATACAGATTTATCATATTTATAATAAGAGTTCAAACTACTGTAACCAAGTATCCTGTCTACCATATCGATTCTATAGGTAAGTAAACCCTGAATCATTTTATTTATGTAATTTAAATTAATTAATTAGTATTACCCGTGGTGTTTTATTTATTATTTTTTTTTTCAATTAAAAAAGAAGACCTACCATGGCGTCAAGTAGTAAAGACGGACCAAAGAAGAGAAGAATCACAGAAGAATTCATAAGTTTTCAAGACAGGAGGACTATAAACTATATTTTTCGTGGACATTAAATCAAAGCCCATATGCTTGATATGCAACGAATCTGTTTCTGTTTTGACAGAGTATAACATCAAACGGCACTACGAGACTATAAGTACAAAGGGCAATTTCGACAAGACCAAGTAAATGACTTTTAAAAATAATTTCAGCACAACAAACAATATTTACTAGAGCGAGTTGAGGTGTCAACATGCTATGTAAAAGCTAGTTATGCAGTAGCTATAATACTAGCAAAAAAATCAAAGCCATATTCAGATGGCAAAATGGTTAAGGAATGTTTGGAGAGTGTCGTCGAAATTATGTGTCCAGAAAAGAAGAAGGATTTCTCAAAAATAATTCTGTCTCATCAGACTATTACTAGGCGCGTGGACGACATTGGAAAACATATTGATGACAATTTGAAAAGTCGAGCATCCGAGTTTATATTTAATGCATTGGATGAAAGCACAGATATGGCAGTAACTGCCCAACTTACAATTTTTATAAGGGGTGTTGATGTCCATTTTAAAAAGACAGAAGAATTAGCGGTACTGTATCCACTTAAGGACACTACTAAGTTATGAAATTTGTTAGAGGCAGTTACATCGACATTGAATCGCTTTTCCTTACAACGTAACAACTTATCGGGCTTAACAACACGGATGGTGCTCCAGCAATGGTTTTGAAACACAAAGGTTTAGTAAAATTGATTGAAAATGAGACCTCCAAAGTCGGTAATACTTTAATTTTCTTTGCATTATTCATCAGGAGAAATTATGTTCGAAGTCCCTCAAAATGGACCATGTCATGAAAGTGGTCATCAAAATAGTGATCTTCTTTAAATCGAACGGGTTGAATCACCGTCAGTTCCAAGAATTTCTAAAGTCTTTGGAATCAGATTATAATGACGTTACATTTTATGCAGAAGTAAGATGGCTGACCCCTGCCAAATTGTTGAAAAGAGATTTTGATATGCAGCAAGAAATACAATCATTCTTTGCAAGCAAGTCAAAAAGTATCCCAGAGTTTGAAGACAAAGAGAGGGTTTGCGACTTTGCATTTCTGGTCGATATAACTAGCCACCTAAATGACGTTGATATTTGTCTACAAGGGAAAGATCAATTAATTAATAAGAAGTATGATCATATTTCTGCATTTCAAATGAAACTTGGTCTTTGGGAACAACAGCTGAGGACAAAAGCTTTACTCACTTTACTGCATTGTCATTGCAACCAGAAGTCACACAGGAGGCGGCGGATAAATACGCTTCTTTGAAATCTGACTTAAACCTCGAATTTGAAAACCGATATCAGGATTCTAAAAAAAACATTGTGTGCTTTTTTTGTGCATTTGCAATGCCATTCACGGTAGACGTAAATTTATTACCAGGAAGATTACAAATGGAACATTGTGAAATGTGTTGTGATACACGTTTAAAGGAGAAATTCCATCAAGTTGGTTTGGAAGAGTTCTATAAAACGTATTTGTACAAGGATACATATCCTGCGTTTTACAAACATGCTCTGTCGATGGTTTCGCTATTTGGAAACACTTATGCATGTGAACAGCTTTTTAGTGGCATGAAGCACATCAAATCACACGTGAGAACACGAATTACCGATGTTCATTTGAAAAACTGTTTGCGTGTAGCGACAATATCAGTCGACATCAATTTTAATGCATTTAGTACTGCAAAACAAAGTCAGATGTCTTGCTTTTAAATATTTTTTTTTTAATTGCCTAATAAATATGCTTGATTCACAGTTGTTTTATTTGCTCCCCCCCCCCCCCCCCCCCCCCCAAAAAAAAAAAAATACTTATTTCTTTTTTTTAAACATTAAATCAGGCAAGCGTTTGACCACGATCTCACCTACTGGGAAGTGATGATGTGATCAAAGCTGTCGCACGCTTGCTTGTTTACTTTAATAAACAAAACAAAACAAACAATTAGGTGCATGGCCCGGCAGGAAATATTATTTCTGAAATTTGGCCCGCCTGCTGAACAGTTTGGCCACCCCTGCTTTAGATCCTAACCTTGCCTGATCTACTACCATTAGCTATGAAATCATTGAAGCACCATTCTGCATTATGTAGGATTTGTTTCCACATGTACCCATCCTTTCTCACATTTTCAATTTCTGACAGGGTTTTTATTGTCACACAACCCAGTTAATCCTGGCACATGGTCATGCCTGTTCGGTCCCCAACATGGAGGATAGGCTTTTGAACGTTTAAGCCCCCAGGAGTGTTTATACTTGTGGCTACCGTTTGCATTCTCATTTTCCTCATGTTTGACTGGAAGTGCATAGTTCCGTAGACCTACTACTGAGTTGAGTGCGTGGCATGACACTATGAGCTGTGAATTTTGTGTGAAATGCTTTCACATCTGTCCTCGGTTTGTTTGAGTGTGTGAATTGCATGTTCGGAATAATGGTGGGTGACTTGTCGCAGAACTGACCGGATTGCCTTATGCAGCAATGTATGGCTGCTGGTTTTCTAGTTCCTGCTGCTTCAATCGATGATGAACTGTATTTTCCGCGGAGGACTTTTGTGTTGTCATTATGGCGGTGGCACTATGCAGTGTACCTGTGCAAGCTATTGGTTTGTCGAGACTCCTGTCTATTCCACTATTCACATGGGGCAGTGAGGAGCATTTTGTGGGGACGACCTGTTGTTGTGAAGTTGGAACAGCGACTATTTAACTAAAATGGTCATGCCTTGGGGGGTCTCCGTGACAAAGTGGTCACGTTATCTGCCCCATTCTCCGAGGTTGAGATTTCAGTTTCAGACTGCATCTTTAAGGCCATAGTGCAATATTTCCGGGCCATCACTGGCACTATGGAGTTTGTGCTTTGTGCGATACTCTTGGTAGGCAGCCTGTCATTTTTTGGAGATTGATGAAGCCAGAGGAGCGGCTGGCTGAGTGGCTAGACATTTGGGTTCTCCTTCAAGAGACTCGGGTTTAAATCTTCGGTAAGTTGTGGATATTTTTTTTGTCGAGGGCAAGAAAATCCCCTAACCTGCATAGTTCAGGGTGACTGTACTAGCCAGGAAGCCTGAATTCCTCAGGCTCAAGACCTTCCTGTCCCCCACCGCAAGGCAGTAGTTGACAGTGACAGTTATGATGACAGTTAACAGATGCAGCAAAAACAGAGTGCATTGAAGTTGATCTTGTCACTTTTAATTTTTTGACATGACATGCCATTATAGTGTGCATGTTTTTACAGTTGTCTGTATATGATCACATTGATAGACCTGCTCCTGTCTTTAGGAGTGATAAGTGGAAATTAGCAGCCATAAGATGTCACCAAGATTGCTGTCACCAATTTCAACCCTACGTCCATATGGTGCAAAGGAAAATTTGAGCAATGATATCTCATGCTGATGGACAGAAGGCCACCCGGAAAATGACACACGGTCAGGTCTTAAATCGCCAAAGACCATAATACTGATCTATCAAAGCTATTATAAAAACTTCAGTCTGTAGATTGAAGTATGATAAGAAAGCTCATCCCTAAATATCCGGCGTGCTGATGGTGAGGTAACAGGTTCAACCCCTACACTCGTCAGCTGGACTAAAATGTTGACTTCTTGTCCTTGACTTGGGGATGTAAATTACAAGTACCTCTGAAGTCAGAGTGGGTTTGCCTGGTGGCGAAGGACACTGGTAATAAGGAAAGCTAATCCACATGCAAAACTAATTCCAGTGCACCAGATGTACTAACACATGTACAGACTATGCTTGAGTTCAAAGTGAGCAAAAGGCAAAAAAAATATTCAGGTAGTCATCTCAAGGTTTTAGTTTACAAGAAAAATGTAACAGAATGTTACTGTGATGTCTTCGAAACTCTGCCAGACAGATGAAAGAGTAAACCAGAAGAAAAAACTTCTGTCACTGCTAACAAGACATGCTTACTCGGCATATAGCTATTAATGCTCTTGCCTCTTTAGCAGCTGATTAAAATATGTATCCTGACTGTTCAACCTGATAACCCTAATGACAAAAATGACATAGGAAGCTTCTGTCTGCAAATATAGTGGACATACCTGAGGTAATTTGACTCCATTTAAAATTGTGCCATTTTGACTGCCATTGTCTTTCAGTGTGTAGCAGTGCTCATCATAGTCAAAGGTAATTTCAGCATGCAGCTGTAGCAGAAATTGAAATAAATAAAACACAAATAAAGGACACAAAGAAATTATATGAATCTATTAAATTTTAAAACAATATGCAAAGCATTTTTTTACTCCAAAAGCCATGGGCTTGATGGTTTATTATTTTTTTTCTCCATATTTAGCTGTAAACTAAATACTTCTTTATTCTGCAGGTTTTTTTTAAATAGTAAAGGTTTACAAAGGGTACTTTGTGTATATATTTTTCATACTGTCGACATGCTGGTTTTTTTTTTCTAAATTACATTTGTAAAAAGGCTTTCCAAAACTCTTTTGCTAAATAAATATTAGGCTAAATGTTAAAACACTGCCACATCTTTTACCAATTACCTCACTGGAAAGCCATAGAAAGAATGTAGATAGAGGAGCCATGGACTGACAAAGGCTAAAAAAAATAACTGCCATTGGGAAATGGGTCTTACCAATGCCTAACGGCCCAATCTGACCTATTAACTAAAAGCTTCCTTTGTATTGGAATTACTTCCATTGCTGTCTGCTGCCAGTCAGGTTTCTTCAATGTACTCAAATCTCAGCGTTTTCAGTGTCATTCATCACTTTAGTAACTACTTCCATGTGTTACTGCACATCTAAACAAGATAATTCTAAGGATGAAGATTTATTCTCATGGATGTCTATAATCACTTCTTAAAGCATTTTCTCTATTTACTTTCATTTTATGTTGCAAGAGCCAATTAGTATAAGTTTATTTATCTATCTTTAGCCAGTTTTCCATTCTGCCCATGTTACAAGGCTGATCAGGAAAGCAAGCAGTATTATTATTGTAACCTATCATGCATGCAATAAGAGGCAACTAAGCAGAGTTGTGATGAGACTGGCTATCTTATCTTGTAGAAAACTTTAGCTGCAGAACCAATCCAACCATGACACATGTCCACAAACAGCTAGGCATTAGTTGTGGACAATATTCCATTGGAAGATGAAAGGCAACAGAAGAAGTAGAAGAGTTTTCAATGACAAAATTTCACTGTCTAAACCATGTTTGTAATTCACACCTTGCTGACATTGATGTCATCTATTTGAATGGCCAGCCCTTTGTTCTTCTCACGACCAACAAATCCACCAGTGCACGTTATTATATACAGTGACCCACACTTAAGATGTTCTGAGCTCTGTACAATAACTCGTATACAGGGTGGGTATTCCTCTGCCATTTCTGAAAGGGAAAATACAGAGAAAATGTTAAACATACAATTTTTATAACAATAAATGAATGCAATGTCTGTGTTTTCTAGGTTTATATATACAGATTTTATTTATAATACATATATTACATAATAAAACATACAAGATTCTGCTTCCATGCCATTATGGCAGACTGGATATATGGTGGTAGGCCAATATTTCCTTGACCTTTAGGTATGATATAGTTGGCATCATGGTAGTCATCTTACCGGCTAGAACATTTTCTAGTACCCAGTTTATGAGGTTAGGTTACTCTAAAGCCATGGGTCATCAAAAATGCCACCTCCAACGGATTTGGAACCATCAGGTCAATAGGCAGGTGGATTAGCCACTGTGCATCTATTGTTCAGGTCATGGAAAGATGCGTCGAAACAAGAGAACTATTACACTTCAAAAGCACCTATGACTGGGACCTGTTCCTCTGTTTCCATTGTGATTATTGACAGAGCTCTTTGTGAGGCACTGTTTTGTGATGATCTTATTTCATAACCATCTAATTTGCTGAATTTTAATACATGATTGTTTATCAATTGATGCCTAAGATGACCATACCGTCATATTTCAGTCATAGGGCATTTATTGGGTTGGTTGATTCTTCTCTTCTTAGGCCCGTTATCCTAAACTGAGGCACTGGTCTCCCAACCAACTTAATCCGAGCCATTCTATCTTTCACTATCTCATGCCACTCTGTCCATGTCCTTGCATATGAATCATTTCTGTCTCTAGTTCTCTTCTCCGTGTGTTTTAAGTCTCCCTCTAAATTCCAATTGCCCTGTGATTTCCAGTTAAAAGGCTTTGTTATACTATTCTCAGGTTTTCTCAGCTTTGTTATACTATTCTCAGGTTTTCTCAGCTGTGTTATACTATTCTCAGGTTTTCTCAGCTTTGTTATACTATTCTCAGGTTTTCTCAGCTTTGTTATACTATTCTCAGGTTTTCTCAGCTTTGTTATACTATTCTCAGGTTTTCTCAGCTTTGTTATACTATTCTCAGGTTTTCTCAGCTTTGTTATACTATTCTCAGGTTTTCTCAGCTTTGTTATACTATTCTCAGGTTTTCTCAGCTTTGTTATATTATTCTCAGGTTTTCTCAGCTTTGTTATACTATTCTCAGGTTTTCTCAGCTTTGTTATACTATTCTCAGGTTTTCTCAGCTTTGTTATATTATTCTCAGGTTTTCTCAGCTTTGTTATACTATTCTCAGGTTTTCTCAGCTTTGTTATACTATTCTCAGGTTTTCTCAGCTTTGTTATACTATTCTCAGGTTTTCTCAGTGTGTCCTATCCAGTGCCAGCATCTTTCCCCCACCTCTTGATTCGCAGGAATCTGTCTAGTTCTTTTCTTAAGCTCCGCATTAGTGATTCTAACACATCATTTTAGTCTTATTCTGAGCAGGCACCAAGTAATGAGTGATTCATTTTAGTTGTTCTTTATCGTTCGAATCCATATAGCAGCACTGATTTAACATTAGAGTTAAGTATTCTAAGTTTGGTGCTGAGGGTCATTCTAGAAACTAACAAATTCTGCTACTACTGGGGATTTGAACCTGGTTCCACTGCACTAGTATGGCTCTAAATATACGTTTTCCAGCCAGCAAAGCCAAGCCATAAAAAAAATTCTCAACAAATTACCATCAAAAGTAACCATAAATAAGTAACCGTAAATGACTAACATTCACATCTCCAGAAGTCCCCAACTCTGAGATTTCTGCCAGTTTGGTTCAGGCCTATTATAGTAATTTGACACCATCAAATGAATTGCGTTGCACTGTATCATTAACCCAGTACATCCAACTTTGACAAGCATTATTTCAGGTTTACTTTGACAAACATTATTTCAGGTTTACTTTCCCAGTCTCTCTACAAGGCAGACGATTTGCATCTCTCTTCATTTGGTTCCTATATTTTGATCTGTCCAACATTGGAGACTACAACACAACCATCAGCTTAGCTCTAGGGGTAATTCAAACCCATGTACCCCTCTACTACTTCAAGGTGAAGACACAACAGTCATTTATCTAGATGTACAACATGGATGTATGACAGCAGTCTACAATGTATGTCGGCAGTCTAGGATGTTGACAGCAGTCTAGGATGTTGACAGCAGTCTAGGATGTATGACAGCAGTCTAGAATGTATGACAGCAGTCTAGGATGTATGACAAAAGTCTTGCAAAGGGTTTCGTAAAACCATCCTACACCCAAGATGTGATAAAGGGTGTCCCATTATACGCATCCAAATTGGTCTTAACTCACCCACTGTTTGTGATCAAAGTCACCACACAACATATACTATACAACATATAATGGAACATATACTATACAACATATAATGGAACATATACCGCTTATTCATTTTTTGTCTTTGCACTTTCTCTTCTACCCTATATTATAATGGAAAATAAGACAATTACAGTTTTGCAAATATAATACAAAATACACAGTCTTGACCTGTGAGTTCAAGCCAGTAGATTGTCTTATGGGAGATGTAACTAGACATTTAGTGTAATAGTTATGTGTTCTAAGCTACATGCAGGTATGCCCCAATTCACAATAATATAAAACAAATAAACAACAACAGACAATTCTGAAATGATATAATTTTAGCTCAGATAGACCTGTTGTGGATTCATAATCGACTGGCAGATGCTCTATCTCTATCATTTGCACTTCAGATGAAGAACTGTCAGCAGTTAGCTCTTCAGATTCTGAAGACTCTGCATCACTGCCTGTCTGGCTATCAGATGACTCACTGTCAAGCTCACTGGTTTCATCTGCCAGCATCTTATCTTCTCTGCATTCTTCCTCAATATGATCTTCAGAATCCACATTTTTCTTCTGCAGTGACGTCAACACGGAGCTGCTACTATCCACATTTTCTTGAGACACCACAGCGCTATTGTTTTCTAGTGACTCAGATGACTCTAAATATTTCTTTAATTTTCTGCTAGAATTATCATTTGCTTCCTCTTCTTCTTTGTTTCTGCTCTTGTGCTTCCGTCTTTTGTTCTTTATCTGAGGAAAATAAAAAACAAAATGTGTTGATGACAAAACCAATAAATTAAAAAGAAAAGGCAACTTAAAATTACCTAGTGCATTTATCTTGGATCTCTGCAGATCAATTTTCATTTGTGAAAACCTTGATGATAAGCAGTCTACATTATGTGGAAAGCTTGATTTGTCTGTGTACAACTGGAAAAAAAAGCAACAAATATGGTATAATGAACAGACAGAAGCTAAACTGGATATTTCAAGAATGATATTTGTAACGTATATTCAATTATCACAGATTCAGCAGTTAGATGTGACTGACTCAGCTAACCATAGACGCTTTGGTATTGAACACTTGCAAACAATGTACTTAGAGCGGGAAAGTGACTTTGCCACATCTAGCAAAAAAAAAAAAAAAAAACCTCTTATACTGTTATACAAAAAATGACAAATGATGGAAAGGAATGTGAATTTGATTAACTAGAAAATGATTGCATTCAGTAATTGTCCAACTCACCCTAGGAAGATTTGGCTGATGCTGATCTTCTACTTTTAAATCAGCAAAGTGCAATAATGACAACTAAATCCCCCCCCCCCCCCCACCCACCCACAGAGAGAGAGAGAGAGAGAGAGAGAGAGAGAGAGAGAGAGAGAGAAAGAGAGAGAAAGAGAGAGAGAGAGAGAGAGAGAGAGAGAGAGAGAGAGAGAGAGAGAGAGAGAGAGAGAGAGAGAGAGAAATATAGGTTTAAAACAATGTAATGGTCCTGTTTACTCGCTTTACGGCATACTGGGCATATGTTACTAGACCCATATTTGATAGAGCAGTTGGCACTCATGGATTATGTGGTCAGTATCAGACTGGATGTCCAGGTCTCCGTGGCAAAGGAGATACGGACGCGATTCATAATCCCATATACCCGGGTTCGAAACACAGTAGTTTTTTCAAAAAAGGTATAGGTGCCGGTCGTTCAGAAAGCAATGGGACCTGGGAGTGCAGGTCAATTTTAAAAATTAGAATCCACCTCAATGCAGTTCAAGCCTTGACCATTGAGACAGGAAGCAAGTGTCTAGCCACTACGCTAAATATAGGTTATGACATATAATGCTTGTTGGGTTGTAAGGTGAACAGGTCTCCACATGCTTTAAACCAAGACATGGGGATCAGCATGGCTGAATGGATAAGAGCACATGTTCTTAAACATCCGGTGTGCTGATGCCGAGGTAAGGGGTTCAATCCCTACATGGGACTATCAACAGTCTGTCATTTGCGGCCAATATAGTAACTTGCGGTGTATGGCAGGGGGGTCTTGAGCCTGAGAAATTAAGTCCGTCTGGCTAGTGCAGTCGCCGTAAACTGTACAGGTTAGAGTTTTCTTTTTGTCCCCGACAGAAAAAAAAACTCCACGCCTTACTGAGGATTCGAGCCCGGGTCTCCCACAGGAGAATCTGGCATTCTAGCCACTCAGCCAGTCGCTCCTCAATCAGCAGATCCTTCTACACAGGACAGTTGGACTAAAATGTTGACTTTTTGTCCCTGACTTGGGGATGTAAATAACAAGTACTCTGAAGTTGGAGTGGGTTTGCCTGAAGGCAAGGGACACTGGTAATAGGGTAAGCTAAACCGTAAGCAAAAGTCAGTCTAGTACTACTAGAAGTAGTGTGTATGGACTACTCTTGAGTTCAAAGCCAGCGAACGCCCAAAATAAAAAACCATGACATGAAACTGTGTGACTAGTTCCCTTCTTCATTGCCTTTCCTGCCTACAAAACTCTGAAAATAACCAGGTACCCACTTTGTGAGGCATGGGTTAACCCCTGACATGTACAGTCAGAAAAAGCAATCCTGCCACTGTTGGGGATTGAATCTGAACCACAATCTTTGCAGAAAGTACACTAACCACTATGCCACCACTACTCTCTTTCTCTCTCGCCCAAGCACACACATACACACACACACAAAGCTAGCAAATGCCTACGAAAGCATACTGGTAATAATGATACATACAATAAAATATCTATAGAATAATCTGCTTTTGAATCACCAAACCCAAACAACACATTTTAAAGATCCATCAATGTTTAATACCTGCTGGTTTTCACCGTCTGATATTTGGGTTTGTCCCGATATCTCAACTTGAGAATGAACTTCATACTCTCCTGTTGTCTCATTGTGCTGGTAATAAGTTCCAGATGTATAGTCATAAAACAGTCTAGAATTCTGAAATATGTGTTAAAATAAGTGTAATCTTACTGCTCATGTATAACCAGGGGTCATCGGGGTAACAAGGAATAGTAAAATTGTAGTCTACCAATGATAACAAATGCTCCACATTCAAACATTATCAGTGACTAGATGTTTTAAACATTTCAGACAAAGTATAATTAGTTTATTAATTTCATATCTCTTTCTTCGTTGCTCTTTCGAGTGGAGTGCTTCACAACTAGTTTTCCATCTCAAAGGTCAGTGTGTCCGACTTCAGCATGCATTTGTGTATGGTTTGCTCCCTCTAATCAGATTCCATTAAAAATAACAGGTTCTATCTTCCCATGTTTCATTTATTCACTTCATAAGATATTTTATATGTATGTATATGTAACTCTGCGAAATGGACCTGATGTAATGCGGCAAAATATGCCAGGCAATAAATTGCATTGTTTCTGACTTCTGTGTTCTTCTTATTCTTCTTCTTCTTCTTCTTGTGTTCATCCAGAGTTCTTTTGGACATGATTGTGTTGTGTCTGTTTACAGCAGAGCTGCGTTCTTGCGCCTTTAGGCCAACACATCCAATTTCTGCGGGACTTCTGTGTTCAAAATAAGTATAAGGTAATGCACTCAACAAAGTTCACATGTGAAGGCAACTTACCGGATCCCAATAAAATCCTGTGCCCGAATGATAGTACAATCCAGAGGATTCATCAAAAACATATTCTGAAGCAACTTCTGGCTGCCTTTCTTGATATTCTGACTGAGAAAATGTTGTGTCATCTTGTAATTGATTCTGTACTTCTGCTTCTGCAGCTACCTTTAAACACTCAGCTATAGACAATTCACTCTGTCAGAAAATGCAAATGTGATGAAAACATATAAACAAACAACATTTCCAATGAAGTAATAAAATAACAAATATACTAGCTCTGTCATAGGTCTTCTTCCTCTTTTCTTTCCCAACTGATTAATAACAAATCAAGTGGAGACCATCACACAAAGAGACATATAATCAAGAAGAAAAATAAATATCACTGTAATCCTAATGCCATTCATTACAATGTGCCTCATCTCTGTCCTACTTTCTTCAAGTCAGCCTCTATAGTTATTTAATAAGTTATCCTTTATTATTCTCTCTCTATTTTTGTTTCCACCATTGTTATGAAGTTAATGCTATGACAATTTTAGTTTGAATAGATGCTGTAAGTCTGGTGAGATTAGCTCATAGACATCAAGGAAAGTTAAGGCCACAGTGACAGATAAGAAGTATACTTCATGCAGGTAACTGTGGATGCCAGCTAAGCGCAAGGTGAAAAATAAGGGTGGCAGCAAGTAATACCACCCTGCTGGTTCTACAGAACCTCATGAAAGACTTGTGCCCAAAGTCTACCATGAATATATGGCCCGGGAGAGACTTGAACTAATGTGGCAGAGAATTTCGGAGCAGTTTTCTCTAGCAATTAAGACTATAAATGTACAAAAACAATACAATAACACGTCACATTGACAGCACAAATGAATAATATCATGTCACACATAATGTGTAGATTGAGACATACAAACTAAAATATGTGTCATCATCAGTTCTTCACCTACTATATCCCTAGTGTATGTCTACATCCTTTGATAAGCCCCGCAATGTTGGTTCTGTCAGACCAGCCTGGGCCTCATTTTATCTGATTTGAAGTGTGAAATATGAGAGCCAGGTCATCAGCAAAGTCCAGATCAAGTCATTTAGATTCCATCATTTATAGAGCTAGATGCTTTTGTGATTCAAGCTATACAAAGGTAGTTTCAAAGCAGATCCTGCTCCTAGAGTGTGAAGTTTTAAGCTTTCACATATTCTAGGCCATGTTATAATGAGGAGGAGTGGTCAGTTTCCTACTTTGCTGCCTTTTTTCCTCAGACAATTCTGAAAATTACACAGTGTCCATTTTAAGAGGATGGGTCAACCCCATAGCAGACATCATCAAGTGCCATGCCAGCTGGCATAGGCATTCATGACTTTTTACAGATCTCGATCTTTGGTTTTCTGGGTCAACTCTGCTGATTATATTCCTCCATGCCACTGTCCCAAACCATCCATCATCATTTCTCTTGGTCTGCCTCTGCCTCTCTTCCCAGTTGTCACAATGTTTTCTGATGCCTCTCCTATCATCACATGACCAAAGAAAGCTGTAGCCTCTTTCAGGCAGTCATTGCTAGTTACTTTGTCCAAGGAATTCACAACATTTGTTTCAGGAACCACATCGCTGTTGCTGTCAAACTTTTCCTAATTTGCTAATTTACATTCCAAGATTCACAGCCATACAGCAAAACAGGTTCTATATAGCACTTCAACACTCTCTTTCTTACATCCAATTATTGTGATTCAGTGCATAAGACATTCCTCATTTTCTGAAATGCAGCTTTTGCCTGTTTTCTTGATATCCAAGGAAAGTCCTTTCATTGCACTCTCTGTTACTACAATGTCCAATAATTGTTGTAGATCTTTTGCATTATCCACAACCAATACTGTGTCATCTGCATAGTGCATATTGTTTATATTATAACCTCCGAATAGTATTCTTGCCTTCTCTTTGATCTCTCTCATTATTACTTCGCTATAGAGGGAGAAGAGATTTTGTGACAAAACACATCCCAGTCATACTCCCAGCTTTATTTATTCATAATTGTCCCCTTTATTTCTCATTTAATTGCTGCTACTTAGTTCCAGTAAATATTATTTATTATTCTGAGATCTTTCCCATCAATATTAATATCTTCCAACATGCTGGAAAAATATAATCCTATCATTGCTGGGGATTGAACCCAAAACATAACCAACAAGAAAAAATTGGTGAAAGAAGCATCCCTGTCACATGCTTGTTAATTCAAAAAAAACAAAAATACTATCTTGTTTCCCTTATGATGAATTTGCAGTTCATGCCTTCATATGTTGCCTTTATTGAATTGATGAGGTTTTACACAAAACCCAGTATTTCATTAGTTTCCAAAGAGAGGCTGCCAAAGGCCATTTTGTAGTCCAGAGATGCTTTATAAAGTAATGTGTTAGTTTCCCAACATTGCTCTACTATAATGCCCATCATGTGCTAACACTGTTTTCACCCATGTGGGGGAAAAAAAACTCATTACTGAAAATCTACACTGACAAACCTACTAAATCACCAGGTCCATTAATCACAAACTCATTCTACAGACTGTGATATTAGCCATGGTAAACCAGAATTTTTTTTTGTGAACAAAAAGAACTGTTAAAAGTCAATTAATCACCAGTATTCAACACCAATAATTTAAACACTAACACTTTTTCATTTTCCTGCAATCAGTCAATCCTATTATTATATTATAGTCTTGGGTAGTATAGGTCTTCTTTTTTTTTTTTTTCTGTTAAACTGATTCTGGATTAATAAGCCATTTTGTTAAGTTCACGTATTAGTAAGAGCTTGCAAAGGCCAAATCAGAAGAATGTTTCTCAAATGTTGATACAGAAAATGGCATTGATTTCCCAAAATTTGTTTACCTGGCCATTGTTTGTACTCCAATCTGGCATTGGTTTGTTGCCATATGCTAGAAACAAATGAGAAAAACAAAATATTTACATTTAGTTGACTAACTCAACTATATATATATATATATATATATATATATATATATATATATATATATATATATATATATATATATATATATATATATTATATATAAACATGCATACATACATACATACATACATACATACATACATACATGCAGGTAGACAGACATGTAGTAATACTAGTTTTCAACTGATTCAATTATATATTATGAACAGTAATTCTGAATAACTGACTCACTCTAATATCTTCTTTATCTTCTTTCTCTTAATGTCCATGCCATATGGTGTCGGTGATCTTGTCTGTCTACAGCCATAAGTCTCTTGTGCTGCCAGTCACTTGCGGTATCAATATTCCTCCATGCCATAAAGTCAGACTGCAGCATCTCTCTTAGCTTTCCCCTGCCTCTCTTTCCCTTCAGTTTTCCTGCTGTGATGACATATTTCAGCTTTTCCCTACTTATGACATGCCCAAAGAATGTGGACTGCTTCTTTTGATACAAGTAACCATTTCTCTTTCTGAGTTAACTTCTTTAAAGATATCTTCATTGCTCTTTCTGTCCACTCTTGGATTGCTCGTCATTATCCTATGAAATCCATGATTTGCCTTCATGCATTAGAACTGTCTCAATACAGCTCTAAGAACTCTTTCCCTCACCTCGAATGACAAAGATAAACTTCATTTTCAGTGATCAAACCCATGTCGTCAGCATAAACACTGTTTATATTATATCCATCAACTAATATTCCAGGCATGTCTTGTATGGATCTCATTCCTATTCTGTAATGGTTAATCAAATGTCTTGTGTTCTTGATAAAATGTTCATGTCTGGCAGATCTCCACTTCACTCCTATCTCCCTCATTCTGGACAAGAAAGCAGATTTCCAGGTTCCCTTAAAGTCATCTGTTTGGCCATAATTTCTTATAGTATTGATGATGCCTGGCCCATCCATTGCTCTTTGTCACAGTATACAACTTCGCCACCCCAATGTGGCCCACTTGTTGTAACGAGGGTGTGCAAGGAAATTCTACAAGGCCGACTTGGATCATATGTGGGTGAGGCTTCCTGCCATGATGTAAGACTCCATAGTGTGCCGCGACATTCTAATCAAATTGAAAATCAAACAGAAAACGCAAAATCCAATAAACCTGCATATACACATCAAGATCTGTTGTCCAGTTTTTCCATTGTTTATTAAAGTATTTGATTTCATCTCGGGAGATGTTTCGTAATATGCAGAATCGCACCTCAAGTTGTAGCAAAAAGAAGACAAATTACAAAATGCATGTTTGATTTCGGGTTGTCCGAAGTTCCCTCTCAGTCCATCCTTTTACTTAATTCAAAATTCCAAAACAAATTGCCCTGTTAGCCAATTACTTCATTTTTCGCTTCACATCAATATTCGGAACAATAATTCCTTTCTTCTTCTCATATACATTCTTGAAACAAATGGATACTCTTCTTTCCCCTTTGATGACAATTAACTAACTTCTTGGGTGGAATCCAACAACAAAAATCAAAGGTTCTCTGATGGCATTCAGAACGTAACTGTCCCGCTTGTTGTGGTTACCACCCTACGTATTTCTCAGTTTTATTTACGTCAGGGTGGTGACCATTTGGTGCGTTTTAGCTGGCATTCCTTTTATGGGAAATCCTATTTAGTAACCTGCCTTCTTTAATCAGCCTCAACCTTCTGACACCAGGCATATCACCTTGCAACCGTCATACTGTTACATCTTCCCATTTCTATCAATGCCATGCTCATCAACCGATCAGCTCGGTTGTCACCTGCCACGCCCGAGTGGTTCAATACATAGCTGAAAGTTAGCTTGACTAAATGTGATGTGCTCAGTGTGTCAAGCCACTCATGATGTATAAAGCCAGTCTGGACCTTCTTGTGCATGTTCAATGAATCACTCAGTATGTATGTCTGTAAATACTTTTGCATGCTGAACCAATTCAGGTCACTGGTTACAGCTATTGTTTCCAACATAAGGCTGCTTGTGATAACAAAAGTACTACTTGCTTCCTTGACAGTTTTTCAATATGAGCTTGCTGAGAATACACATGCACTCGCTTACCCAGGACTACTGAGCCATTTGTAAACACCATTGCATCATCCTCTTCAGTGCTTTTGTGTATTAGTCTTTGACCTGTGTGTCTACTGTGGCAGGATTTGCTCTCTGCAACTTGTGTCAAGAGTGATATGGACAGAGGTGGTAGCACAGGAATCTGCTGGCACTGAAACCCATTCCCTTCAAAGACTGATGTCTGTAGGTCTGCATACTTGGTAGATGGCTTCCTCAGCATGTCTCATCTATAATTTGCACCTCTTCAGTTGAATTCCTTTGGGTGTTGACAGGGCAGTGTGGAGTAGGTGTCATGTGTACTTGTTCAATGTACTTGTAGAATGCCAGTATTTTTCTTCTTCTTCTTGGTCTAAGAACTTTATGTTGCATTTAAGTTTTAAAATTCTGAATTTCTTCTTTAGTCATCATGGCTCACACACAAACATTGCCACAGGAACATGCATGTTCTAAAAATGTTACTTTTATTTGGTGCTGTGCCATAGGTTACTGATGCTGTTTAACCTCTGCACTGCTAAGGCTAGTTACTGCCTGACTTCATTTGAATAGTCCCTACTGCTGCTGATTATGAAGCCAAGATATTCTGATATTCTATATACTCCATTGCACCTCAAATAGTTTGATGTTTCACTGATTATTCTGACAACTGCTTGGTTTCATGACAAATGATTCAGTTAAGTCACTCATATTATCTACTCTAGATTAACATGTGTACACATATTTTATTTTATCTATAGTGTGTTATTAGGAGGGTGCCATTCTCTAGTCTAGTTTAACATGTATATACTTTCATGCGTTCTTCAGTGGATCATATATTTTATCTAATGTGTACTTTGATAGATCACATATTTTATCCCATGTGTATTTAGTTAGATGTCATCCGGTCTTAGTCAGATATGACTTAGCTACCATCTAAGACTAGACTGAATTACCTGCTTTCTGTTAGTGCTGAATGTCGGGTGGGTTCACGAAACCTGAAACCCAACATTGACAAGCCTTATCCTAGTGGGAAGAAATGCAACCTAAAGATTAAAATGTCATGTCATGGCAGACCAGGCCCTAAGCTTTAGTCAGCAATTGGTCTAAGATCAAAGCTCTAACAGGCGAACAGTTAGAGCATTACTTTACTAATTTGGCAGCCTATGCAGCTTGCCTTGTTCCAGATGCATTGGTTAACCTTTCCTATGGAACAAACTAGGCAGGCAGAGAGAGGGATCATGCTGCATGGACAACACATGGTTTCTACAATTCAGACCATGCTTTGTGCTATGGAGAGATGTAACATATGCTACTGCCATGGGTTGTAGTTATGCCTTGTAAGAAGCACAATGTAACAAAATACTGTCTGTCAAGACGGCAAATTGCCAGTGAAGTCACTCATATACATATATGCTGAAAGGGAGAGTTTATACGGAGCTGGAGTCTGAATAAACAGAGTAGTTTATACAGAGCTGAAGTATGAAGCTGTTTAAATATCAAGAATAATTTTCCAGATTGGTATCCCCAATAAAAATAATTGTGTCCCCATGCGAGTTAAAGAATTGTTAACTTGCGTTTCTGTACTCTTACTGTTTACAGGCTTCCATCTTTGTTTACATTACCGACCTACTATTTCCTGCTATTGATGTCCTCAATCCTCATAATTCCGGTCCAAGCTGACAGTAATATGCGTCCCCTCAGAAAGACATGATTAGGCAATTCAAACACCAGGCTTCCGACTTACTGGCCTGATGAATTAACAAATAAACAAGGAAATGCTACGTACATAAAGTGCAGGAAAACCTGGTATATGTGAAGCAGGTTGAAAAGAGAGAGGAGATAGATAGATAACGAAGCTAGTGTGAGAGACAGAGATGTGAGAAAGATGTGTTGAAAGACATAAAAAAGTGATAACTTTTATATAATATAAATAAGATAATATAAGTGACAAAACATCTGTTCATAATCATAGTTCCTAATATTTTTTTATTAAAAAAAAAAAAAAATAAGTGTCCAGCAGGGAATCGAACCAACAGATCCCGCTTATCAGGCAGAGACACTTACCACTGTGCTACTGAGGATATGATTTTGAATCAACAAAAGTATATAACATAGCCACGCTCATGTCCCGATGACGTCACATACGTTAAGTCATGTGACTAGGCAAATCACGTGACTAGGACCACCCGGGGTTTCCGGGACAAAATCATGTGATAGTTCAGCTCTGAATAAACGGAGTAGTTTATATGGAGCTGGAGTCTGAATAGACACTTTCATGCTGAAAACCTTGTAACTCTATTATGGCAGTATAAACATACATGTTTTTTTTTTCCAAATGATAACACACATGCCACATCTGTCATCTTCTTACCATCTTCTATTTCGAAGTTAGTGACTTGAATGCATACTGATTTCATTTCACATCTTCGCGCAGTGCGATAGATATGCAGTTCAGAACTTAGCGTTTCAACTTTATGTCTAAGATCGTCATTATACTTATTCGCCTTTTCTAACAGCCTCTCATATTTTGCCGATAATTTCGTTAAATTATTTATTTCAACATCTTTCTCTTTTAATATAAATTCTAATTCGGATACTGTTTTCGCTACGTCCCCCTGGAAAGATTTTAAACATTTTTCATTTGATGTGGTGTGTTGTTCAACATTTTGGGCAGTTTCAGTTTCAGTGACGTGTGATTCTATAGAAATAGCCTCAGACAATGTACTATCTTTATTATTTTGGCTGATGCTAACATGCTGCTCCATGTTTTAAATTGTACTACTAAATAAGTTTCCATTCAATGTTTTAGCTTAGCAACAAAATTGTTGTGAAGATTTCTTTAGTTAAATAAAATATTGTTGCGTTGTATTCCAGTTGGAGCAGTTTGTATAATACCCATTAACTTTCTAATTTTTAATGCAAGAGAGTCAGTGTTTACTTCCGTCACGTGACCGGAAACATACCAGCATGTCATTTGTTGTTTAAATTCTGGTTCTCTAGTTTGGCAGTGCAGCACATTAATTTGCCCAGTTCTCAAAATATATATCCAGCGTGGTTTCATTCGTTTGAAAAGGATGGAGTCTCAGGTAACACTTTATTAAACTATATTATCAGCGTTGAACTATAATACTTTGTAATATGTGAGAGGCCTCGTTTATTAATTATTGAAATATTCCCGTAGTGAATTTGAATAACGAAGACACAAACAATAGATTGCACGATTTATTGCCTGGCATATTTCGCTGCATATCGTCACGTACATACTGCAGACATTCACACAACATAAAGTAAATTAACTGGATAAATCCTTCAAGCTGAAATATACACATGTTCACACAGTAATGTCAATTGTCTACCATGGTATATACAGTAATTTTAAGCTGACTAATAAACATGTCTTTCTGTTTGCACAAATTTGGCTTGCGTTGATTGGTCATTATTGCTTCTGCAAACTAACAAGCAAGTATTTTGTGTGTTAAGGCAATGCTAACCCTAAAAAATTTAATTCCATAATACTTAATTTCTAGGGAGAAGCTATACACAAAAATTTGTGGCTGGTCACGTGATTATTCGCCTCATAATTTTGTGAATAGTACGAGCCGCTATTCACATTTTGCCGCTGTTTCTTCAAACCTCACAAAGACAATATTTGTCGATAAGGACACACTCTACGTACAGTGATATTTTATTTGGCAAATAAAATTCACATTAAACAAAGACATCTATTACTATTGTATTCATCCGAGACTCGATCACTCCGTCGTTGCCTGGGTGATGCGTCTCCGGCAGCTACCGCAGATCCATAGAGTACACTATATTCAGATGCTTCGAGTTTCTCGGTTCTATATTTTAGTTCCTAAATCAAGCAACTAGAAAGTCGCTTAGAAGCCCTGGAGATGTGGATATACAGACGAATATGTCGTATGTCATGGAAACAAAACAATCAAATGCAGAGGTTCTAGAAAAACTAGGAATGAAGAGAGAGAGTTGATGGAAGAAATAAAGAGGAGGCAAGTGAAATATTTCGGTCATGTTATTGTTAAAAGACATGATACTCTTATAAAAACCCTACTGGAGGGCAAGCGAGCAAGAGGTAGACAACGATACAAGTGGGAAGATAACATCAAGCGATGGATGAACATCAGCCTGACAGAATGTACAGCCAAGGCGAAAGACAGACAGTGTTGGAGATCCATTGCAGCCAACCTTCATTGTGGAGACGGCACCTGATTGACTGATTAACAATTTTTTAAAAAAAGCCTAGCGGGGAGTCGAACTCCAGTCTCCTGCGCGACAGGCTGAGATACTAACCACTACACTACCGAGAACACAATGATACACAAACATTAACTGTGTAGTCAAAACGAAGTAGACATCACGTGACAAGCTGAATAATCACGTGACCAGCCACAAATTCTTGTGTATAGCGGCTCGTACTACTCACAAAATTGTGTATATAGTCACTCTGTAATTTCTTTGTTCTGTTATGGTATAGGGTTTGATATTGAAGACTGCTGATCGATAAAATATTGTTAAATTGACTTTGCACTTAACGGTTGTTATGGAAACCAAGATAAACAGCGGCCATATTGAATTTCTTAATGTACCTCTAAAACATTTATTTTTTTAATGTACAGGCTAAATTCTTTGTTTTATGTGTAAATAAATAGACCCTTTACAACAAGTTTAGTAGAAAATTTTAATGATTTCTCTTTGCAGTTTTTTTTCCTTCATAATTTGACAAATTTAATGACATTTTTCATGACATTTTTTTTTTTTTACTGCAGCACAATAACTAAAACTTAATTTTCAAGATTGCTCTACTCACAATTTAAGTGATATAATAAAGAATATCTCTGCAAAGTTTGATTAAAATCTAATGAATAGTTTTTAAAAGAATTGCACCTATGTATAAAAAAAACTGGCGAAATGAGAAAACTGGGAAAAACAAATTATTTTTTTGTTTTTTATTACTAACAATATAGCAATGCTAAATGTCCCTTGATATAACTATTCTTAAGTTATGTCCCCTTGCGATATTTTAATTAATGTATTTATTACATAAATAAGTGTTTGTAAACTAACAAACTATGCCAGTTGGCTGCCCGGGAATGAGAACATCTGTAGAAAATTTCATCTCAATTGGATGGACCATTCGCGAACATTACTATCATACTCGGGGATTTCAATGCCAAAGTAGGCAATGAAAAGGTTAGTGGTGTGACTGGCGGCTATGGCTTGGGTGATAGGAATGAGAGAGGTAAAAGATTAATAGCATGGGAAGAATACCATGAAATGATAATAGGTAACAGCAGTAATGCTGGTCTCCCTGGCCAAGAGATTAACAACATTGTTCGTAATCCTGTATATCCACGTGCGGAAAACAGCAGCTGCGAGAATCGGCAGTGGTTTGCGCCATGCTGGTAACTTACGGAGATATGTGAGCCGGTCATTCAGAAAGCACTGGCAAACTACTGAAAAATGCTGGTGTTGACTGCAACATCCTGTAAGGGATATGCAATATAAAAAAAAGGTAGTACCACCTGTTTCAAACACCGTCCTCGGCGATAATATATCATCAGCTAGAATGAATATGCCGGCAATTTCTTGTCGCTTTTGTGTGTGCCGTCATTCTTAAATCCTATAAATTTTGTTGGCACACCTGTTTTGTAAGTCTTGGTTTAATGGTAGACTTCAGGAAATAATATTTTGACCCCCAGACAAGAAGAGTGCAAAAATAAAGAGCTATTCCGTCAATTACAAGAAAGGCATCGTTGAAGACTCCCAGGGCAAGAGTCTTATGGCTTTCTGCAAAGAGAAGAAGCTTGATCTCCAAATGGTGAGCAGAGTATGATAATCTCAGTCAACAGGTGGAAGAAGGAAGTGCTAAGAACCGCAAGCGAGGATCAGGTCGGCAACCATTATTTTCTTAACTGGAAAACATCTGAATGGATTGCTGACAGGAGAGCAAAGACTTGTGCGCATGGCTGATATTCAACAATTTGCCCTTGCGATGGCACTACATTTCAAAACACCCCCAGAATTCAAAGCATCACCATACTAGCTGGGTGTCTTCCTTCAACAATATATAGATAGGCCCTGGTTAATGTCGGGGTTACGTTCTTGGAAAACGTGACGTTAAGTGAAATGACGTATAGCGAAGCACTAATTCCCATAGAATTAAATGAAATACAGTGTATTCTGTACCACAGTAATGTTTATTTTGATGGTTGTTGATATTTATTGGCTAAATGGAGGTGGGTTGGGAGGCGAGTGGTAGAGTTATTGGAGCGTAGAGGCATTAAATTCTGCCTCTTCATCTGAGGCGAAACTGTAACCTTTTCCTGTCTCTTTGTTTGAACAAAGAAATTTGTCCAATGTCTGCTGCGTCATGGCCTTTAGCTCTGCAGGGAAATGCTCTGCAGCTGCAGTATCAGCACTCGCCGCTTCACCTGTTGTCTGAATGTTGTGCAGGTCTCAACGCTTCTTAAAGCGCTCAAACCAACCATGACTCGCTCAAAAACTATCATCGGCACTACTAGTACTGCTCTCAACCGCTTTCTTAGCTAGATCTTTACAGAAATACTTTGCTTTCTCTTGGATAACCATATTGCTCACAGGCATATTCTGTTGGTTCTGGTCTTTATAATCCAGACAGCCAGTAGTTCTTCCATGTTCTCTATAAGAATACTTCTGGTACGAGTGATCTCGGAAGCACTCAAAGGGGTTAATTTTTAGCACCCTCTTTGATTTTGTCAGCACCTGCATAAATTGTCCCAGCATCAAAATGACGTTATGGCGAAACATAGCGACGTAAAGTGAAGTTAGTCCCCTATATGACGACGACATTATAGCGAAATGACGTATACCGAAGTGACGTATAGTGGGGCCTACCTGTAAACTTTTTCTGAGAAGATTGACAACACTGTTCAAGCTGGAAGGTACTGAAGTTATTAAACATGCATTTGCATTCAAGTACTTTGTTGACGGCCTTGACTTTTCTAAATACCATCTCTCCAACATGATGGCGATGGATGAAACTGCTGTGTTTGTGGGTCTAGGATCTCAAACGACAATTGATCAGACGGGTGTCTTGTTAATCTGCTTTTAGTCCACTAGCTACAAAAGTGCACATGTGATCTTTATTTTGGCAGTTTATCTAGATGGAAGGAAAGCCCCACCTCTAATCATCACTAAAGGCAAGAAAGATAACACTGAATGTGTTTCAGGCATTTATGTTCTTGAAACCGAAATAACCTGGTGCACACAAGCAGTTTATAAGGAAGTGGGTCAATTTAATGCTGCCTCTTGTTTTGCGAGGTGGTCAACGAGGTCTGCTAGTCTGCGCTAAAGACAGGAATAACTTCCTTGCAGAGAGAAGAATAGATCAATATGTGATTCCCCACATTTCTTATCTCCAAACTCTTGATATTGCAATAAACAAACCATTCAAGTACCATTTGCGGATGGAAATCAACAACTACATTGAAAATAGAATGGAAAGAAATCAGGGTGGAAACTCTGTGAAGCCTAGTCTGCAGGAGGTCATGACTTGGGTGAAGAATTCATGGGAAACAATCACTGACAGCTGTGTTACCAATGGACTATGAGCAGGCTACATGGACAAGAAATGCTCATTTAAGGAAAGTTTTATTGCTTCATTTATTCAAGGTCAACAGTATATTAAGACGATGGGATTAGTTCCCTTAGTGATTGGTTTCTCCTATGCCAGATCAGAGAATATAATTATGAAATGTACAAATTTACTCTTTAGTGTCTCTTTATTACAGTAACTGCTAGAGCTGCTAGCCTTCCAAAAGGTAATGTAATCTTTTACCTTATCATTGGTTTACATTATCTGAACCTAAATTTTGTTTCTGTCTAAATTAGGGTATCAGCCAGAGTAGGGTGCATTCATGGGGAGCCCCTGCCTCTAAATCAACACCCAGAAGTGACCAATCACATAATGTTAGGCAGAATTTTAACCATCGCGGTCAATCTTATCGCCACGACCAGACGCCTGTTGCTCACAACTATAGATCCTCCCCTTATCACAGGGATCATAGGGGTCGGGGTGCCTCCATGGGCAGCACATTTCAAAATGGCAGGCAGCACAGTGACAGTCCTGGTTTCCAGAGTCCTGGGCAGAATTTCAGCCCACAAAATCCATTTGCTAGCCAGGCACACAGCTTCAGCAATGACAATCCGTATCAAAGTAAAGGGCAAACCTTCAGTCCCAACAACCCTTTTCAGAAAAACAGTCCTAGCAATAGCCCACGTTTTCAACGTGCTCAGTTCCAGTCCACGCCAGTGTCTCATACACCGGGAATGACAAACCATACGTTTAGTCCTCGCACTCCAAGCACTCCTTTTTATACACCATCCCCAAGACATAGCAGTAATTTTAGAGGAAATGCTGATTCATCACAGGTTTGTAGTTTTTTAAATATATTTTTATTATAATTTATTTCTTCCTTGAATAAAACAAATTTTTTTTTGCAATCTACATCTGACAATTACAATTAAAAAAAATGTGTTGCCAGTAAATGAAGCCATCATTGCAGATCTGGAAAGATACTAATCCACATGAAGGGCAAGGGTTATGATATCAACATGATAAAGTATATGCCCAGCAATAAATACAGCATACGTATATTTTATAAGGACCAGGATGGGGGGGGGCATCCCCCCCCCCCCCACACACACACACAATAAAATTAATCAAAAAATCATTTCCTTTATGCTGTAGGCAATTATGGACTAGCAGAATGCAATGTAAAAGGAGGAATTTTGGACAGAAAAGACATATTATTTAAGTAAACTTCAGCAACATTCAAGTGCATGGAAGAGACCAGATAGTAAGATCAGAAACCAGATTGACTACATGCTCATTGACAGATTCAGAATGATTTAAGGGGCGCAAAAATTGTCCCAATGCAGACTTCTTATGGTGGATATAGTCGTATATTAGTGATAAAGTGTGGAAGCACTATATAGAACCTTTACTGTTGTATGCATGTGAAGTGCTAAGATAAGCTGAAAAACATGATTAGAGAAATTGGACGTAGACTGTCAAACATTTTTACTTACATTATGAGAAGAAATAAATTGGAGAACTTGATGACAACTGGCAAGAACAAGAGGAAGGCAGAGAAGTAAATGGCTTGGCCACATGGTATGGTCAAGGCAAGAACACAGAGCTGATCCACGACTCTGGTGATCGAGTGAGATGGTGAATCATGACCGCCCACACTTATCGGCATGATGAATTAGTGAGAAACATAATGGCAATGTTGATGTGTAAATAATACCCTGTGTCGTGAACCAATTGAATTGGACAACCACATTGCAATACGATAAGTAAGGGTCTCCCTTTTTATGTAGATGTTCCCGGGAAGGTGCCTTTCCTAATACGGCAAAAAGAATTCTCTTGATTCTCCAACCCCAATACTAGAGCTGTAGATCATTTCACTATTTCTATAAATCACAGGAACAAGTCAAAAGTAGGAACAGCATGGCTACATAGACTATTTAACCATGTTTGGGTATAACAACAAACACTGTGAGACTGAGGAAATGCCATAATTATTCCAGTTTGGAAAAGCTAAGGCTGTAAAAGAGACTGTACACGATACAGAGGTATTTCCCTTTTGAGGCAGCATTTGTAAAGAGATCAGCCAAACAAGAGATTGCAAGAACACCGCATGACACAGAAGAAGAACCAACGGCACATTACACTATTAAAGGTCTTATTTGCAAGTGCAAATAAGTAGCTAATAGTAAAATCAGAAGCAGAATTACAAGACTGCATGGTCTAAATGAAGTGTATGAGAAGATAACGAACATTAGCACTAGTAAAACAGAGGTAATGACTATAATCAAAGAAGAAAAAATGTCAAAGATACATTAAAATTTTAAAAACCTGAAACAAAGAGCTTCAAGTACTTATAAAGTATAATATCAAATGGCTAATCAGAATACAAGATCGAAGATAGATGCAGTAAGGCAAACCAACTCATGGGACAAAAGGCACCAATACTAAAGAACAAACATGTATCAATAGTTACTAGGAAAGCACTCTACATCACGATCTTCCTACCAACTCAATGCTACCAGTGCCAAACCTGGACAATGACAGAAAAAGAGAAAAGAAAAATCACAACACTGAGAAGAATGTATCAAGAAGAGAGAAAATCAGACATGAAGAAATCTGGACTGAAGTTGGAGGGGGGGGGGGGGGGAGGGGGTGTGCAATGCTAGATTTTATTAGCGGGCAGAAAGTCAAATGGTTTGGCCATGTAACTAAGTTACTAACTATGGTACCTAGGCCAACCATGTAAACGATAGACAGGGGGAATAGCAGAGTCCATGGGAATATCGATACATAAAGCCCATAAACAGGCACTCTCCATCTGTTTATACTTCACCTCAACGCTGCAAGGTACAGGGGGAACAAGAAGTGATGAATGGAAAATATTGAAGAAACTCGGTCAGAAAGGCTGCAAAAGTGGCTATTCCTAAATTGAAGAGAGGCCCATAGAAGATGGATGAATGTGAGAAATTCTTAATTTTAATTGGGACAAAATTAACGATCATGACAGATAGGAAACTAGTAAATGAAATATCAGACAAATATTTAGATATACGGTCAGATTGTGTGAAAGACCTTTACCAGGAACAGTTTGATATGCTCAGTAACATGTAAGGACCACAACTGTTAAAAATGAACCTTATTAAATTGACTATCCATCCATCATGTGCCATGCCGGTAAGCGTGGGCGGTCATGTTCTGCCATCTCACTCGATCACCAGAGTCGTGGATCAGCTCCGTGTTTCTGTCTCGACCATGCCACAAGGCCAAGCCATCCAGGTACTTGCTTCTAGGTCTTCCCCTTGGTCTGTTCCCCTCGATCTTACCAGTTGTCACAAAATTCTCCAATCCATTTCTTCTCATAACATGCCCAAAAAATTTTGACTGTCTACGTCTAATTTCTCTAATCAATTTACGGTCTTCATTTGTTTCTTGAAGGACTTGTTCATTGGTCTTTCTGGCTGTCCATGGTATTCTTTGCATTTTCCTCAGAAACCACATCTCTACAGCCATCAGATGTTTTTCAGCCTGACTGCTCATTGTCCACGCTTCACATCCATAGAAAAGTACAGGTTCAATGTAGCATCTCAACACTCTTTTTCTCGTTTCAATTGACATCTTTTTATTGGTCAATATGTTTTTCATCTTGCTAAAGGCTACTTTTGCCATGGCGATTCTTGTTCTAATCTCTTCAAGGCATCTCCCATCAGATGTTATTACTGTTCCGAGATAATTGTACCTGCTCACTTGTTGAAGAATATTCCCATTTACTTGTATATTACATTGTGGTATTTCGTCCTTCCTAGTGACGACCATAATCTGTGTCTTTTTACAATTTAATTCTAACCCTAGTTGTTCACTGTGTAACAATCGCATCTACTAAATTTTGCAGGTCCTGTTCATTGTCTGCAATCAAGACTGTATCATCTGCATATCTAATGTTATTGATGCATCGTCCCCCAATGTTGATTCCTTCCATATCTTCAATATTTCTGAAAATACTTTCACTGTACAGGGAAAACAGATCTGGAGACATTACACATCCCTGTCCCACACCCCTTTTAATAGGCTGATATTGGCTTACTTCATTATCAACTCTTATGGCAGCTTGTTGTTTCCAATATATGTTTTTACAAGTCTAAGATCTTTTCCATCAATTTGTAGATCTTCAAGCATCCTTATCATGTTGACATGTCTCACTTTATCAAAAGCCTTTGTGTAGTCAATAAAGCAAAGGTGTAGATCTTTGTTTACTTCTATAGAACGTTCGATTATGTTTCTCAGTATATACACAGCATTTACTGTACCCTTGCCTTTCACAAACCCACATTGTTCTTCTCCTATTTCAGGTTGTATTTTCCTCCTAACTCTTTGCATGATAATTCTTAGCAAAATCTTCGTGATGTGACTCATTATACTAATTGTTCGATGTTGATCACATTCCAAGGCTCCTGATTTCTTTGGGATTGCAATAAATACAGAATTACATAACTCCTGAGGTATATTTCCAGTATCATATACTGTATTAAGCAGACTGGTAACTTGATCTATTCCATATTCTTCTAAAGCATTAATCATTTCTGTTGTGACGCTGTCTGAACCGGGGTTCTTGCCAGATTTCATATGGTTAAGAGCATTCTGAACCTCCATCTTCAAAATTGCTGGTCCTTCATTATTATTTTGAACATCATACTGTTCGTCTCTGTTATCGTCATACAGGTTTTTCACGTAATCTGACCATTCATGTAATATCTGATCTTTTTCTATTATGACTCTTCCATCTTTTGTCTTTAGGCAGCCTGCTGATGTACGTGTTCTTTGATTAGTATCTCCTGAATTCTTTTGTGCATTAGTTTCGCATTGTTACTGTTGTGTTGTTTTTCAATTTCTCTGCAATTTTTCTCAAGCCATGTTTCTTTTGCCTCCTTACATAAGGTTCTCACTTTTCTGTGAATTTCTTCATATTTGGCAGGATTATTTTTTTTATTTTAATATTAAATTGACCAGACTGCTGAATACGTCATCAATGATACTGGAGACATACCTCTAGACTGAACTAAAATTGTGCTTATTGATCCTAAACAAATCACAATCCTTAGAATATGGTAGCATAATGAGGCACATGAAGATTTGGTACACGGTAAGTTAATCTCAGACTGCTGAATGTAAAAGATGTCGAACCATGACTGCCCATGCGTATCGGTATGGTTAGTTAGCTGCATATGCTTTACAGGTCTTCATAGTCCACAACAAAATTTATTTTTCTGTTTGTGATTTCTTGGCATGTTTATGTTCAATAGGTTGCCATTGCTTTGTGAATGGCTGGCAATTTTACCATTTTATAAAAACTAATGCAAGATGTTCTGCTGTCTTCTCTAGAGTAAAGAAAATATATTTTCTGTTGCAGCATTTTCAGAGAAGAAATTCAAGTATGGGTAACCCAGGTGGCAGCGGCAACATTCAAGATTACGTCCGCTGTGATATGCTTGAAAATCCATGGAGGGATTTGTCACCAAAACCTGTGCTGCAATGACACTCACTGATGGCCATAACCAAGTAGCAACACATTCATCAGATACTTCTGGAGTATTTCACTTCTCACCATGATGCCAGAACTTGTCACTGTTTCTAGGACAGTATAGTGTACGAGGCAGGGTTACTTGCCTGATGAAAATCTGTGTTAACTTAGAGTACATTTATGTTTACAGTTTTACTGAACACTCTACTATTTGATAGCATATACAATTATGGATCTAGAACCATATTCTTAATAATGTGTGTGATAGTGTCTTTCGCATACTTGCTGTACTATTTAATCAGCCGGCCTGCCATGGATCTTCAACATACTCTCTCTCCCTCCCTGGTTTATGTCTTCAGGGGAACCAGGAAATACCCATACATTGTGTTTCTTTTGTTGTGCTGTTACTGTCTTAGGGTATTAGTGGTGAGTCCCAAATCTCTTTCACGGTGGCCAGCCACACTCACTGTACTGTATGAACACCTTCGTGTTTTCCTCACGCTTCCCTATTTCATAATACAAGGCGTATTGTATTCTTACGCATGGTAAATTATTCTTGTGATTAAGGAAAGTGAGTCCTTATAGCAGTCACACCAAGAATGCTGTTAATTTTTTGTTTTGTTTTACTGTTGTTTTAGTGAAGAAGCAGAACTGTTCAGATGGCAGCATTCCTACCTTTAATATTCACAATGTTATGTATGAAATGTTAGCCAATAATAATTAAGTGTATGAATTTTAAGTGTCAATTTGATACAACCCGATTTGTAGAAGGAAAAAAACTGCAGCCCATTTTGTGACTTTTTTCTTATTTGTCCAGCACAGAAGATAGTTGAATGACATTTCTCTTATCCAGCACAGGGGGCATATATTTCAACTCTTTTTTTTTCCATTACTGAGAAGCTTCCTGCATCTCCATTTATCCCTTTTTGTTCATTTTTCTTTGGATGTCACCTTAGCCATCCTTATTATATGTGTTTCTGATCATTGTTATCTTCAATTTGTTGGTTATGTGTCCATTTCTGTTCATGCAATGAGTTGTTTATCCCATTTTTGTCCTGTTTTTAATGTGTGTGTGGTTTAGGAATTGTAGCGATTTATGGCTATTGTGGACTGATGATAGTTTTATTATTTTTAATTCATTTAATATCACAGGCGGAATTAACACCCAAGAATTGCACCACAAAACTGTAAATGCTTAGGTTAGCTTATCTCTTTCAGTGTTGTACTATCTGCTAAAACAGTTACTTATGAGCACTGGTAAAAACTAGAAATATTTTAAACAGATACACCGACTTGGACGGCAGAATATTTGAGAACAGTGGAAGTTGGAGGTGCTTCCTTGAGTTTTGAATTGTGATCTCGTTCTTTATGACACAGTGTGAATTCTGTATAGTAGTAGACCTCTGTCATTCCTGTAGGACAATAGAGTTGGGAATGTGAGGGGTGTGTAACTGTTAGCTCTGATTGGCTGTTCTCTGTTATCTTTTTATGCCTCATTTTTAATGTTTTAGGACAATTTTTAAGATCAATGTTCTTCAGTGTGTTTTTATAGATTTTTTATTATGTACTGTTCCTAGCTTTGTTCTGGGGGAAAAAGCTATGCAAAGTCTAATTTTTGTTGTCCATTCTTTATGCAAGTGATTCTTAAGTATGTGTAGTATTGATTTACAAGATATACATGCAAGCACGTGTCTGTCATATTGTGTTGTCTCTGGTATCCATGCTGGCTCCATGGCGAAGGATTTGGCAGCAGATCGTGTTGCATTGGTTTCTTACAAAATGGTCTGGGTGTCGGTCGTTCAGACATAAATGGCAAGCTACTGAATGTAAACTTGCCAAGACATCACAATAGCAAGAAATGCAGGTGTTGGCTGCAATGTCCTGTAAAGGATATGCAACTAACTTTTTTAAAACGGGTGTCCATGCGAGGAATAATAATGTGGAATTTAAAATGATGAAACATGTCGACAAATTTAAATATAATGTGTCCATATGTTTATGCTCATTAGCACACTTGTATATATTCATGTTATATTTTTGTACATTAATATAGTGCTTATGTCTGTCTGCAGCCCTCTGTCTCATGTCTGCAGCCCTCTGTCTCATGAGTTGCCAATCATTTCTATCACTGATGTTTTTCCTCGCCCTGATGTCAAATTCGTCCCGACCTTTTATGATGACATACTCCAACTAATCTCTTTGTTTTCTCCCAAAGAAGTGTCTTCTTGTGATACAAGTATGACCAGTTTTTGTGTGTTTGCTTCAAGACATCTTCATTGTTTTTTACCTTTTTTTAAAAAATCCATCAACATGTGTTTTCATCATTTGTATATAAGGCCACATCTCCTAGGCCTCCATAATTCTTCACTTATCTGCTAATTGTCCATGATTTGTATTTCCCTTATAGAAATGGAATGTAGTTGTTGTAAAGCATAAATATTGTTTGAATCTTAATAAAAGCATGAATTCTATATATATATGTTGTTGTTAATTCACAAATCTTCTATTGTCATAGTTGGTCTTTGCTCTACTTGTAGAAAAAATATATTTTAATTGATGCAGTATAACATGTCTCCATTAAGGGTTTTCAAATTTTCAACTGATTACGTTAAACATTAGTCATGCAAGTGATTTTTCTCAGCTTTCTGCTTCTACTCCCATCTTTATCTTTATTCTATCTCGGTGGGGCCCTCCACCATCTCACCAAGTCCTCCTATTCTTTGCTACCTCTTGTAGTTTCACTGTCATCAGCCTTGATGAATTAGTTATATTTTGGTGCTGTTTAGTTAAATTCTATTCTGCTTCTTCCTGTTTGTTCACGTTATATATATATCAATGTGAAATAGCAGTCAACTCAAGCCTGTTCTCCATAAAGTAGGTCCTCAAATGGGTTCACTAGTATCTCCTATCCCTGGGAAGGTTAACCTGGTCAACAAATGCCAGCAGAAGTCAGATGTGTTGGCCTAACGGCGCAAGGACACAAATCTGCTGTAAACAGGCACAACACAGTCACGTCCACACAAAAAACTGGATGAACGCAGAAGTCTCTCCTATCTTTAGGTTATTAATACTGTGGTGTTTTGGGCACTTTTTTAGTGTTGTCTGTTCGATCAAGAGGGAGTGTCCAGTTAAACACAAGCATTTTACAGAAATGTCTTTCAAGTGCCACGCGGGGAATGTTTTTTTTTGTAGAGGGATGGGTGGAAGAGAACAGTAGTATTTGTACACCCTCTACCAACAACCAGTTCTATCTGTTATTGATTATGGTCTGAGGTTTCTATGTTCTGGAATTAGATTTCCATCAATTACTAATGGATCAGAATTGTATCACCAATAACAAGCAATAGTGACAAAGAAATACAACTTTTACGATGAAGTAGAAATGGCGATGTCTCATTAAATCACAAGAATTATAATACTAGGGGGTTTTAATGCAAAAGTAGGGAAGGGAAAAATGGAGGTTGTAGTGGGTAATTATGGTTTAGGTACAATAAATGAAAGAGGAGAGAAACTAATAGGATAGGCAAATATCAATGATATTAAACACATGATTTAAACACCATAAAAGGCGACTTTACACATGGAAAAGTCCTGATAAGAGAATACTTAACCAAATTGACTACATACTTATAAAATATTTAGAAATGTTTTCATTAATTTTAAAACAAAGCCTGGTGCTGACTGTCATTGTGATTATGTACCACTGTATGGACAAATCAAAATAGATTGAAGAGAGGAAAAAAAGTGGTTAAGAACAAGAGACTTAATAAAGATGTTCTGAAAGCAGATAAAGAAGTTCAAGAACAATACAGAGTGATTGTGAAAAATAGGTGCAATGCAATAGCTAAAATACAGAGTATAAATGAACAATGGCACAAGCAAAGAAGTATTACCGGAGAGAAGCCAAAAAAGCAAATGAAAAATTTATGACTGAAGAAATCTTAAAGTTGATGGGCAAAAGAGAACAGTAAAGCTGACAAACAAGAATATGCTAAGATAAATAAAGAAATAATAGATAAATTTGTGAAGGCAAAAAAAAGTTGGTTAAACAGCAGTGCAAGAAAAGTTTATTAAATTCCATTAACGATACAAAAAATATGCACAAACAAATCAGTGAGCTCACAGGAACAACAAGAATAAATACAGGGTGTTTTAAATCAAAAACGTGAAAGATAATATTGGAGGAAGGTGCTATAATGAAAAGGGGGAATGATAAGAGATATGATGGAGAAATAGAAGAATTAACTGATGAAAGTCATTTAGAAGGTCAACCTATTTTAAAAGAAGTCGCTGATGCTGTCAAAACATATATAGAAAGGAAAAACAGCTGGGCCAGATGGAATCACAATAGAAGAATTAGAAGTACTAGGAGAATTTGGAGTAGATATATTAACCAAAATGTAGAATGATATTTACAGCAGTGGATATTTAATGAGTGATATGCTGAAATTTATTTATTGCAATTCCCAAAAGACAAGGAGCAAAATTTTTGTACAATTAACCTCATTAATCATGCCACTAAACCTCTTCTCTGAATTATAATGAGAAGAATAAGAATGGAAATCGGTTAAGAACAGTATGGATTTGTATACATTATGAACACTAATAGAAAGATCAATACAGTGAGAGAAAGACATATAATTGTGCTTTATAGATTATACCAAGGGGTTTGAAATCTTTCAGCTTGCTCACTAAAGTCGCCAAGATTCTCAGGAAAGAAATGTAAATGGTTATGGAGGTAGTGCAATTTTATGCTCATGTTGCATCCAAGCTTACAAAAACTCAACAGCATGTTTTCAACTAATTCAGAATAATTGTCTGCTTTAAAGTTACTCAGAAAGTTTTGCACAACTAAAACAAGTTGATGACCAGGCTGTGGATTCTGATATGTTCATCGAATCAATAACATTTGGATAGTTTATTAACTTTCTCATTTGAGGTCCATCAAAAATTCTAGCAGAATCTAAATCTGGATATTTCCATATTTTCTCTCTCTCTCTCTCTCTCTCTCTCTCTCTCTCTCTCTCTCTCTCTCTCTCTCTCTCTCTCTCTCTCTCTCTCTCTCTCTCTCTCTCTCTCTCTCTCTCACTCTCTCACTCTCTCTCCCCCCCCCCCCCCCATTAATTCCTTTAATATTGAAAACACAGAAATAACAGTCATCATAGTGGTTCTTGGGTTCTTTCCAAACCATTGGATTCCAAATTTTGTAAGGAATTAGATAGCAATAGTTCTCTTCTCCTCCCCTCTATACAGAAAATACTGTAATAATATTAATTAAATACACAAATGCCTGTAACTTAAGAACTAGAGCTGCTACAGACAAAATTACTGTGATATCTGGATTTAGCAGGCCTCATTTATGCAAAATCAAGTGTGAAATGTTTGGCACCAAATTTATTTTTTTTCGTAGTGAGGTTGTAATATGAACAATATACGCTATGCAGATGACACGGTATTTGTAGTGGATAATGCAACAGATCTATGACAATTGTAGTACAGAGAGTTCAAAGAAAGGACTTTCCTTGAATATCAAGAAACATTAACGATAGTGATATTTTTTTTTTTTTAAAGGCGATACCAAAATCGTTCCCACCCGCTATCTGATTGAAAGTTCTTCTGATCTTCCCTGTGTTTTGAGATTCTACAGAAACCCCTACCAATTCCGCGCAATCTCAATCTTTCCACATACGGGTTCTCAATCTGTTACCCCACATGGTCCCACAGACGCACGAGCATCTCCCCCTTGTCCATAAGTAATCTACCATCAAGAAGTGCATTCCTTGCCAGCCTATCAGCCTGTTCATTCTCCCGCATGGCCAGGGCAATCAATCCATACAATTCTCACAATCTGTGACCTCTGAAGCGAGGTGAGCCATTCCACACGAAGCATTCTTTTCTCCACCTTTCTAAGCATACTCCTTGAGTCTGTAATGAAGACAATGTGTGTTGCAGTGGTCTCCTCTAACTAACGGAAAGCCGATGTGACTGCTTCCACTGCCGTTCTCACGCTGAAGGTCGTAGTCTCATATGCCAGACTCTCCTTTTTCAAGACTCGTCCATTAGCCTTTGCAATAAATCCCCAGCCTGTTTCTCATCACTGACCCATCTGTGTAGATAACTATGTCACTTTGATGTGTGTTGCTCTGGATCAGCTGTTGCACTTCAAACTCTGTGCGGCCCGCTGCCCATTCTCTGCACTCACGACCCAGTGTTATTATTATATTGTGCCAGTCCGTCATGTCTTCCGGTACTTCAACCCACTCTTTTTTCACGATTGATGGTCTCTAGATCACACACCTGACGTAGAAATATTTATGCCTGTGCCACTCAGGCCCCGCCACGTCTAATTCTATTAACCTTGACTAAATCTATGGCTTCATGCAGGGGGTAATCCCTATCTGCAGCAACTCTCATGTACCATTTGTCATGAAGGACCCTACGCATATCCGCCATTGTTGGTAGCGCCATGAAATGCCTAACATGCCACAGGTTGAGTTGGCGAACCTGAAGACTGAGGTCGATAGGACGACGACTTTATTCAAATCCTGCGCCAAACAGGCCAAGGCCGAGAAATGGGACGAGTTCTGCAGGAAGGTGTGCTCCGAGCAATCTCTTACGACATTCTGGCGCCTCCACAAGAGCATGAACGGTGCTGCACAACGTAGGGGTATTCCAGACTTTCAAGGCACAGACCTCGCATGGAAAAAGTCGGATGCGGATAAAGGTAAGGCCCTTCTTGCACGCTACATAGAACAGACTGACCAGAAAGACGAGCCCGCCAGACAGAGGACCACAACGACACTCTCTCAGTTGTGCGAGGGGGTCGGGACAGACGAAGAATGGACAATCACCGCTGAGATATTGCGTGCGATGCTCAAGAAATCACCTAACACCGCCCCAGGCCCAGACGGCATCCGATATGGTGACCTACTGGTGATGTCAGATGATGACATGGAAGAACTGGCCAGAGAAATCAACACCAGTATCCAGAGGGGTCAGGTCAAAGAAGAATGGCTACACAGCTACTTGCTGCCGCTGCCAAAACCGAACAAAGACCATTCCAAGATAAGCGGCTACACAATCATTGCGATGCAGAATACTGTTGGCAAGCTACTGGAGAAAATTGTAGCACACAGACTTGCTTGGGACTTGGTACAGCTCGGCTGCTTCCCGCCCACACTTGGAGGATACAGACGCAACAAAGAGTCATGGCTGAATGCGGCGGTCTTTGTTCAAGATGTTTACGAAGGATTTCAGGTCAGAGAAGAGACATGTGCGGCCGCCATAGACTTAGAGGACGCATATAACAGAGTATCTTTCGAGCACTTGATGCAAACCCTCCTCAGACTGAAAGTGCACCCTCACCTTGTACGATGGATAGCTGCAGTACTGCTCCAAAGGAAGGTGGTGCTAAGATGCGGGAGTTGGTCTTCTGAGCCGATAACGATATGTCCAGGATTGCCGCAGGGTTCACCACTGTCACCAGTACTATTCAACGTGTATACGGTGCCGATCACCGAACAACAGTTGGACGGGAGGGGTAGGACTCTGTCATTCGTTGACGACATCCTCGTGTATCGACAGGGTCGAGATAGACAGGCGGTTGCCAATGATATGCAGGGCGAACTAGATCGAATTTCCTCATGGTGTGCTGATGCCGATGCCCTTGTCAACCCTGCAAAGGCAACGGTTACATGGTTCTCACTAAACAACCATATTGTGAAAACAGACCTGCCGGCAGTAAGAATGGATGGGAGCAGTTTGAGTAGAACCCAGTTGTCAGGGTCTTATAATTGGCTCGTTGGCTAACACGTGTGAGACAGTACAAGTATAACGTGATTCGACGTAAGACACAGTAACACAAGTTCTATGGATTTATTGCCACATTAAATACAGAACGATAATTACAGCAATCTACAATATATAACTCACGACGCTCACAACCACAATACAGCTCATAGGTCTGACGCTCAAGATATCAGTCGTTCGGCTTGCAGTCACGGAGATTCATACAAACGCCTTGCTCTCATCGCACATGTCCGTCCGGTCTCCAGTCCCAGCTCGGTCTGACCTTAGCACGCCAACTGCCCACTGCCTCTAGTGGTGTCACGTGTCCTGCGTGCGTCTGTCGTCAGCCTGACCGCTGGTCGCGTGTCAGGTAACAATCTTGTCAGCCGGGTGTCGCAACGATGTTGCTGCACAGCTATACCATGTTAGGCTCTGACATTCTCCCCGGGTACCTCAATGAAAGATGTCATCTTTCATTAATGATGTCTGTATATACTGGGGTAGTGTTAACTTCATGTCAGAGACTACTCTTTCCCAGTGTTATGCATGAAAATACATATATGGCATGGAAATATATACAAAAAATGTAAGTTGCATTGAAATGACAAATGAAGTACAACTTTTAACACAACTTAGGTTTCATCCCCATGATGGCTGGTTACCTCCATTGCACTAATACCCAGTCAGATCAGTAGTTACCAGCTTCACGCATCTACTTCGCAGCAATTTGAAAAAAACGTAATAATATGGTTGTTTTGCAACAGCCATCTAGCCAGACTGAAATACGACTTTACATAAGTCGCATTAAACACTCAAACTCTGACCTCATTTGGCCAGGAGCTCTTATGTTGGTTTGCAATGTTGGCAGCTATCTGCCATGCTTGGTGGACGCCTACCCGGTGTGTTTACCATTTGAGCAACAAAATGTCTATTTATACAATACACATTAATGAATATGTTTCAAATTATGGCCCTTGGTGTAATTCGTAAATGCACGGGAAGTAATTTTGACAATCAAGAAATTCCATAAATGACAATAATTACTTAATTTCTTAGCGTCATTGCTTGACGTTTCTTCATATTAACGAGAAAAAGTCGGTAATATGAATACATTAATCAAGATATGATTCTAAGATTACACTAATCGATTTAATTAAGTACCCAATTGGTGTATTATATTTTATAGATTCAAAAGGATTTTACAATCGTCATAAGTTTTTGAATATTTGTATATCGTCTGCTAATTTTGCTATACTTTTTAAATTACACAGGAAGTACACACGAAACGCAAAATTTAGTTGCTGTTTGACCACAAATGCTCCCGTTTTCTTTTGTAACGGATAGTTAAATGTTTTCAAAGTTCGTGTTTGATGTTCTAGTATCACAACTATCGGATTGTGATGGAATGTTCTTATTTCCGATGTGTTCACAACTTCTGGATAAAGATTGAATGTTCTTATTTCCGATGTTCAATTGTCAAACATTTTGGATTAAATTCAATGCAGAAGTGGTGTAGAAGTCATTGTTCAGTCCACATTTGCACACGTCGTTAAAATATCACGGTGAAGAAAGTCACTCACAGCTGTCACTGTTAACTGGTAAAGTTCGCTTCTGGTAAGTGGTTAAGCGTCTGTGACACTGTTCTTGGTGTATATTTACAATTAATAATGTTCTCTTTCTAACACACACTACACAATTATACTACACTCATTACATGGCTTGATTAAAATAAGTATATTATACATGTCGGTTTTTTAACCGTATCACAATTACAATTATAGACCTTACACAGTAGGTGAATAGAAAACATTCACTCATTGGTGGCTGTGTTGTTCTGAGTGTATTAGTACACTCTGCACTCAGACATTGCTTACTGGGTCGGTTGGACAACGGGACAAAAGATCGGCAATTGTATTGATTCTGCCAGAAATGTGACGAACCTCGAAACTGTAATCCTGAAGCTTCAAGGACCAGCGAGCAATCATATTGTTGGATGGTACTCCGGCATTTATATACCGTAATGGACTGTTGTCAGTTTCGATGATAAAGTGACGTCCTAGAAGATATCTGGATAGTTTCGTCACACTTTCTACTAAGGCAAGTGCCTCTAATTGCGGAATGGACCATGTCCGCTCTCTAGGCCTTAGCTTTCTTGATATGAAACAAATGGGATGCAGGATGTTGTTGTATTCCTGCAATAGAACTGCCCCAATCGCAACGGAGCTAGCATCTGTTCTCAATCTGAAAGGTAAACGAATGTTGGGCAATTTAAGGATGAGATTATTCGAATTCTTATCAGAAAAGTATGTCAAAACTTTATGAAATGCATTTCGTAGGCATTCATCGTGTACAACTTTTTCAGGCTTATCCTTGGTTAGTAAGTTAGAAAAAACCTCGGTCAGTTCTGAAAAATCAGGAATGAATTTTCTGTAATAATTGATCAGTCCCAACAAACTCCGGACTTGTTTCTTATTAGTCGGGAGTGACAGTTTTAGAATTTTGGAGACAATTTTGTTGTCTGTCATGACAAAGCCATTGGATATTCTGTACCCCAAAAATGATATCTCTTGGTAAGCCATGTTCACCTTTGAAGGCTTCACTGTCAGTCCGTGCTGTCTGATACGTTCTAGTGTCTGTTTTAGTGTCTTTATATGTTCCGTCATTGTCTCTGTATGGACACAGATGTCGTCAATATAGCAAATGATATTAGGAATGTCAGATAGGAGGAGTCGTGTCATGCGTACGAATGTGGCTGGGGCATTGACTAGCCCAAATGGAAGTTTGCACCATTCGTACAGTCCCCAAGGCGTGGCAAAAGCTGTTAGATGTCTGCTGTCTTCATGTACAGCAATCTGCCAGTAACCTTTAGACATGTCAAGCGTCGTAAAGAACTTAGCGTCAGTCAGTTCTGTTAGAAGATCGTCAGTGTTTGCCATTGGTTCAAGATCTAAAACAGTTATTTTGTTCAGTTTTCGGTAGTCGATGCAAAGTCGTATTGTCTTGTCCTTTTTGCGTACAATGACCATGGGTGAAGAGAAGTCTGATAAGGATCGTCTGATGATGTTGTTTTTTTCTAAGTTGATAATTTCTTGATGTAACTGTTCTTTGTAGTGTAATGGTATTGTGTATGGTCTACATCTTATTGGTGTGTTTGATGTGAGTGTGATGTGATGCTGTACTAATTCTGTTTGTCCTGGGTTGTCTGAAAAGATGGTGTTGTACTGTTGTATCAACTGTTTGCAACTGTTTGTCTCTGCTTGACTTAAGTTTGGATTGATCTTGATCTCATTCAAGCAGTTTGTCGTGTCTAATGTAGGTGTTGGAATCTCGTCGCTAGAATCGTCATCTTCGTGATCTATTATCACGGTGCAAGCTGTCGTATCGTCTTGTTCGTTGTCTCTGTTGTGGTATGGTCTTAGCATATTTATGTGAAATATTTTGTGTTTGTCTTTTATTAGGATTTCGTAGTCTACAGGTGAGATTTGTCTTGTCACTTTAAAAGGTCCCTGCCAAGAATCAGTCAGTAGCTCTCTGTCACTAGGTAGTAGTAGTAGGACGTCCTGTCCAGGTGTCAATGTTATAGTCCTGTTACCTTTGTCTGCGTACTGTCTGTAAGTAGCACCAGATAGTTTAAGTGCATTTTTAGCAATTTCACATGATTTAATAATCCTTTCACGCAATGATGTTACATACACAAATGATGATATGGGTTTCAGTATTGGAGTAGAATTAGTTAACATTTGGTGATAAATTGTTAATGGGCCTCGTGGTTTGGCACCATAGATTAATTCAAAAGGAGAGAAACCGGTACTAGAATGTGGTACCTCGCGATAAGCAAAAAGGACAGCTGGTAAGTATACATCCCAGTTGTTGGGGTGATCTTGAGTTACTTTGGCAAGCATGTGCTTCAGGTCCCCATTAAGCTTTTCTATAATCCCGCTAGAGTGAGGATGATAGGGGGTATTGAAAACTTGCTTCACTCCTAACATTTTAGTGAAAGCTTGGGTGGATGCGGCAATAAACTGAGTGCCTCTATCAGACTGGATAGTATCTGGAAATCCAATTCGGGAGAAAATATGGAAGAACACTTCCATGATGTCGTTGGCAGTAATGTTCTTTAGCGGGATCGCTTCTGGCCATCTACTACATTGATCAACACAAGTTAAAATATATTTATTCCCTCTAGTAGTTGTATGACTAAGAGGGCCCACAATGTCAACTGATAATTTTTCAAAGGGTCGACTGGCTAAGTCAGTGACTTGTAACTTTGCCTGTGGGTGTTTACCTTTTTTTTTACTAGTTTCTGGCATGTATCACAACTTCTGCAATATGTTCTTATGTCATTGCAAAATTTTGGCCAATGAAACTGTGTCAAAAGTCTTGACCTGGTTTTAACATATGCCATATGACCTGCAAAAGGTATATCGTGAGCAAGATGTAAAGCTTGCTTGCGATAAGTAGTTGGCAAAACAGTTTGCTTTGTTGTAATGTCACCTCTGGTGTAGTACCTGGTGAGTATATCATTGTGTAAAGCAAAATGCCATTTCGCATTTTTGGTTACTTTTGCCTTTTTGCCGATCAGGTCAAAGTACTTTGACAGTGAAGGATCAGCTTTTTGAGCTGTTATGAATGTTTCCTTCATAGAGTCACTAGGTGGTAATTCTGGGCTAAGCATTTGTATAGCCTCAGTTTGGTTACTTTCATCTTGCACTCTAGCAGTAGCTCTTGTTACTGCGTTCACACACTCAATGACATCAGATGATGATGGAATGATATCGTCAATGATGTGATGAGAACTTAGTGCTGCATTAGCTAACATACATTCAATAGGTGATATGACATTTTCAGTGATGACATTTGGTGGTGATGTGTTATCATCAATACATAGTGATGTTATGTCATGATTATGAGGTTTGTCATTCACCTCAGGTAAATTTCCTATGATTATATCGCACACTGGGTTTGTAAGTGCCGCGACCTTTACTTTCCCGGTGAGGAATGGTGTTTCAATGTATGCCCATGCTAATGGATATTTTTCAATATTGCCTGAAAATGTTCTACATGTGATGTGTCTGCCTGTATAGTCTGTAGGCGTTATGAATGTTGTTTTCAGGCCAATAAGTGTACTTCCGGTGTCGCGAAGTACTGTAGCAAACTTGCCATTAACATACCCGTGATGGATGTCTAATCTGCCTTTTGAGTCTATTACCAAGTTAGCTTCCTCACTGGCAATAGGGATGGCGTGTCCGCATGTTAAGATACCATCTTCATAGAAGGTGTTACAGACAGTGCATTTGTTAGCATTAAATACATCACAAGCCTGTGCTGCATTCACAGGATGTTTCTCTGGATTTTCGTCTTCTGACGCTGAGCTATCAAACAAGGCGGCATTGGCTTTGTTGGTCATATGCCTGCCTCTACAATTCATGCGATGGTGCCCGAAAGCCTTGCAGAGAAAACATTTACGTTTATTTTTGAACAATTTACGTTCTCTGTCTTGACTGTTTACTATATTTTGCAAGTATGTCTGGTATCCTGGGTTTTGATCGCACATCTCATTCAAATGGTGAGAAAATTTACAAAATCTGCACTGTCTAAATTTTTCAGAGGTAGGCCTGTTTGGTTTTTGCCTACTATAGTTTTTCTCATAGTTGGCTGCTGCTACCCAGTTACTGTCAGTAGCTTCAGTGGCAAAGCATTGTTTGTTGGCCGTGTAATAGGCCGACCCACGTCTTTCAATTTCTTCCACACTTGTGCATTCATTCTCCTGTAAGAACTTAGAAAACGATGATGGGATAGAAGAAATGATTTTATCTCGAATGATGAGATCTTCTAATCTATCATAACTTTTATTAATTTTGGCTGCTGAAGTCCATTTGCTGAAAACATCTCGGACTAAACAGAGGTAGTCAGAGAACGTTTGAGTTGATTTTGGACTCAATTTACTGAATTGTTCTCTGTAACCTGCCTCGTCTAACATGAAATGTGCCATTATCTTAGATTTAATATAATGGTACTCTTTCCTTAGGTCTTTGGGGATGGTTTCAATGACTTTAAGAGGTTCCCCAGATAGACTCCTCATATAAAGAATATTCCATTCAGAAAGTGGAACTTGATAATGTTCCATTAAAGTCTCAAAATTTTGAGTAAAGGCTGCTATGCAGTCACCCGAGGTATAGTTACGTACGATACCTTGATACTTCTTATATTGGTTTTCTTTTTCCAGTCTTTCAGATTTCTTTGACTCTTTATTCATCGCAGTCTCAGTGTCAAGTTGTTTCATTTTCAACTGTAACTCTAGTTCTTCTTTCTTACTCTGAGCTGCTATTTCTGCTTTCTTAAGTTCACTGTCTATCTCAGCTTGCTTTGTCTTTGCAGCCATTTCTACTTCGGCTTGCTTTAATGCTGTTTCAATCTCTGCCTGTTTTAAGGCTGTTTCAGCTTCTGCTTGCTTGGCAGCCATTTCTGCTTGTTTTAGAGCTCTTTCCGCTGCTCTTTCTTCGCGTTCATTAATTTTCTCCTGTACCAGCAGGTATTCAGAGTATTTGTTCTCGCTCCAATTTGTTAATTCATCACCTGTTAGATGTAATTTAATACCCATATCGATGAAATCAAATAATGACGACATGATGGAGAAAATAAGTCAATGAAAATCAACCACACAAATTATGTTATAAATGGTTAGTAATAAACAATTTACAATTTATTTTACTATACGATGCGTGCCTACTATTGCATACGTAAAGTTAAAGTATGGAAAAATATACTCAAGTGCCCTGGATACGGTGAAGAATGGTAGGACAATCGGGCTAGAAAACTGTAGGGTCGTTACTTCGGAACCACTAATGACCTCTACGGCAAGGTTATGGATGGTACGAAAAAACCTGCTTTGTTTTTGGAAGAAAATAAGTTAGCGTCTATTTGTTGGTGTGTGCCTGCAAGTCACTAAGTGTTGACTAGGTTTGGATGGCGTCGAGTGTAATTGTATGTCGTAAATTTGTCGTCAACAGTTTCAACAGAAGTTACACTCTTTCCAAAACTCTTTGCGTTCCACAAACTCAATACACAAAGACAATCTATCTGTATTTGAACAATCAATAACATTGATGACACATCACTTAGATCAAGATGACATTCAGTAAGGACATAGACATCAAGTTTACAAGATGGCGACAAAATAACAATGTCGACAAGGTCAAACGGTGACACGTTTCACAAATCACAAATGTTTTACACGTTTACAGGATCAAACAATATGTACTGCACATTTACTAATGGTTTTACACATATTTAAACAATGTAATAATGGATCATACTGAGACTTTCACGATCACATTTACATAGCTATAACCTTGACAAATTTCACAAGTTCAAGAATTATAGTTTTAAATACGAAAGACGAGCAACACACGTCCACACATGTCAGGGTCTTATAATTGGCTCGTTGGCTAACACGTGTGAGACAGTACAAGTATAACGTGATTCGACGTAAGACACAGTAACACAAGTTCTATGGATTTATTGCCACATTAAATACAGAACGATAATTACAGCAATCTACAATATATAACTCACGACGCTCACAACCACAATACAGCTCATAGGTCTGACGCTCAAGATATCAGTCGTTCGGCTTGCAGTCACGGAGATTCATACAAACGCCTTGCTCTCATCGCACATGTCCGTCCGGTCTCCAGTCCCAGCTCGGTCTGACCTTAGCACGCCAACTGCCCACTGCCTCTAGTGGTGTCACGTGTCCTGCGTGCGTCTGTCGTCAGCCTGACCGCTGGTCGCGTGTCAGGTAACAATCTTGTCAGCCGGGTGTCGCAACGATGTTGCTGCACAGCTATACCATGTTAGGCTCTGACACCAGTCAATGACATATCTTGGCGTGAGGCTTGATCGTAGCCTGTCCTTCAGAGATCATGTCGATTATGTCATAACGAAGGCTCGAAAAGGTTTGTCAGCAATGAGAGTCATGGCGACTGCCAATATCAAGCAAAGACTAATAATACTTCTGTTCCAAGGACTTGTGCTTTCACGTATCGAGTATGCCCTGGTCATCCTCACTGTCAGCCCTACACAGATTGGAAGACTTGAAAAGGTACAAAACGAAGCCATTCGCATCATTTTGGGCTGCACGAGAGACACCAGCTGTGTAGCAATGAGATACCTCCTTGACTTCCCGACAATGGAACACAGGATCAAGATCTGGAGAGCTCGTGCATACTTAAAAATAAGTGCAGATGAGTAGCACCCTCTGCATGACGCTATATTCAGAGAAAAGGGTGACAGGCTAAAGAGGGGCAAATCATGGATGGGTCGGGCGGAAGATGTCGTCAGACAGATCTGCAGTCTTACCAGTATCAACCCCGGCAAGGAATGGGTGCCGGTGCCTCCAGCTTTTAAGTGCACTTTCTCCTGCATTATCACACTCGACAGACGGTGCAGAGAGCAGAACCCTGCCGCTGTCAATGCAGAGGTTAACGCGCTCATCTATGAACACTCAGATAGCCCCGAAGTGCTCATCAATACAGATGGATCTGTTGTAAAGCACCATAGAAGTGCGTGGGCATTTATAGCCCGTTCAGCGGGCCGAACCGTTCAAGAATCCAGCGGTGCCCACTTTATGACTACGAGCAGCATGACGATGGAGGTGATGGCAGTTACACAGGCTTTCATATGGCTGGAATCACAGCATTATACCAACGTGTGTGTACTAAGTGATTCAATGAGCATGATTCAGAAGGTCGAAGCTGGATCTATACGTAGACAGTGGACTGAATCGCTGCGGAAGTCTGTTGTCCGTAAAGTCACCTTCATCTTCGTCCCGGGACATGCGGGAGTCGAGGGAAATGAACGAGCTGACAAACTGGCTGGCTCTGCACCCCCTGTAGATGGCCAGCCCATGGATCGTGCCGATGTTATTAACGTCCTTAAAGATATGGCGAGAACAGAGGACTTTGACGTCAGTGATTCCACATCGCTGTCCAGGATGAAAGACCTGGGAGTAAGAATCGGCACAGCCAGACGCGAGAGGTACATCGGGAAAACAAAGCGCCTCGTCAACCAACACAGAACTGGCACTATTAGCCACCGGACGCTGATGCATATGCTGGGGGGAGGATCTGAGCACCTATGGACATGTCCGGAGTGCAATGAAGATACCCCAACTGATAACTGGCCATGAAATGTCTCATGCATAATGTGTGTGCCCTTTGTGCCCCCCAGGATCACCCGCATGTCCGCATCTGTATGCGCTCCAACCTTTCAAGTTGGCTCTTTGATATTGTCAGCAGCCCCAAACCATACTCAATTACAGAAATTATTAACTGCTGAAGGAGTCTGTAAAGCACCCTCTGCTCTACCCGGTTGCTGCTATCGTCTTCAATGCATTAAGTCCCCTACCAGTCTTCACCACCAAAGCCTCCACATAATCCTTAAAATACATACAACTGTCGAAGGCGATACCCAAGAACTTCAATTTACTCTCTCTACTAAGCCTGCCCCTTGGCTAAGGAGTTACGGACGCAGCTCGTAATCCCGAATACCCGCGTTCGAAACACAGGTGTGTTTGTTATGAAATGGTATGGGTGCCGGTCATTCAGAAAGCAATGGCAAACTACTGAACGTAAACTTGCCCAGGAATCATGAACAGCCAAATGCTGGGGTTGACTACTAACTTTTAACTAAGAGGAAATCAATTCAATATAATACATGGTACATCTGCCTTTACAATCCGGTTATCCAGGGAGTACCGCACAACCGATGCCTTGTCTGGGTTTATTACGGCCCCTGCGTCCCTGCACCACCCTGTTTACTGCCATCCGTAAGTCTGCAGCCAAACTGTCACTGTCCCTGCCCTGTCTGTATACCAGCACATCATTTGCAAAGTCAAGATTCTACCAACACCTGGTGTCTCAAAAAGCTGCGTCTTTACTGGAGTATACATTAAAGGGCAATGGGTACATGGCAGTTCCCTGTGGCAACCCAGGTGTAATAGTACACGGTTTAGAAATCCAGGAACTCATGCGCAGTGTATTCTTACACTCATAAAGGACTGCCGCAACCCATCTGACAATGCAAGGGCAGACCTGAGAGGCTAATGAAGCTATAACATTATAAACAATAATAAGAAAGATAAGAGGCAGACCAAGATAAATGATGCTGGATGGATTGAGACGGTGGCATGGAGGAATATCATCAGCAGAGTTAATCCAGAACACCAACTACCGAGATCTGTGGAGAGCCATGAACGCCAACTACAGGTGGCAGAGCACTTGATGATGATGATGTTGGAGAGAATCCTGTCTCACTCACTTTTGCATCTCAAACCATTTTGATGTTTCACCAGCTGCTCATTGATCATGATATAGTGATTAACTTAAGTGGAGCAAATGTTCTGTAAACCCCATATCACCCATGTTTCACAGTTTCTGATGATAGTCAAAGGCCTTGCTGTAATCGTAATTTCATGCTTTCATATACACTATATTATAGCATAATGAGCTGATAAGTTCCCACCCTCACCGCACTTCTTTCTCAGATAATTCTCTGATACGCATTCCTGCTTGCTTGCGTTCGCTTTCTGTGAACTCCAGGGCGAAGTCCTGTATGTCGAATGAAGACATCCTGTTGTCCAACAACAGTGTGATGTCATACCGGACTGAGGTTTGCGTGAGTATCCGTTGTCCCATATCTGGCTTTTTGGTGTGCAGACTGGTGGTTCCTCGCCGTGCGGCAGATACTCTCCGACTTCGGAAGAATCAGCGATCCTAATACGCTAGCCAGGACCCTGAAGGGACCTGTTGCCCAGGATGCACGACTAGGACTTGTTAATAGGTCTTGGCCAGTATAAAACCTGGCCCTGGTGCCTTGGAAACACCTCAGCATCCCACACTCGTTCTAAGAGACATAGTTTATCCCAAAGCTATACTTATCTGGGAAATCTTGCCATTATTTGTGACCGAACATCAGACCACAGTGTTGGCAAGCAAGTACGTTGACGATTGTGTTGTAATACCCTTGTATTAAAAATTACCAGAAACGTCTTAAAGTATCTACTCCTAGTATTGCTTTCTTCATAATTTTGTACAATTTTCTTTGACTCACCCTGCCACCCCCTCGCATAGTTTGGGAACCACTGGCCAAGTACTTGTGACAAGACCGCCGGGGCTTGGACTGGTTTGCCACGATAGATACTATCCCCTGCCTTTGCTCCAACCACCTCAATAGCACTCTACATCTACCAGGCCCCACACAAGCCGGGACAGCTTAACCTTCCCTCCCTCACCTAGGGTTCCAAACCCCAAGGGGGCTCGGACCAGACACCAGTCATATCACTGCACAAAGTCATAGCTAAGAGAACAAAATTTAATTCTGAACTACGTCAACCACAACACAGAGAAGGATGGCTGGAAGCCAGACTAGAAGAACTATGTACAAGATCAAAGACGCAGATGAGTATTCATCATGGAGGCGGACGATAGCTCGTGCGGTTGTCCAGTCGTGGTAGCGACTCACCCAGGCTCCTCCAGTGGACTGGAACTCCAAGGTCTGCTGCCTCTCCAAAGTTCCCTCTTCACCCAGAGAACCAAGCAAGGGCTGATCAAGCGCAGTACCACTGCCTGACTGACACTGCACTGATGAACAAGGATCCTTCCTTGCTGTCGTACTATTTCACTCGTCACACTCCTGATGAAGTCTGGGCCGACCCTATAACATTAGCGGTCTCCCAATTGCAGAAAAAATACATGTAGCGCCGTCTCAAAATACACAAGAGCCAGGTCACTCTTCTATCTCATCAGTGACCCACACACTGATATGTCACTTACACAATACGCGGTTGCTCCACACGAACACACAATGTCACTGGTAAAGTCTATCAGGTGACTAAACACTTCACCTTAGTTCCATGTCCTTGGACAATAGATCTTCACACAGTATCATGTACCTACCCTGATCCATGGGTAGTAATCACAACCTAGCATACACTGTCAACAATTCATCACGTTGGCATGAGGTAGCTCCCTACCTTCACAAACATTGTCAACAGTTCATAACGTTGGCATGAGGTAACTCCCTACCTTCACAACCATGTCACTCAGGTGTTTCCACCAATGTTGTAATCAATGTCCTAGTTCACTGGACCACATGTTGGCTTCATAAAGTTAACCAATGTAAAAACACTATTTAAGCATCAACTGATACATGGTGTCCCATAACCCAGCCGGGCCAGAAGCATATAACACAGGTCATGGCGACCGGTAACAATGATCACTCTGCACAACTTGAAAGGTCACTACCTTGCAATTACCAAGGTTTACACAGAGACTGAATGTCACCAGTGCTTCACTGGCTTGAATCACCAGACGTTTCAGTGTTGGATCCTCTCAGGATCGGATGACACTCGTCGGACTCTTGACGGAGGTCCTAACCTAGACCTACCGACTTATCCAGCACTCAGCTCCTTCCAACATTGATCTCGCAGAATCAAACAACCACTCCCAGTATGGCCTCAATCAACTTCTGGATAGGCACTGGAATGCGTGGGCCCATAGAGCTCATGGTGCAGCTCTTGAATCTTCTTCTGTATAGTAATAACAGATCCTGAAACACGGAGAGGTTGGTGTGAGTACTCAACTACAACAAATACTACCAGCATCTCCACCCTGTCACCTGCCTCTCAGACATTCCTCATGTCTACCAACATGAGTATGAAATCATCACATCATAGATCTACTTAGTCACTATAATATATAGGCATAATGATGGTAGAAAAAGCAATAGCACACCTGTTCAGTCAAGTAACACTTCTGGGCTACATATAACCCCTAGCACCAGAGTCGACTGTATGACTCTGTCAAGCATCCTTCGCCTGGTGCCAGTCCAATCCGGTTTCATCTCCCATCCTCAATCAACATATACACTTACTTTCCTTTCAGTGTAGGGATTACTGTATCGAGAAGGTGTCCAGCCGGACATCTCCTTCCTGACAGACTCATCAATTCATCAATCCCTTAACCCATGGACTGATGAATTACACACATTAATAACTATATGTCCATAATGAATTATACTCCTGATAATTCCCTACTATAGCATTAACTAAGGAGAACTCATGACTTGTTACACTTAACTAACAAAATCATATCACAGCCATAGTGTCAGGTCTGGGATCCCTGCCCCAGATCCTGAGTTGCCCTTGTATTCACTGACTATCTTTCAGGTCAGTCATCCCTGTGCCGGTCGAGCACAGCAGTGGTGGCCATCCACCACTACACTTTCCCACAGCTACTGTGGGTCTCGTGTACCTTGTCCCGTGACGACTTAAGTCACGTCATCCAATGTAGCAAACCTCCAGACTCCACTACCAAACTCTGGCTCCACCTTTTTTGGGGGGTTTATGCCCCTCCTATACCACTACTTCACGGCAGTACTCCAAGTACTCCATGAACCCAGTCAAGGTTCCAGAAGAGTAGAATATTAGAGACAGAAACGGTTAGGTTCAAACCTCGATCTATCTAGACACCTCGGCCTCGAATTACGGAGTGCCGCATCACCCTCGATCGGGTATGTTCATCCATCGCACATGCACGATTGCATTGGGTCGGACCTATTACTGATCGGGTTGGGGGTACCGGCCTACCTCCCGCTGCCTAGACAAACGTAAGATGGAACACGCACGGTCATCCTTGCGGACGGACATGACAACAAGCAGTAACAATAGTATCATGAATACTTCTTATCAATTGTTATCCTACCGATGCAACGCCATTCGGCTTACGCGGAATAACAGTGCTATCTGCACACAGCAAATACACCACTGCTGATTTCACCTTGATTCCTCGAAACATCACCATCACTGATAGAACAATTACGTTACCATTCTAATGTCACGAAGCACATTACCCATCTCTAATAATAAGCTCTACCCTATCATGTACAGCGTCTAGCATGTTGATGTCATGACGGACAAACTGTCGCCTTGCCCGCGTAATGAATAAACCAAACCCGTAACTGCTTCACCCTGTAAAGCACATTGTTCGGCCTATTTTATTTACACACCACTCGCTGTGGAATACGGCTTGTTCCGTCAGGTAACACATTACCTTGCTGATCGATAAAGCCTACTTAAAAATGCAAACCGCCAACGGTAACGGATAACGCTACGCGACAACTCAATTTTACGACGGCAATTAATTCTTTCCGGGAATCAGCACGGCATCACGACAACAATTAAATAATAGAATAAGTACTCAACTAACCTGTGATTGAAGAATCACAACCTTGACTGTAGATGTCCGCACTGGCCGCGAATATTGACATCAAACTTACATCAGCCTGTTGGCTGCGATCTGTCTACGCTGAGGTTTGGTGGGCGACTGCTCACGACAAAGTCAGTGCGCCTTCCACTCGCCTACACGGGCCGCGTGACTTTCATGATACATGAAGAAAACCAGAGTCACGTTAAGTTCCCCCACCCCGTGCTGCATGAAGCACGCGTGAACTTAGAGATCTCTACCATGTACGCACTTGAGGGAACATTCTAGATTTTCTATAAATAACTAGAATAGCTCCTCCCCGCACTATTTTTTGATGGGGAATCCCCTATTAATTGATATTAATTCAAGGGAGACCAACGCATCGCACTCCCTTCAAAGGGATATTATGCAGAGATCTGCCGTTCTTTATCCGTTTCGTCACATAGGCCCCCACTTAAGATGGTCGACCCGGTCGAACTCACTAGACAAAGATCGGTCTGAACTCTGAACCTCTACTCTATCAAGATTGGATTCCCAGGAAAAGACGTTCCATAACATTCACTTTCCCTGCGGAGATCCACCAGAATGGTATGGATGCTGGATCACCCACCACCGCCTCAAACATACGTTATCTCCAGCGATTAGGCCCGAAACGTAACGGCCTGGTGATTGGCTTACAGGATCTGTCTACACTGGACTGTTCCGCATCCACCTGTTGCAGGCCATCGGTTACTTTACTGAAGGTTCGTTCGTCCCTTCCGACAATAGGATATTTCCTATCCCGACTAGGCATCACCTTCGTGGACTGTTCGCGGATGTCGACCGAAATGAATGGTCGCTTACTCCAGGTTCGTCTGGAGTACCCTTGCTCCTGCCTTCTCTCCCGCGAGTAAGGACAGTGAGCCTGTCGGCGTATCGAGTCACCCGACGATCCCGTCGTGCCAGATGTGACATCGCCTGTCCGACCTCGATTCCCAGTGTGCTTAACACCATGGGCCTCTTCCCGACGGAGCCCGTTCGCCCTATCTACGGTTGAACGCTCAGGAGACCGCAGACCCTCCCCACAGGATGTACTGCGTAGGACTGAGTCTTCCTCGCCCTCGTCTGGACCCAGAACCGAATCTAGCGCGATGGTAGTCGCACTCTCTTGTGGAGACACTACCTCGGACCTCTCCAAATTCTGAAGGAGAGTACAATGGAACTTACGCAATTCCCCGCGGACCTTCACCTCATACGTGGATCGGGACATTATCCGCTCCACAGGAAAAGGGCCCTGCCATCCGAGTTCGAATTCCGCCCCCTCGATTGGGAGAAGTGCGAGAACCCTATCTCCAATCTGCAGAGATAAACCGTTTTTGGTCTTGTGCTTTGGTGCTGCCAGACAACACGTTGGGCACGACCGGATATATCTCCGCACGTCGCCTGTCATTCCAGGCCAGTGGTAGTGGCTGGAAAGACACTGGACTGTTGTCCCCACATCCTTATGTCCGGTTAAGGATAAGGTATGCACTCTATGTATCAAGCGGGATCTGTAGTCAGTAGGGACTACCATCTGACCGTACTGGCTATCCCCTTGCCCGGCTCTACGATAAAGCAACCGGTTTTCTACATAGAACTGACCCGGAGTTGGCGGGACAGAACTTTGGGACACCTCCAGTAAGTAAGGACGCAAAGTCTGGTCCCCACTTTGAGCACTGCTCACTAACCCCGCAAGAGAATGGTCTATTTCCTTACCACACTGCCTTTCTCCATCCTTAGCCCTGGCCTGCCTAGCGCTCACTAGACCATGTTCCCTGGGGTCCCCCAGGAATACATGCGGACGACCGAGGATCAAAGGGTAAATAGGATCAGGCAGCACAGCCGCCTGGATGCTACCCGTAACGTACCTGCACCGAATGTCAATCCGAGCAATCGGCAAGTCCATAGCTACGGAGCTCCTCGTGGCCAGCTGAAATTCTCTTGTCTCGCCGGTGAGCTGCCCTGGGCTCACAAGGTGGGATGAGATTACAGCTTCAAACTGCAATCCTGTATCGTATAGACATTCCACCTGCTTCCCATTCACCTCTATCGTTTCGATCACAGGTGATTTCTCAGACTTTGGTTTCTCCCGACCCTTAGGTGTGGTCTCGCTAGGTCTACCTCTAGTAGAGGCGAGACACGCAAAGTGCAAGTCCTTTGGCTTCCTCAGACAATCTACAGTATTATGGGAAGGAGACTTACAGTGCTTACAACACCTCTTACTCCACTTCCGTTTTGGGGAGGCGGGAGGGCTTTGTTTATCGGGTTTCTTACCAGAGTCTTTTACCACAGGATCTGCTACATTGGATGATTCTTTGGGACCTTTGGTCTTGGGCTGCTGATCAAGCCCCTTTTGCCTTTTCTGTGAATCAGTCTGACTGGAATCCCCAGTCTCACCATAGACTTCCACATACCTTTCAGCTAACGTATTTACTATGTCTAGCCTTTCCGCCCCATTTTCCCCTAAGAAATTCCTTAAAGGCTTGGACATCTGCATTTTCATTTGATCCACCACCATCAACTCTCTCAGACTCTCATAATCCTCTTTGAAATTGGCCAATGCCACCCACTTCAACAGGTATGAGTTCAACCTCACACTATAGGCCGAGAACATCTCACCTGGTTCTCTCTTGGAAGTTCTGAACCTCCGCCTGTAAGCATGGGCTGTCATTTCGAATCTTTTCAAAAGAGCCGATTTCAGGGTTGGATAATCATTTTCCATCCCTGGGGGAAGACGCGCATACACTTCGTACGCGGTGCCACGGAGTCCTTGTGAAAGCTTAAGATTCCAACGCTCAGGCTCTAAACCCATAGCTTTACACATTGCCTCGAACTTCTCTAAGAATTGATCTATCTTCTCTTGGTCCGGTTCAAATGGTGGAAACGGCCATTTCATAGCATGGTAAGCTGGTCTGCTGGCTACTGATGAGCTAGGTAAAGCTACTCCACCTACTGCTCCCTCAGACTCACCAACCGATTTAGCCTCTACCTCAAGTTGCTTCATACGGAACTCATGTTCCATTTCCAACTTCCTAGCATCTAATTTCTTAGACTCTAGGTCAGCTGCCAGTTTTTGTGCCTGTTGGTCTGCCACCAACTTTTGCTCTTCAAGTGCTACCTTTCGAGCTTCAAGCTCAATTTCCGACTTTCTTCTCTCACTCTCTTCTGCTCTGAAGTCTCTCTCTACTTCCAGTACATAGGCTTTAAATTCCTCACCTTCCAATCCCATCTCAGTTGCAGATGCCCGCACCTTAGCTAAATCTAAAGTACGAGTAGCCATGCTTAGTGTAACTTAGTATCAGTATAGATATGCAATACCCAATCACAATGCTAACTGTACTCCAACCAACACTGTAACTATGTATCTATACTAACTTAACTAAATGTCTGTCCACGTTGAAGAGAAAGGTATCAGTAGCCCTACTCGTCAAGTAGACAATAGGTATAGGACAGATGACACTATAACCTATTCCTACGAGATGGCAGAACAAAGAGAAGATCCCGGACGAGCCCCCACTCTATCTTGTGACAAGACCGCCGGGGCTTGGACTGGTTTGCCACGATAGATACTATCCCCTGCCTTTGCTCCAACCACCTCAATAGCACTCTACATCTACCAGGCCCCACACAAGCCGGGACAGCTTAACCTTCCCTCCCTCACCTAGGGTTCCAAACCCCAAGGGGGCTCGGACCAGACACCAGTCATATCACTGCACAAAGTCATAGCTAAGAGAACAAAATTTAATTCTGAACTACGTCAACCACAACACAGAGAAGGATGGCTGGAAGCCAGACTAGAAGAACTATGTACAAGATCAAAGACGCAGATGAGTATTCATCATGGAGGCGGACGATAGCTCGTGCGGTTGTCCAGTCGTGGTAGCGACTCACCCAGGCTCCTCCAGTGGACTGGAACTCCAAGGTCTGCTGCCTCTCCAAAGTTCCCTCTTCACCCAGAGAACCAAGCAAGGGCTGATCAAGCGCAGTACCACTGCCTGACTGACACTGCACTGATGAACAAGGATCCTTCCTTGCTGTCGTACTATTTCACTCGTCACACTCCTGATGAAGTCTGGGCCGACCCTATAACATTAGCGGTCTCCCACTTGCAGAAAAAATACATGTAGCGCCGTCTCAAAATACACAAGAGCCAGGTCACTCTTCTATCTCATCAGTGACCCACACACTGATATGTCACTTACACAATACGCGGTTGCTCCACACGAACACACAATGTCACTGGTAAAGTCTATCAGGTGACTAAACACTTCACCTTAGTTCCATGTCCTTGGACAATAGATCTTCACACAGTATCATGTACCTACCCTGATCCATGGGTAGTAATCACAACCTAGCATACACTGTCAACAGTTCATCACGTTGGCATGAGGTAGCTCCCTACCTTCACAAACATTGTCAACAGTTCATAACGTTGGCATGAGGTAACTCCCTACCTTCACAACCATGTCACTCAGGTGTTTCCACCAATGTTGTAATCAATGTCCTAGTTCACTGGACCACATGTTGGCTTCATAAAGTTAACCAATGTAAAAACACTATTTAAGCATCAACTGATACATGGTGTCCCATAACCCAGCCGGGCCAGAAGCATATAACACAGGTCATGGCGACCGGTAACAATGATCACTCTGCACAACTTGAAAGGTCACTACCTTGCAATTACCAAGGTTTACACAGAGACTGAATGTCACCAGTGCTTCACTGGCTTGAATCACCAGACGTTTCAGTGTTGGATCCTCTCAGGATCGGATGACACTCGTCGGACTCTTGACGGAGGTCCTAACCTAGACCTACCGACTTATCCAGCACTCAGCTCCTTCCAACATTGATCTCGCAGAATCAAACAACCACTCCCAGTATGGCCTCAATCAACTTCTGGATAGGCACTGGAATGCGTGGGCCCATAGAGCTCATGGTGCAGCTCTTGAATCTTCTTCTGTATAGTAATAACAGATCCTGAAACACGGAGAGGTTGGTGTGAGTACTCAACTACAACAAAGACTACCAGCATCTCCACCCTGTCACCTGCCTCTCAGACATTCCTCATGTCTACCAACATGAGTATGAAATCATCACATCATAGATCTACTTAGTCACTATAATATATAGGCATAATGATGGTAGAAAAAGCAATAGCACACCTGTTCAGTCAAGTAACACTTCTGGGCTACATATAACCCCTAGCACCAGAGTCGACTGTATGACTCTGTCAAGCATCCTTCGCCTGGTGCCAGTCCAATCCGGTTTCATCTCCCATCCTCAATCAACATATACACTTACTTTCCTTTCAGTGTAGGGATTACTGTATCGAGAAGGTGTCCAGCCGGACATCTCCTTCCTGACAGACTCATCAATTCATCAATCCCTTAACCCATGGACTGATGAATTACACACATTAATAACTATATGTCCATAATGAATTATACTCCTGATAATTCCCTACTATAGCATTAACTAAGGAGAACTCATGACTTGTTACACTTAACTAACAAAATCATATCACAGCCATAGTGTCAGGTCTGGGATCCCTGCCCCAGATCCTGAGTTGCCCTTGTATTCACTGACTATCTTTCAGGTCAGTCATCCCTGTGCCGGTCGAGCACAGCAGTGGTGGCCATCCACCACTACACTTTCCCACAGCTACTGTGGGTCTCGTGTACCTTGTCCCGTGACGACTTAAGTCACGTCATCCAATGTAGCAAACCTCCAGACTCCACTACCAAACTCTGGCTCCACCTTTTTTTGGGGGGTTTATGCCCCTCCTATACCACTACTTCACGGCAGTACTCCAAGTACTCCATGAACCCAGTCAGGGTTCCAGAAGAGTAGAATATTAGACAGAAACGGTTAGGTTCAAACCTCGATCTATCTAGACACCTCGGCCTCGAATTACGGAGTGCCGCATCACCCTCGATCGGGTATGTTCATCCATCGCACATGCACGATTGCATTGGGTCGGACCTATTACTGATCGGGTTGGGGGTACCGGCCTACCTCCCGCTGCCTAGACAAACGTAAGATGGAACACGCACGGTCATCCTTGCGGACGGACATGACAACAAGCAGTAACAATAGTATCATGAATACTTCTTATCAATTGTTATCCTACCGATGCAACGCCATTCGGCTTACGCGGAATAACAGTGCTATCTGCACACAGCAAATACACCACTGCTGATTTCACCTTGATTCCTCGAAACATCACCATCACTGATAGAACAATTACGTTACCATTCTAATGTCACGAAGCACATTACCCATCTCTAATAATAAGCTCTACCCTATCATGTACAGCGTCTAGCATGTTGATGTCATGACGGACAAACTGTCGCCTTGCCCGCGTAATGAATAAACCAAACCCGTAACTGCTTCACCCTGTAAAGCACATTGTTCGGCCTATTTTATTTACACACCACTCGCTGTGGAATACCGCTTGTTCCGTCAGGTAACACATTACCTTGCTGATCGATAAAGCCTACTTAAAAATGCAAACCGCCAACGGTAACGGATAACGCTACGCGACAACTCAATTTTACGACGGCAATTAATTCTTTCCGGGAATCAGCACGGCATCACGACAACAATTAAATAATAGAATAAGTACTCAACTAACCTGTGATTGAAGAATCACAACCTTGACTGTAGATGTCCGCACTGGCCGCGAATATTGACATCAAACTTACATCAGCCTGTTGGCTGCGATCTGTCTACGCTGAGGTTTGGTGGGCGACTGCTCACGACAAAGTCAGTGCGCCTTCCACTCGCCTACACGGGCCGCGTGACTTTCATGATACATGAAGAAAACCAGAGTCACGTTAAGTTCCCCCACCCCGTGCTGCATGAAGCACGCGTGAACTTAGAGATCTCTACCATGTACGCACTTGAGGGAACATTCTAGATTTTCTATAAATAACTAGAATAGCTCCTCCCCGCACTATTTTTTGATGGGGAATCCCCTATTAATTGATATTAATTCAAGGGAGACCAACGCATCGCACTCCCTTCAAAGGGATATTATGCAGAGATCTGCCGTTCTTTATCCGTTTCGTCACAGTACTGTATATCTAAATCTCTCAGCTTCCTATTCATACAGACGTATGCAAATGTTGCGATGCAACAGCTGCCTTTATGTCATATCGCCATCATATCTTACGCCGACACGCATCGGGGGAGGGGGGGGGGGGGTTAATTCACCATCTCTCGCGATAATCAGTCTTAGATCGGGGATGTGTTCTTGTTCCCAATTATGCCGTATGGCCAAGCCATCCGTGCATTTATCTCCCTGTCTTCACCTCGCTTCTTTCCTATCATATTTGCTAGCAGTAACTACAATTATTTCTCCTCATATCTTGCCCACACATTTTACCCTACGTCTAATTTGTCTAATCAATTTAGTTTATTTATTTTCCATTTGTTTCTCGAAAAACTCTCACTTGCTTTTCTGATCGGCCATGGTTTGTTTGTTGCATTTATGCTATGTAATACAGTAAAACTTCGATTAACCGTCGCCGTCCGGACCAGGGCTGTGACGGATAATCGAGTTGACGGATAACAGACATATCTTAATACATATGTACATTAACGTGATTTCACTGCGGGCGGCTTGAGGTGAAACTGAAAATAAAATCCTTTAAAAGTGAATAATACATACATATTGTATTTAATTTTACAGAAAGATCAATATAAACTTCTATACAAGCGTAGTAATGTACATAAATGTATTGTAATAGGCCTACTATAAACCTATGTTAATTTACAATAATCTGTCATCTCCTTCTGTCTTTGACGCTCAAGCTTTCTGCGCGGCGATGTTCCGCACCTTCTCTTAACGCAGAAGTTGACTCTGTGTTGTATTACCCTCCTTTTGCATTACAAACCAATCGACACACTTTGATAACATTGTTTCTGCTTCTGAGTGGCTAGTTGTAGGATTTTTTAAGAGCTGATCTTTCATCGTCATCAGTTTCTTCTTCGTTGTAGTCACTAGAAACAATTTCATCATCATCAAAGTCTCCATACAATTTGTTACATTCCTACCAATTTATTACTTCTTCTCGCGTAATGTTTTCACTGTTTAGTCCTACATTGTTGCACAGTTGCACAATTTCGTAAACACTAACAGTCTCAGTTCCTTCAGTCGGGAGTCTCCGTGGCGAAGTGATCAAGCCATCTGACTTGGGCTCCGAAGGTTGAGGGTTAGATTCCGGGCCGCGTCCTCCAGTTCACGAGTGCATTTTGTCGGAGATTTCTGAGGGTCGTCGCTGGTGCTATGGAGTTCGTGCTTTGTGCGACGCTTTCCGCGCTGCGGAAAGAGACTGAGCCATATGGAATAAAAACCCGTTGGAATGAAGTCGACCATGTCGACTTTTAAGCGAATTTTGTTTTTTTTAGTTCCTTCAGTTTCGTCAATAGGTTCAGGACAGAAATTATTCTACCCATTCTTTAGGTCAGACACTGTAAGGTCAGCCCAGGCGGTGGCGACATTGAAAATGGCGTCCTTTATGTTGTATTTCTTCGTTTTTTAAAGACGATGACGGATAACAGAAACTGATGGTTAAACGAGAGGCGGTTAATCGAAGTTTCAATGTATATGTAACATCCGCATCGTGAATGTTTGATATCAGTTTTATCTCTTCTAATTGAACAAATCGAAACAATATATGTAATATCCGCGTCTTAAATGTTGGATACCAGTTTGATAAATGAGCAAACCCACTTACCGAAGAATAACTGAGACGATTTAAATAACTTGCGAAATACATTCATATATATCGATAGAAAACCAATGAAGGAAGTATAAATAAAATGACATACTAGTCCTTTATCACGGCGCTGTAGCCATTGAATATGGCAAGTTCGAATTCAATTGTGATTATTTAGTTAGTTGCGTATCCTTTACAGCACATGTGTCAAACTCAAGGCCCGTGGGCCACATCCGGCCCCCCGTACAATCATGTCAGGCCCGAGAGGTCTCAACCGACGTACAAATATTTTCGTCCCAAGAGAGAATTTTAGGCAAAATATTTTTTTTTTATGGTCACGATATAAAGTGCAAATCAAATTCCCTATTAGCAGCCTTCCGAATGATATGCTCCCTGGGAGCGTTCTCGCTTCGATCAAAATAAGTTAAAATAAAAGTTGTGTAGTGAGTTAGTGTTCGTCGTTACCTAGCAACGTTCAGATGCTCGTTTTGGATTGGCGCATAACAAATGAAAGTAGTGTAATTCCCGGATATTACATCACCTTTTCGAGCTGTTTCGTAATCGATTTGCCATAGATGTCGAAACTGCACCTGTAAATTTGCAGAAGGAGTTAATAGTAATACAGCTGCAGTGTAATGGGACACTAAAGGCAAAGTACGACACTGTGGGGCCTGCACAGTTCACTCGTTTCATTCCTGAAGAGATGCCCCGGCTTTGTCTACATGCGGCTTGAACCTTGAGCATATTTGGTAGTGCATATCTGTGTGAGCAGCTGTTTTTTGTGATGAAGATTAACAAAACATCACACAGGAGTCGTCTCACTGATGAACACTTGCAGTCTATCATGAGAATCTCAATGACACAAAATATTACTCCTAATAGAGTAATATAAACGAACTTGTAGCCAAGAAAAGATGCCAAACATCGTGCTCTGACAAATTGACATAAGAGTGAACATGTGTAGCCTATACCAATGATGTTTTATTATTAAACTTTTTTCTGTTTTAATTTATATTAATGTTTAAAAATGTTTTAATTTTCGGCTTATTGAATGTTTATCCTGTCAGGATAATCACCTTACGTGTGATTTGAGTTTTGGCCCGCTGAGCGATTGAGTTTGACACCCCTGCTTTACATGATGTAGCAGTCAACCCCAACATTTTTGTCTGTTCGTGATTTCTTGGCAAGTTTACGTTCAGTAGTTTGCCATTGCTTTCTGAACGACCGGCACCCATACAATTTCATTTTTTTCTTAAAAACAACGTAAGGTGGTCTGCTGCCGAATCGCCTGCACGTATGTTTCGAACGCGGGTATGCGTAAATACAGTGTTTAGTTTTTCCCAGAGTACATTGTACACTCTCATGTCTACGTCTTTTCTATACCTAAGTTCCCTAAGAACTGTATGTCATAAGTAAACAATTGTATTCTGCTGCCTATTCTTCATGTGTACCAGTCAATAATCGTGTGTGATTGTGTTTCTTATACTAAGTCAGATTTACGTTAGTTTCACGTTTTTTGCGTGCAATTGCAATCGACCCCATCATTTTGGCTGTTTATGATTTTTTATACATTTTTACGTTCTGTAATTTGTCATTGCTCTTTGAAAGGCTAACGCTCATAACATTGTGAAAATGAACACAAAGCGATCCGCCCCTAAATAGTCTGCGGCTGACTTCAGACCGTGTATGTCGAGAATGTGAAGCATCGTTCACCAATCATAAGCCACAGGCGTTAGCGTCAGTCACAATATACTAACCAAATTTGACAGTGCATTTTTGTTTCAAGGTTTGTACGAGAGGGCTTAAAATGGCAGGCTTAAACGTTTTATTTTGGTGAATATATTCTGAAAAAGTAAAGAACAAATGTATAATTGTTCGATTTAGTCACCATTGCGTTCAATGCACTTCCGACAGCCGATAAAGTGCTTGGGTTCCTGTAGTAAAACATTATCGCGTGTGTAACCACTCATGCACCACCTGCTGTACCTCTTTATTCGACCGAAAAGTCTTTGCTTGCAATGACTATTTGAAATGTCCAAACAGGTAGTACACACTGAAAGTGGAGGTCTTTTATGGTTCCAAACGGTGCAAGGGCAGTATGGGAGTCGAGCAATGTTATATCACAAAAGGGCACCTTTACTCAGAAATCCACGTCGTTTGGATTTGATTGCGCGTCGAAGATGATTCCTGAGAAGATGTGTATACGTACCACTGGTGACAGTTTTCTCTCTTGGCATATCTTATATATAAAAAAGGATCTCCGTCCAAATGTATGTATTTCTGTCTGTATGTCCTTTATACGTTCGCGAACGGCCCATCCGATTGAGATGAAATTTTCTACACGCCTTCCTTTCATTCCAGAGCTGCCAACTGTGATATTTTGTTAGTGTGAAATCGCCTGCTTACTCAGTATTATTTCATTTTTTTATTTTTCATCATAATTTCATATATTTCAGGGGACCTAACTCTGTAAAAGTTATTTCAAGGGGCATAACTTTTCTGTATAACTTATAGTCATATTGTGGCATTGTTTTCAAAGATTTATGAACTCTTTGTCCATAGTTATGTACCGGCATATGAGTTATAATAAATAATGATACAATCTGTAAGGCATTTTCAAAGTTTTCATCTTTTTTTGCTTAAGAAGTTACTGTAGTCATGCAGGTGATTAGAAAGAGTTTTCATTAAAAATAATGGATGGTGTGTGGAAGAACGTTCTTTTAAGTTACTTTTTTTGTTGTATGAATTTAATGAAGCCGGACAGGGTCAGGCAGACAGATAGACAGACAGATAGACAGTCGGGAACAGGAACTTATATGACTACTTATATAAATTAAATGAGATGCTTCACACCAGAAGCTGAGCGATGCCGGTCCGGGTCAGACAGACAGACAGACAGTCGGTAACGGGAACGGGAACTTATATGACTACTTATATGAATTAAATGAGATGCTTCCCACCAGGGACTGGGCGAAGCCGGGCAGGGTCAGGCAGACAGATAGACAGACAGATAGACAGACAGATAGAAAGTCGGGAACGGGAACTTATATGACTACTTATATGAATTAAATGAGATGCTCCACACCAGGAGCTGGGCAATGCCGGGCCGGGTCAGACAGACAGACAGACAGACAGACAGACAGACAGACAGACAGACAGACAGACAGACAGACAGACAGACAGACAGACAGTCAGTCGGTAACGGGAACGAGAACTTATATGACTACTTATATGAATTAAATGAGATGCTCCCCACCAGGGTCTGGGCGAAGCCGGGCAGGGTCAGCTAGTAGTGCTATAAAATAACGCCGTTCATTCCAAAAGAGAGTAAGCATAAACTTCCCCGCAGATGGCTGCGTGCGAAACTTCTTTGGTTTCGGTTAGGAAGGATGGTGTCATTCCTTGATCGCTCTCTTCGTTTCCAGCTCGTTGTAGTGAACGGAGGTTTCATCTCCAGTTACAATTTTTGATAGAAACTACCACCTTCTGCACCAAAACACTGCAAAAGTTCTTGACAAGCATCAATGCGTCGTTGTTTCATTTCTGGAGTCAGCTGCCTGGCATCCATCTTGCTGACACTTTGTGGTACTGTAGCACATCATGGATGATGTGGTGTGCTGAACCTTGACTGATGTCAAGATGTGCGACAATGGCACTCACAGTCAGTCGGCGGTTTTCCTGTGCGAGGCCTTCAACGGCTCAATCTACTCCGAGGTCACTACTCGGTGTGCCTGACCCGGTCGTGAACAGTCTGTTACAGCAGTCACCTTTCTGAAACTTCCTACGCTACTCGTGCACTTCATGGGCCGACAGGCATGTATCACCATACTGGACCTTCATTCGCTGATGAATGTCTGTAGGTTTCACCCTGTCACTGATCAAAAAGCGGATAACAAAACTGCTCCGCTATTGGGCATGTCTGAAGTGGGGCGGCGATCTTTAAACTGTCCTTATGTTTGTTTGCACCGTGATGTCAAGTGCTTAACATTCTTTAATCCTTAGCAACACTATTGATAGTTTACAAGACAATGTCATTGTAATTTCTATCACACTCTTAAGGTTTTTATTTGAAGCCAGCTCGTATATTACTATATTCGGCCCATGTAAAAGTAAAAGGCTCATGATTTTGTTACTATCGCAGTTTCCACTGCTGCTGTGACCTTCTGAGACTGAAATAGTTAACTCTTAAAATGAATTACATAGTATACTAGAATAAGGAGTTTGTGTGTATCTTATATATAAAAAAGAATGTAATATGTATGTCTGTCTGTATGTCCTTTATGCGTTCGCGAACGGTCCATCCATTGAGATGAAATTTTCTACACATCTTCCTCTCATTCCCGCGCTTCCAACTGTCATATTTATTTTAGTGTGAAATCGGCTACTTACTTAAAATTATTTAATATTTCATTTTTCATTATAATTTCAATATAGCGAGGGGACTTAACTCTGTAAAAGTTATTTCAGGGGCATAACTTTTAATAACATTGCTATATACCTTTTAGTCATATTGTTGCATGGTTTTCAAAGACTTATAAACTCTTTGTCTATAGTTATTTACGGACATATGAGTTATAATAAATAATGATATAATCTTTAAGACATTTTCAAAGTTTTCATAAAAATAATGCACAACGCATAACATTGTAACTCATCTTTTTATGCTTAAAGAAGTTATCTACAGTCATGTTGGTGATTAAAAACAGTTTTCATTAAAAATAATGGATGGTGTGTGGAAGAACATTCTTTTAAGTAACTTTTTTTTGTTGTTGTATGAATTTAATGAGACGCTCCCCGCCAGGAGCTGGGTGAAGCCACGCCGGGTCAGATAGATAGACAGACCCACCTTTTCGCTGCAGTTATCTACAGGCATATGCGTTATAATCCCCCTCCTCCTCCTCTCCCCTCCTCCTCCTCCTACCCTCTTCCCCTCCCCCTCCTCCCTCTCCCTCCTCCATCCTCCTCCACCCTCTTCCTCCTCCCTCCTCCTCCCTCTTCCTTCCTCCTCCTCCTCCCTCCTCCTCCCTCTTCCTCCTCCTCCTACCTCCTCGCCCTCCTCCCTCCTCCTAATCACTCCTTTTCCTTCCTCCTCCCTTCTCCTCCTCTCTCCTCCTCCTCCTTCCTCCTCTTCCCTCCTCCTCCCCCTCCTCCTCCTCCCTCTTCCTCCCCCTCCTCCTCCCTTCTCCCCCTCCTCCTCCCTCTCCTCCTCCCTCCTCCTAATTCCTCCTCCTCCCTCTTCCTCCTCCTCCCTCTTCCTCCTCCCCCTCCTTCTCCCTCCTCCTCCTCCTCCCTCTCCCTCCTCCTCCCTCTCCCTCCTCCCTCTCCTCCTCCTTCTCCCTCCTCCTCCTCCCTCTTCCTCCTCCCTCCTCCTCCTCCTCCCTCTTCCTCCCCCTCCTCCTCCCTCCTCCTTCTCCCTCCTTCTCCTCCCCTCCTCCTCCTCCCTTTTCCTCCTCCTTCCTCATCCTCCTCCCTCCTCCTCCCTCCTATTCCTCCCTACTCCTCCTCCTCCCTCCGCCTATCTCTTTCTCCCTCCTCCTCCTCCCTCCTCCTTCCTCCTCCACCTCCCTCTTCCTCCTCCCTCCTCCTTTTTCTTCTTCTGCAGCTGCTGCTGCCGCCTCTCCATTTACCCAAGTTAATTGTTGGGGGAAGATGTAAAGATCTTTCAAGTGCTCTTTCTAATGCTTTATGTAAGTTGGTCTTCGTTTATCTAAGGTTGTTCTAACTGCAACCAATAAATGATTAGACAGACAGGCAGACAGACAGACAGACAGACAGACGGACAGACAGACAGACAGACAGACAGACAGACAGACAGACAGTCGGGAACGGGAACTTATATGACTACTTATATGAATTAAATGAGATGCTCCCCATTAGGGGCTGGGCGAAGCCGGACCGGGTCAGACAGACAGACAGACAGATAGACAGACAGACAGACAGATAGATAGTCGGGAACGGGAACGAGAACTTATATGACTACTTATATGAATTAAATGAGATGCTCCCCACCAGGGACTGGGCGAAGCCGGGCCGGGTCAGCTAGTATTGTATAAACTCAAGCGCATTCCATAAACGTGCATCTACTTCGAGTGCGCTGCATTGATTTTTGTTTTCCGTTTTACGTGTATCCTGCCGTCAGGATGACTCACTCCGGCTTCTGAAATACTTATAATTACGTTCCCCAAGTCAAGGACAAGAAATCAACATTTTAGTCCAACTGACCCATGTAGGGATTGGACCTGTTGCTTCGGCATCGGCACACCGGAAGTTTAGTAGCGAATGTTCTTATCCGTTCGGCCGTCTGACCTCTGTGTTTTGAATATAATGTTTGTAGTATGACGTTTGAAGCATAATGTTTGCGTATGTGTGTAGCATGATGTGGTAGAATGATGTTTGTAATATGATGTATGTAGTATAATGTTTTAGTATGCTATTGCGTAACGTGAAGGAATAACAATTAATTAGTGATTTCAGTAAGAGTAAAAGTAAACATAATTCATATCCAATGCATGCATACTTTTGTATACTATTTAATCTGAAAGACAGCTTGAAAGCAAATACTTTGTTTATAATAATTGCACATCTTCTCGGTATTATCAACAAAATTATAAATTCATTTCAGTGTTATATATCAACAGAGGTACACCGATATAATAAAAACAATGATACTGATAGCTTGCAATCATAATACTAATACAAATCTTCATTTTTGTTTTTCTTACAGTCCATGTGTTGTGGTTTTGGTGATCACGTCTGCCCACAACCTTCTGTCTCGTGTGCTGTCAGTCTTTTCTGATGCCGATGTTCTTCAATGCCATGATGTCAAATTGTCCAGTATCGGCCCACCCGCAACTCTCATTACCTTCAGCTTTCCCGTTGTCAAGCCGTACTACAATGTTTCCCATCACATGGCATGCACCTAGAATGTGGACGTCTTCTGAGTCACCTGTCCTTTTTGTGAGTTAACATCTTTCAAGATATCTTCATTACGCTTTTATATCCGCCTATCCTAATAATAATAATAATAATAATAATAATAATAATAATAATAATAATAATAATAATAATAATAATAATAATAATAACAATAATAATAATGTAGCAGGTACTTTGCAGAACATATGTAACAGTTCCAAACTAAGTTTCGTATCATTTGCAGGATGTTGTGATCAACCCCAGGTTGAATTACTAGACAATTTTACGATCACTAGTTTGCCATTGATTTCTGAACGAGAATGATGCATATTACCAATTTCACTGAAGAATACAAGCATCAATCTTCAGACTCTGCACAGGGTACAAGAAGGTGAAGTAGCTCATGTTTTACAAACTAATGATAGGACATAAGGATGACTGTAACTGTGGAACTCGTGCAATGCCATATGAACATTGGTTTGGCAGGGGTTTCCATCATAATCATAATATAGAAAACTATTTTGGCCTGCACCCGCCCCATTTGAAGACAAACTCTATGGTAATGTCAACAAGCTCAAGATGACTGCTGTTTTCTTTGGATATATTCATGTTGGCGTCTGAAAGAGTACGAAGAAGAAGTAAGATATAGATTCGAAATATTGATAGTAACAACCTTATATATACGCTTTAAAAAAAAATTGAAATTTATCAGTATTCAATACTTAGACAAAGCTTTTGTTTCTTGAATACCATATTTGTATACCAGCCAAAGCATAACTTGTACAAATTTGGAAAGGAAACTGGACGGGCTGTTGTTGGAAACTAATATGAATATGTTTATTTACACCAAAAAGATCTTGTGAGCTAAAACAGTCAATAGGGGTTATAAGTTACGATATTAAATTAAACTTTAGAAAGTATCCAAACAACAAAAACAGCCTTTATGTCCCTTTTGAAAAAAAAAAAAAAAAAAAAAAAAAAAACTGGAAACATAGGTTAAAGGAACTATGGTACTTATCTTAGGACTCCACGAATATGAAATGTGATAAGTAGAATACCTGGATGGCTTGGCCTTGTGGCATGGTCGAGACAGAAACACGGAGCTGATCCACGACTCTGGTGATCGAGTGAGATGGCAGAACATGACCGCCCACGCTTACCGGCATGGCACATGATGGATGGATGGAGCATACATGTTTTTATTTGTTTTCCATTCTGCATCTTATTGTAGTGTCATCTCCGTAGTTTACTTGTTGTGCTTTGATTTGTTGTTGTTTGCTGATGAAGGCTTGCCACCGCAACATTTTCTGATTTTAATAATTTTATTTTGTAAAGCTGCCTAACCCTTCGTGTTTCCTAATTTATGTAAAATCTCAAAATTTCAAAATCCTATTGCATAATCTATTAAATGATTACCTTGAAATGTTACGAGTATTCGCGGCTGAGTACATATATAAAATGCTTACTAATGACCATTCACATAAACCACGAGACACGCCAAAACGTCTACGAAGTGTAGAAGACAAGATACAAGATATGAGAGTTAACTGCAGGGCTGGCTAAATAAAAAAGCAGCACCACAACATATGTACAATTACAGCAGGGCGTTAGCTTATGTTGTTATAAGCTTGTTGCAGATTATGAAGTATTATTTAACAGCTTGCAGTAAGAAATATATACACAGCATGTTCTGGCTCGGTGATCCAAATTTAACGCTTGTCCTTCAACGCATCACAGGCTATGGGCAGGAAATACTGAAAAGCAAATAAAATAAATATATGGTTATTAAATTGTTCGTTTGATTGCCAGGAACCTGTTTAAACCTGTTTAAAAAATGTTTTTACTAGGCAAGCGGATCGACTTCATTGCATCGGGTTTTATCCCATATGGCTCGGTCTCTTTCCCGCGTTTTGGCGTCATGCGGAAAGCGTCACACAAAGCACGAATTCCGTAGCTTCAGCGACGACCCTCAGAAGTCTCCGAGAAAACTACACTCGTGAACCGATGACATAGCTCGGAATCAGATAACAACATTCGTAGCATGAGACACTTTGCCACGATGGCTTCCTGTCAGTAACTTGTCTGATAGACTATTCCACCAATTATATGAAATATTGTTACGAAGGCTCAGTGACTGTACCATCATTTATGTATTGACCACGAAGGTCAAAAGCCCTCATTTTGTCACCAGTAGGGAAAAGAAAACGAGGAAGACCAAGAGAGACCCTGCGTGGAACCATCATCAGAGAAGGCTCATTCAATGGCCAAGTAAACATCCAAGATCTACAACAGGTAGCAGCGAACCGCCAGACATGGGGAGCCATGACTTCTGCCCTATGCGCACCTTGGGCTCAAGAGGAAAGACTAACTAACTAACGAAGGTTAAGTGACTCTTCCATCACTTATGTGTTGATTACGAATGGTCAGTGATTCTTCCATCATTTATCTATTGAAGGCGAAAGGTCTGCGACACTTCCATCATTTATGTATTGACCACGAAGGGTCAGTGATTCTTCCATCACTTATGTAATGATCACGAAAGATCGGTGACTGATTCGTGATGTTTGTTTTGATTATGAAAGGTCCATGACTCTTATACGATATATGTTACAAAAATAGTGTATTTCGTTTGAATGACGTTGTGATCAACTCCAACCAAATATTGATTCAATAGGCAGTTTTACGTTCAGTAGTTTGCCATTGCTCTCTGAACGAGAATTCAACATTGAAGTACAAACGACATGTGTAGGGAATGAACCCATTTCTAGCCGCTAAAGCACCGGAAGTTTAAACGCAAGCGCATTAAGTCGAGTAAATGAACTTTGGGGTTGAGGCCGATTGCAACGTCCTGCATAGGAGATTCTTTCTTTTGGCCACCATCTCTCATTGAGGCATAGACCCTGGACCAACTCACTACACGCCCTCCTACCCTTAGCCATTATCCCTCATTGAGGCATAGATCCTTGACCAACTTACTACATGCCCTCCTATCCTTAGCCATTATCCCTCATGGAGGCATAGATCCTTGACCAACTCACTAAACGCCCTCCTATCCTTAGTCATCCCATGCAGCGCTGTTTCTGTTGTCCTACGGGTTCTATCCAAAGGCCCTTCTAGTTATGCAGGGCGTATTTTTAATGACTGTGCAGTGTTTGAAATATTGCCGGTCCAAGTTTTGTATTTACCTATTACGTTGCATGCACTTTACAGAGGGTGAATACAAAACATGGACCGGCAATATTTTCAAACACTGCAGAGTCATTAAAAATAGACCCCATACTATCTCGGGTTTTCTCAATGGACATGCAACATGATATACGTATTGAAACAAATTCAGGCCTCTCAACAAAAAAAAAAAAATCACAGTGAAATCAACTATGTAAGCTCTGATGTTTAGACATAGACAGGCACCTTGCTGACTTGATAGACGATAGCTTGTAAAATAGTTGTACCTCTCCATAGTACACAATGTGAGCTTAATTTAGACCATATGTTACCCATGCAGCATGATCTCTCCCTCGGTCTGATTAGTTTGCTCTAAAAGAGAGGTGACACCAATACGTCTAGAACAAGACTAGCTACAGAAGCTGCCGGATCAGGAAAGCAATGTTGTATCTGTCCGCCTGTCGGAGCTTCGATCCTAGACCAGTTACCCACCAAGGCTATAGGCCTGTTCCGCCCTGCCATGACATTTAATCTTTAGGACCGGAAGTGTTCAAACAAAAACAAACATGACCTAGGATGCATACATATTGTTTCATCATGGTGTATGTTTGAAGAAGATTATAAAACTGTAATCGAAACGTAGCTGCTATTTAGTTTATCTCATGGAGGCTGAATAGATACGAATCTATACCTGTGCACTTGTATATCCTAGATTTCTTTCTTCTGTGCGCTGGGTTAGAGTCTATTGACAATAAAATACCTAAACCCCGTGAAGGAAACATTACGAAGTCAGGCCTAATGTCAGCCAATTCGTATATGCAATTCCGATGCGTCACCTTCTTGCATTCTAATATGCCTTTCCGCAGGTATAAAGCCTCTGTGCCGATTTGTCACACCCAGCTGGTTTTTTAGCGTGGGAAAGGAGAAGGATATCTCTGCAATACAATCAGCGTGTAGATAAAATATTGGTGCCAGATCGGGGGAAAAGTCTCTGCACCAACTTCACATCCATAGATGCAAGTCACTTTTAGTGCGCAGACGACCCGAAAGGCCATGCATTAGACTTAGGAATCAAATTTGGGTTGGTTTCCATACAATGGTATCAGTGCCAGTCGTTCGAAGGCAATGGCAAACTACTGAACGTAGGCTTGCCCGGGTATCATAGACAGCCAAAAGTGCTGGAATTGACGGCTACGTCCTGGGAGGAATACGCGACTAACTTTAATTCTTATATGTGTAGTCATATGCTCAGACCGGCGCTGTGGCGAAAGTGTTCGAAACAGTTGTAGGCGATTTAGAAGCAGACCTCCTGTGCTGATGTTCATGTAATGTCAAGAGTGCCAGTCGTTCAGAAAGCAATAGCAAACTACTGCGCGTAAACTTGCCAAGAAATCAGAAACATCCAAAAACTGCTGGGGTTGACTGCTTCGTCCTGTATAGGATATGCAACTAACTTTTTTGTATGCTCGGAGAGACATACTTAGCCTACTATGGGGTATATTTTTAATGACTGGGTTTTTTGAAAACATTGCCGTTCCAAGTTTTGTATTCGCCCTCTGTGGAGTTCATGCACCATAAAAAGTTAATACAAAAATTGAAACGGCAATATTTAAAAAACAAAGAACAGTCATTAAAAATGCACCCTGTACATGACACAATCCCGACAACAAATACGTGAATTTATTAAACAAATAACCTTTTTTTTTTTTAATGTGCAGAATACAAAAGCAATATATCAGTCTTACATATTTCTTCTTGTAGTCACATAATAAACCCATGCGTTATTAATTTCTACCGATATTAATTCTTTTATCTGTCAATGGCAATCTCCAAGCTCTACACTTGTAAGTGCATCCTTCTATTGCGGTCTTCCGTCTGTTCGCCCCGTATGTTGTCACTAACTTATCAGTCAATCAGCCAACAAACCAATCAACTTTCTATGGTCGTTTGCATCAGTTAATTTATTGTCTCGGCATCTTACAATATAATCATGCTACTGCCTGCCTGCCTGCCTGTCTGTCTGTCTGTCTGTCTGTCTGTCTGTCTGTCTGTCTGTCTGTCTGTCTGTCTGTCCTCTCTCTCTCTCTCTCTCTCTCTCTCTCTCTCTCTCTCTCTCTCTCTCTCTCTCTCTCTCTCTCTCTGTCTATCTTTCTGCCTTCCTGTATGCCTGTGTCTGTCTAGCTATCTAAAGGCGTTGAAAAGAATCCTATAATCTCTGCATTTTTTACACATGGGGTGCTTTATTTAACAACACACATAACGGTTTACCTCATTGGTAGTGCGCTCCAGATAGCAGGCAACTGGATTTGGGAGCCTCGCGTCACAAACAGCCTCGTGTATGACGCTCAAGGACACAATTTCCGCATCTTCATCACTATCGTCATGATTGTACATGATCAAAGCAACCTCTTGATCTGTCATATGTTTCAGAAATGCGTCCCTCTCAATCAGGTTCGATGGAAGCATCCTTAAAATATGGTCAAGATCGCCTAGTGAAATAGGAAAGGTGTCTTGATTGTTGATAACATCACACTCCTCATTCACATAATTGTGAAGTTCACATTCAGTATTCTCGTGATAATCATTCACATCGTCTTCTTCACTTTCATTACTGCAAACGCCACAATTCACATTAAATCTGTCTACGAGTTCGCAACGAGTGCTTTCTGTATCATAAACTCCACTACCTTGAAAAATATTGCGATGCGGCGTATTACCTTCACAACTTGTCAAACATGCATTATTATAATCATTTCCAGGTAGAACTGTTTGCCTGACTCCCTCATTACCGCATGCAAGCGAGCATGTGCACCCCCGAAAAGCGATATCATTAACAGTCACGTTACATGAAACACCACGAGATGGAAAATAAATCATGCCTGGATCGTTCAAGCCATTCCGTCTCATAGGTAAATACGTCCACACAAGAGACTCAGCATCAGTCCACACATTGAAATCAGATGGCTGCCATGATATATGTTCATTTGTTTCCCACGGACTCAGTACATTACACTCACGGTATAATGGGCTGTGACTGTTCCTCGGGTCTCCATGTCTCATTGATACGTTCGTCTGTGGAGTTTTACATTTCTGGGTGTTATTTTCAAGCCGTGTGTGTTTATAGAAGGCTGCACCAGAATTAGAAAAGTGTTCCATAAACTGGAGAATAAAGGATATATGTAATCCAGTCGACAGCAAATACCTAATTTGTCGAGTCACGTGCTGTCCAGCTGAGATGCAAGGACTGAAATGCGACTAAAAGATATGGAAACAGCCACGAAATTAAACATATAATAAGAAGCTTCTAAATATATTGGGAGGAATGTACTAAAAGAAATGTTACAGAAGAGAAACTGAAATACTGCAAATAAATTGTCTACATGTTAAACAGTAATGTATGCAGCTAAAACCGTATAACGAAGAACCCATTCATTAAACAAATAAATAACCATTATTTAAATTAACGTTATGTGTTTTATCCATTTAACAAAATAGCCGAATATAAAATACAGTGAAAATGAAAATAAAGACACCCACAAATCTGAATACTTGAAATCAGTGCACCCCAAAATTCTAGAATTTTTGAAAGCGCAAGGTTTTCAATTTGCAAACCTGGGATCGGAAATTATGTGGCAGCAAGGTACGTGGGAAATAGTTAACTGATTAAATTCCTGATCTGGAGCCATAGTTCCAGTCTTAGCGACGTCAAACAACACGCATATGGTGCAGGATACTCCCATCGTATGAGAGAACAGCCTTGTAAACAAGGTGAAGCATGCATACAGGTATTTCCATCCATCATGTGCCGTGCCGATAAGCGTGGGCGGTCATGTTTTGCCATCTCACTCGATCACCATAGCCGTGGATCAGCTCCGTGTTCCTGTCTCGACCATGCCACATGGCCAAGCCATCCATGTATTTACTTTTCGGTCTTCCCCTTGGTCTCTTCCCTTCGATCTTGCCAGTTGTCACCAAGTTCTCCAAGTCATTTCTTCTCATAACATGCCCAAACAATTTTGACTGTCTACGTCTAATGACTCTAATAAGTTTACGATCTTCATTTGTTTCTTGAAGGACTTGTTCATTGATTTTTCTGCCTGTCCATGGTATTCTTTGTCTTTTCCTCAGAAACCACATTTCCACAGAAATCAGATGTTTTTCAGCTTGACTGCTCATTGTCCACACTTTACATCCATACAAAAGTACAGGTTCTATGTAGCACTTGAACACTCTTTTTCTCGTTTCATTTGATATCTTTTTATTGGTCAGTATGTCGGGCTGAGAGATTATCCCCTTTCCAAACTGGATATAACTGCAAGTTATTTCCCCCTTGACGCCACCAATGTGGGATTGTCAAAAACACGGCTACGTAGGAGTTCATGTTCGCGGGAAAATTCTAATGTTATGATTGAAGCGACACAGTCAACTTCTATTAACATAAAATATGACAATGAGGAAGATTAGAAATTTCCGGGAGAAATTGTCTGTTGAGATGCGGTTTACAGAATTGCCCTAACCTAACCAGATGTGTTGGCCAGTTCGGCTGTTGTTATTATGTTGGTGTTGTGTATTATTATAAATTCATGATGGAATAGTCATGATGATTGTTGGGCACCTTGGTTTCTTCTTCCTTGAGAAGACATGGTCTTTGTACTGAATGAAGATGGGACATTTTTTTAATGAAATGATGATAGGACATTTTTATAAATGATGATGACTGGCAATGGGAGAGTCATATTTCTCAGGGCAGGAGGAGAAGATGCTTTTCCAGTGCGGGAAGAGTGATTCACCCTTATTCATCACTGGCCTCTCCATTGTCCGAACATGAAATCTAGCAGGATAAACGCCGCTGGGCATCCTGTATTGCCACTTCATGTTCTCCCCCGTGCCAAAATTCGCAGGCTTGTGAACACTCGCAACATTCGGGGGGGGGGGGGGGCTGAGTGGTCTCGAGGTATGGTGTCCGCCTCGAGTGCTGGAGGTCCCGGATTCATGCCCCGGTGAGGACCGGGATTTATTTAAAAAATCCACCTGGACTTCCAGTAATAAAATTTCCCCTGGTCTCTGGGTAGTGAGATCGGACGCCCGTGTGCATTGTTGCGCACGTAAAAAATTCCTTGGCAGTTGGAAATCGAAAAAGAGTAGCCTAACGGCGCTGCCCGGGCAAAATTTCGAGTTAAAAATCTACCCAAAGTATTTCAGGATCCTCGCCGATGCAACGGAGTTCGTGCATTGAGCTGAGTTTCTCCAGACTCAGGTTTGAGTTAGGAGGAAAACGGATCACTTATGGATTAAACCGCGTGCCGTGGTGTTGATCCAACGTCTAAAACTAAATCTAAAAAACATTCGCACCCCCTGTGCTTTTACTTATGAATATTCGCACCCCTTGTGTGTAAAGAATAGGCATTCGTACTTCCATACAGAAAGGAACTTTCTCACCCCCTTTGTTGATGATTATGGACATTCACACCTTCTGTGGGTTAAGAACAAACAATGGACTATGTGGTTTAATTAAACACGGACAGTTGCTCCGTTTGATTTACTCCTGGACATTCACTTTTTCCCTGTCAAACCATGAACTTTTCCCGTGAGAACTAGAAAACCCTTAGCATCTCAGTGGAGCGAGACAGATTTTGATTTCATTCCTTCATCACGACAACATCTGGATAGTTAATTAATTAACTAGATATAATTGCTATAATGTTTAATGAGATATTATTATTCATTTTTATTGTGGGTGTATGATTGTGCCATGTTCTATGAACCTGCAGATATGTCTCTCCTTTCCCCTAGTTATCTTAGTATACTGTTGTTTGTCGAAAGCAATAGTTGTTTATTTACTTGTTAGTTGGTGTCTGAGTTTTTTCATGTGTGTTCACATTGATAAGATTAGTCCAGGGACAACACTACTATGGAGCGGACTGTGAACTGGAATATCACACGGACCCTCGGTTTACAAAGAGTGAGTGCTCTCCTCTTGAAAGTTCGGTAAACTTCCAGTGCTCTACTGGCCTCTGTTAGGAAACATCACTTTATAATTAATCAATACCCCTGTAGTATCACCCACCCTCTTTGGTATATACTTTTCACTTCTACTTAAATATGCCTTTCGTGACCAGGATGACGGTATATACATTCACTCACGCTCAGATGGCAGCATCTATAATGCTCAGAGATTGAAGACCATGACTAAAATTAGGAGGGTACCAATCAGAGAGTTGCTGTTTGTGGATGATGCTGCAATTACGACCCACTCTGAGGAAGAATTACAATGTCTACTATCTGCATTCTCCGATGCTTGTTCTGAATTTGGTTTAACAATTAACAAAAGGAAGACACAGATTATGTCACAAGGTGGACAAGGAGTACCATCAATCTTTATTGACGACGCCGAACTGGAGATAGTAGACCATTTTATATATCTAGGATCAGAGGTAAATAGCAAATTATCCCTAGATCAGGAAATCAACATCAGGATTGGTAAGGCAGCAACAACAATGAACATGTTAGCAAAAAGAGTCTGGGAGAACAGGAAGCTTACTGCCAAAACAAAAGTCCTTGTCTACCAAGCCTGTGTCATTAGTACTCTTCTTTACGGCAGTGAAACCTGACCAACTTACTCACACCAAGAGAAACGTTTAAACAGCTTTCATATGCGATGTCTGCGAAGAATACTTGGTATTAAGTGGCAAGACAAAATCACAAATACTGAAGTATTGGAAAGATCAGGTTGTGTGACGGTGTATTCCATGCTTAGTCTTCGCAGACTTAGATGGATAGGACATGTTAGGAGGATGGATGATGGTAGAATACCAAAGGACATCTTTTTTGGCGAATTACAGATGGGTAGGAGATCTTAGGGTCGGCCTCTACTACGATACAAAGATGTGTGTAAGCGGGACATGAATGATACATTCATTGATAATGCACATTGGGAGCAAGTCGCCGCTGAACGTGTTGCATGGAGGGAAACTATCAGAAATTGAATAAAGACAAAGGAGAAAATGATTGCAGATAAAGCACACTCAGCGCGTGACAGACGTAAGATGGTTTATGATGGTGGAAAAGACCATGTTTTCACAGGCATCCAGTGTGGACAAACATTTGCAGCACGAATTGGCCTTATCAGCCACACTCGCCACCGCCATGGGTCATATTTGTTAAGCCTTTTTGAAGCACAATGTAACAAACTATCGTCTGTCAAGACGGAAAAGTGCCAATGCAATACCCCTAGACAGTCTTTTTCAGCCAGTTCACGCTTCTTATACAGTTGGCTATTAAGATTTGAGGATTCGTTTCCTTATATCTTCACTCACCACCTCACAGGCACACACACACAAAATGTGGTCAAGATATTTCGTCATACATCTCAGAGCAGATTGTCCGTGATTGCCAGCCAGCGTTAAGAGCATGGGGGAAGTGGAAAGTGTAGTGAGCAATGGAGTATGTCCAAATATCGCTGATGGCAGGAATAGTAACCGACTTTGTTTCAACAGACAGGTACTGATCAGAGTTACGTCCTGCTGCTGTTAGGGAAACGCAAAGACATGGTTGCCCAGGAGGTCCATGGAACGGATAACAAAAGGAGAGTGCAGAAAGCGGAGCAGCCACCACTAAAATGTCGGTGGTATCACAAAAGAGGGATTACAATCCCCGACGAGGCTGATTTCAACAACTGATTGGTGCTCCCAGGTTGCTCCAGCCTTAAATGGGTAACAGGAAATAACCTTAGGAAGCAAAGACGACAATAGCGATATTGACAATATCACCCATTCGTGTCTTTTAAAAAAGTAAAGAAAAAGAAAGCTTGGGCTAGCCTCATATATCAAATACACCTGAATGCATGTAAAAGGGTCTCTCTCTTGTTTTTTTTTAACTTCCCATCACTTGCACGTTTAAACTGCCACATATTTTCCTCGTGTGTTTGTTGTTGTTGTTGTTGTTGTTGTTGTTGTTGTTGTTGTTGTTGTTGTTGTTGTTGTTTGCATATTCCTTACAGGAGGTTGCAGTCAACACCAGCATTTATCAGCTGCTGTTCATGTACTAGGCAAGATTACGCCCAGTAGTTTGCCATTGTTTTCTGAGCGACCGGCTCACATACCCCTAAGTTACCAACGCGGCGAGAACCACTACCGTTTCTGGCGCAATTCACGTTACTCACGAGAGTATACTGGATTACAGAAAAAGACGTCAACACCTAGGCCAGAGAGACCGGCTGTTTTTATCTACTCAATTCAATGCCGAAGAATAGTATATCGCCAAATGTGACCTCCCATACGGACAGAAGGACGATATGTCGATATACTTGGGTCATCGCATTAGTCCCTTTGTTTCATGGTATCTTCCGCAATTTAAATGTTCAGGAAACTGAAATATGCATTATAATACTTCTTACTCGGGAAGGCTAACCCGGTCAACAAACGCCTGCCGAAGACGTATGTGTCGGCCTAAAAGCGCATAACCGGGCACACGGCAATTATATCTGAAAAAACACTCCGGATGAACGCAGCAGCAGCAGCAGCAGCAGCAGAAGAAGAAGAAGAAGAAGAAGAAGAAGAAGAAGAAGAAGAAGAAGAAGAAGAAGAAGAAGAAGAAGAAGAAGAAGAAGAAGAAGAAGAAGAAGAAGAAGAGAGAAGAAGAAGAAGAAGAAGAAGAAGAAGAAGAAGAAGAAGAAGAAGAAGAAGAAGAAGAAGAAGAAGAAGAGGAAGAAGAAGAAGAAGAAGAAGAAGAAGAAGAAGAAGAAGAAGAAGAAGAGGAAGAAGAAGAAGAAGAAGAAGAAGAGGAAGAAGAGGAAGAAGAAGAAGAAACGTCATTTCATAACTCGGCTATTTTGTCTGTCTGATGTTTCTAAGGCTTGTTTTATTTTACTGTTGTGTTACCGTTACCTTCCGTTTTACAGTTTTTCCCGTATCCCTGTTTTCTTCTTGTGACATGAGTTTGTTGGTGCCTTATTTGTTAACCCAGACTACTTCTAAACGTTGGCATGATATTGACCACATCATCATTAAAGTGCTGATTCGTTAAAAAAAACTCCGGAGTTAGCACCAAATATCCAATACAGCCCAGAGTTCACATTACGTATTGAGTCAGTCTGTGATTCTTCTATTCACAATAATAAATAAAACCCGCGGAGGAAACATTTACAAACTAGACCTATTCCCTCTGTTGAATAACGACCTGCTCACATACCATTCCTCTCCACCTTCCTCCCCTAACATGTTTCTCCGCGAATGTAAAGTCCCGGTCTTGCGCACAGCATTGGTTTCTGAGTTTGGAAAGAGGCAGGATAGGTCTGCAACATAGTTCCGCGTTGAAACGGCGCTTCGGTACTGTGTCGAGAGAAAAGTCTTCACATCAACCCCACTCCGATATACGCGAGATCTTTTGAGGGCTTATATAATACATCGGTCTTAAGGGTTAAAAGCTAGACTTCCAGACGGTTCTTAACGAACTAACCACATAACCAACCAGCAAGCCCTCCAATTAACCAACTCACCAATCCGCCAACAAATCAACCAACCAAGCCTCAGTTTAGGACGACGTTTCTCCACAAGGCCCTTTTGAGGTCTGCTTAATGGACGTTCGTTGCCTCCGCTATGCTGCTAACTTATCACCCGCGTAATCTGCCTCTTGCCGCTTCTCTATCGTGTTTAGATCTTCCCACAGTTGATATCCCCCTGACAACTATTCCAGAGCGAACCCCGTGGAAAGATGAACATAGAATATCGCTACAAATCCAGTCAAAAGTGAGAGGAATATTTGACAAGGAAGAACAGAACAGTGTACAGCGCAGAACAGCCACTCTCAGCTTCCTTGATGACGAATACCCACAGGACCTCTGGATCAGAGTCTACACAGATGGGTCAGCACAAAATGCTGTTCGAAATGGAGGAGCGGAAGTGTATATAGAATACCCAAATAATACTAGAGACACGGCCAGAATTCCAACAGGAAAGTACTGCCATAATTATGATGCTGAAATTGAGGCAATCAAGATAGCCACAGAGAAATTACAAAATACCAGCCATGGTACACAACCTGTGGTGATATTGACAGATGCAAAATCCGTAATAGAGGCGCTCCTGTCTGGGAAATTGCCAGTTCTGAGGACACTACTTTCTGAACTTAGCAGTCAGCGTAAGATCACCATACAGTGGATACCATCCCACTGTGGAATCCCCGGAAACGACAGAGCTGATCGATTGGCTAAGGAAGGAGCACAAGAAGAACAACCAGATGTGCCTATTACATACCACCAAAAGAAAAGAATGATCAAATCAGTCAGAAGGCCACCAAACCTTACTTAAGACGACTACCACGTTATGGACAGACCAGAACAGGTCATTCTTCTGCGCCTCAGAACAGGACACAATAGATTACTCAACCACATGTATACAAAATTCAAGATTGGTGACTCAGCCATGTGCACATGTGGTTTGACGTCGCAGACAGCAGAGCACATACTCCAGGATTGCCCAAACTACAACATATCCAGGCGAACCTTCTGGCCTAGAGAGACAACAGTGGAAGATAAACTCTATGGACCGCTGAATGAACTAAAAAAGACTGTTAGATTCATACAAGAGACAACATTGCAGTTATAAACATATTTCAGGCGAACGAAAGAAGAAGAAATGTTTAGATTTGGATGCTGCTAACAATATGCTATTATTTGAGGATACTTTCTTACATAATGACACGATATGACTAGCTATCCCTACATGACATAGATTACAAACATTGTGTCCTGATGTTATGTCCTGTCTTGTTTATCCTATTAAGAATTCTTTAGGGGAATTTAATCTATGTGGTATCGATTCTGATTTCACCCCTAGTTGTCATTTTCCAGTTCAATAGAAGTAATAGTTAATGGCTCTTATTACTCGCCTTGATGAGTATTTGGCATATGGCATGAGCCCCATAATTGTATAAACCAATCGGCATTCGAGGGGTCATGTGATCAATATCGGACCAGCCGCCCTTACTTTAAAAGACATTTCCTCAAAGTCAATTTTAAAAGTCCGCCTCGATGTAAATTCGAACTCGTGATCACCAGGATGATATACAAGCCTGTTTGTCAGCTGTTCGAGCACTGGAGGCAAAACGTTGGTATGAAGATTACTGAAAAACAATGCCATGTTCTATTTTCTTCTTCTTCTTCTTCATTTCATAGCCCAATAGAGAATAGGCCTTCAACGAACTCACACCAGGCCTCCCTATCTGTAGACTTGTTCGTGATTGGTTGGATTTGGCAGCTAAAGGTTTCTACGGGTTTATGTATCCAGCCTCGCTTCAACACTCCTACTCGCCTCTCACCATAAGCTTGGAAACATTCGGTGTTGATATTATTTGCTCCCCTCCTAGGCTCCGCTAAAGATAAAACAGGAAAATCGTTTGTAACCGACATATGTTTATTCTCTACTACTAATAATTATCCATGATATAATCTCGCATACCCGCTGTTTGGAATACAGCTGTAGGCGATTTGGCAGCAGACCGCCTTGCATTGATTTTTTAACGAAATGGTATGGGAGCGGTCGTTCTAAAAGCAATGACAAAGTACTGGACGTAAACTTGCCAAGCGATCACAACAGCAAAAAATGCTGGTGTTGACTGCAACGCCCTGTAAAGGATATGCGACTAACTTTAACTAATAATTAAATCTTGCCACTGACCCGTTTTGCGTTGCTACATTTGTATTCTATACAAGCATAGATTCTTTCATCACATCCTAAATAAATTCTTTTGTTTGTAATCGTCTTTATCTCTATTTTTGTTTTACATTGATTTTCATTCGCCCGTATTGTTTGGGTATCTTAAATGTATCTGTAAATTTACTACTGATCAGCCACGATTGTCTGGTCGTCTGCAATGAGGAGGTCACTGCAATTATCATCTTATCTGGGTTTTGCTGCTAATCTTATAGTTATATTCTCACGTATGCACGAAAAAGTAAGAGAGATAACACACACTCTTGCCTTTCTCAAAATCTGATCCCAAACTTATCTGAGGCTATTGTTATATTTGTTCTAATTGCGCACTATAAGCGTAATTTACTTCCTATAGGGTGATCAAATGTCCACTAATTCGATTTTATTCTATTATTTTCGATAACTGTTGCCTGTCCACCATATCGAATGCTTTCTTCCATCTATATTTACAACGTAAATGGTTTCATCGTGTTCATTTGTTTTCTCTACTACTTTTGGAGACCATTACATCTGTGTCAGTTTTTTTTTTCTTGACACACAGATGAATCATTCAGAATTAGTGAAATGTTTATGTGGTCTGTTCTACTACATAATATCACCTCTGATGACAACCGAGCGCAGCCTTTTCTCCAAGGTTTACTAAATATCTTTACAGTGTGACTCACGGAAGGCAACCCACTATATTTAGTGCAACCACTTTCATTACCTTTTCTTTTCCAGCTGGAAATGATTTCTGCGTTACTCAAATGTTCTGGCGTTTCCTGTTTCATCTAGATTACACTGAACAACCTATGTAGCCAGGCTGTTCCCACTGCATTTGCAGTTTTGATTATTTCAGCTAGTATATTGTCAAGTTTTCGTGATTTATTTGTTTGGTGCATTTACTATGGCATCGCTGATGTTTTAGTATTGTTCGTTCAAGTTCAGTTGTTCTTCGTCTCCCAACTGAAGCATAGGCCTTGAACCAACTCACACCAAGCCTTTTCTTTGTTCATGATTCGTTGATTCTTGCAGCTAACGTTTTCAACGGAATGGGGTGGCCTGTCTCATGCCATTCCTCTTCCGTCATTCATGGTAGGTCACAGTGCTAATATTACGTGTTTGCCTTATGGACCTCGGTAATACAAGGGACCCGAGGACAATACTTCCTCCTGTGTATTTCTTCTCCCAGTGGAGCATAGAACTTCAACCATCTCAAACCGTAGGGTCAGCTTTTAAAGTTTATGTTAATGGTGTAAGGTTCAACTGTTATGTCAGATAGTATGTACAGGAGCTGCTTAAAATATTGATGTCGTCATCTCAGAATCAGCCTTGTATAATTTATTTCTATTCCGTTTGATTTCCTTATGTATATAATTTAACGCATTCATTTGTATGCATATCTTTTATTTATTTACACGTGCATTATATTCAGTGTTCTTTTATTTGTTTGCTTATAGCATTTCATTCTCATGCATTTCTTCGTCATGCATTTCTTCGCCATCTGTTTGATATATAGAAGTATATGTAGCTATCCCTCGTTCAACTATTGTATATAAAGCGATGTATGTCACCAGCTGTCAGAGAAGCCGGTGAACCAGCAAACTATTCGTTGTTTGAGGTGCCAATGGAAGTAAGATGTGTTTTCTTTTTCAATTATGTTCAAGAACTATGCAGAAAATGTAATGAGAATCGTTAAAAATGAATATACATGTGCCAATCCCAGAATCGAGGTCCGGAGACGACACAATCCGCTGTGTTAACTGAATTGTCGTGCTAAAGGATATTTATTTCGTGCTGTTTGTTTCAGTTTTATATTAATTTTAATCCCCTCGGGATTGTAGTCAAAGTCTATGTCAGCAGCTGGGTGAATTGTTATGTTCAAATACTGTGTTTATATCTGTCGTTGATTATGGCATAGTGAATATAGTTTCGTTGTTCTGAAATCTACTGAACTTGTAAAGACATTCAACAGATAGTTAGGAAAGTGTGCTGAATTCAACCAGTTTGTTCATTAAGTATAAATTATATGTTTGTATTCTCGGTCGTTTGTTTTCCCAAATGCAAACTGGCCAACTATCCACTTACATCAGTCTTTGCCAGTTTCATGGCATTTACATTCCTAAGAAGACATATTAAGAATAATTCAGAGGAGTCGCGGTAGCGTAGCTTGCATGCTGAGCCGGTAGTTATGTGTTCGAATCCCCATCGCGGCGAGGAGATGTTTTCCCTCACTGACCCGTACACTCAGATTGAACCGGCCTAAAATGTGGACATCTATGGGGTTTACTAACTACACCCATTATAGACCTATTGGGACATCTTTAGGGTTTACTAACTACACCCATCAAAGATATATTGGGACATCTGTAGGGTTTACTAACTACACCCGTCAAAGATATATTGGGACATCTGTAGGGTTTACTAACTACACCCGTCAAAGACATATTGGTACATCTGAAGGGTTTACTAACTACACCCATCAAAGATATATTGGGACATCTGAAGGGTTTACTAACTACACCCGTCAAAGACATATTGGTACATCTGTAGGGTTTACTAACTACACCCGTCAAAGATATATTGGGACATCTGTAGGGTTTACTAACTACACCCGTCAAAGATATATTGGGACATCTGTAGGGTTTACTAACTACACCCGTCAAAGATATATTGGGACATCTGTAGGGTTTACTAACTACACCCGTCAAAGATATATTGGGACATCTGTAGGGTTTACTAACTACACCCGTCAAAGACATATTGGGACATCTGTAGGGTTTACTAACTACACCCATCAAAGATATATTGGGACATCTGTAGGGTTTACTAACTACACCCGTCAAAGATATATTGGGACATCTGTAGGGTTTACTAACTACACCCGTCAAAGATATATTGGGACATCTGTAGGGTTTACTAACTACACCCGTCAAAGATATATTGGTACATCTGTAGGGTTTACTAACTACACCCATCAAAGATATATTGGTACATCTGTAGGGTTTACTAACTACACCCATCAAAGATATATTGGTACGTCTGAAGGGTTTACTAACTACACCCATCAAAGATATATTGGTACATCTGAAGGGTTTACTAACTACACCCATCAAAGATATATTGGGACATCTGTAGGGTTTACTAACTACACCCATCAAAGATATATTGGTACATCTGTAGGGTTTACTAACTACACCCGTCAAAGATATATTGGGACATCTGTAGGGTTTACTAACTACACCCATCAAAGATATATTGGGACATCTGTAGGGTTTACTAACTACACCCGTCAAAGATATATTGGTACATCTGTAGGGTTTACTAACTACACCCGTCAAAGATATATTGGTACATCTGTAGGGTTTACTAACTACACCCATCAAAGATATATTGGGACATCTGAAGGGTTTACTAACTACACCCGTCAAAGATATATTGGGACATCTGAAGGGTTTACTAACTACACCCGTCAAAGACATATTGGTACATCTGTAGGGTTTACTAACTACACCCGTCAAAGACATATTGGGACATCTGTAGGGTTTACTAACTACACCCGTCAAAGATATATTGGGACATCTGTAGGGTTTACTAACTACACCCGTCAAAGATATATTGGGACATCTGTAGGGTTTACTAACTACACCCGTCAAAGATATATTGGGACATCTGTAGGGTTTACTAACTACACCCATCAAAGATATATTGGGACATCTGTAGGGTTTACTAACTACACCCATCAAAGATATATTGGGACATCTGTAGGGTTTACTAACTACACCCGTCAAAGATATATTGGGACATCTGTAGGGTTTACTAACTACACCCGTCAAAGATATATTGGGACATCTGTAGGGTTTACTAACTACACCCATCAAAGATATATTGGTACATCTGTAGGGTTTACTAACTACACCCATCAAAGATATATTGGTACGTCTGAAGGGTTTACTAACTACACCCATCAAAGATATATTGGTACATCTGAAGGGTTTACTAACTACACCCATCAAAGATATATTGGTACATCTGAAGGGTTTACTAACTACACCCATCAAAGATATATTGGTACATCTGTAGGGTTTACTAACTACACCCGTCAAAGATATATTGGGACATCTGTAGGGTTTACTAACTACACCCATCAAAGATATATTGGGACATCTGTAGGGTTTACTAACTACACCCGTCAAAGATATATTGGTACATCTGTAGGGTTTACTAACTACACCCGTCAAAGATATATTGGTACATCTGTAGGGTTTACTAACTACACCCATCAAAGATATATTGGGACATCTGTAGGGTTTACTAACTACACCCATCAAAGATATATTGGGACATCTGTAGGGTTTACTAACTACACCCGTCAAAGATATATTGGTACATCTGTAGGGTTTACTAACTACACCCATCAAAGATATATTGGTACATCTGTAGGGTTTACTAACTACACCCGTCAAAGACATATTGGTACATCTGTAGGGTTTACTAACTACACCCAACAAAGACATATTGGGACATCTGTAAGGTTTACTAACTACACCCATCAAAGACATATTGGTACATCTGTAGGGTTTACTAACTACACCCGTCAAAGACATATTGGTACATCTGAAGGGTTTACTAACTACACCCATCAAAGACATATTGGTACATCTGAAGGGTTTACTAACTACACCCATCAAAGATATATTGGTACATCTGAAGGGTTTACTAACTACACCCATCAAAGATATATTGGGACATCTGTAGGGTTTACAAATTACACCTAACAAAGACATATTGGTACATCTGAAGGGTTTACTAACTACACCCATCAAAGATATATTGGGACATCTGTAGGGTTTACTAACTACACCCATCAAAGATATATTGGGACATCTGTAGGGTTTACTAACTACACCCATCAAAGATATATTAGGACATCTGTAGGGTTTACAAATTACACCCAACAAAGACATATTGGTACATCTGAAGGGTTTACTAACTACACCCATCAAAGATATATTGGGACATCTGTAGGGTTTACAAATTACACCCAACAAAGACATATTGGGACATCTGTAGGGTTTACTAACTACACCCATCAAAGATATATTGGGACATCTGTAGGGTTTACAAATTACACCCAACAAAGACATATTGGGACATCTGTAGGGTTTACTAACTACACCCATCAAAGATATATTGGGACATCTGTAGGGTTTACAAACTACACCCAACAAAGATATATTGGGACATCTGTAGGGTTTACTAACTACACCCGTCAAAGACATATTGGGACATCTGTAGGGTTTACAAACTACACCCAACAAAGATATATTGGGACATCTGTAGGGTTTACTAACTACACCCATCAAAGATATATTGGGACATCTGTAGGGTTTACTAACTACACCCATCAAAGATATATTGGGACATCTGTAGGGTTTACAAACTACACCCAACAAAGATATATTGGGACATCTGTAGGGTTTACTAACTACACCCGTCAAAGACATATTGGTACATCTGAAGGGTTTACTAACTACACCCATCAAAGATATATTGGGACATCTGTAGGGTTTACAAATTACACCCAACAAAGACATATTGGGACATCTGTAGGGTTTACTAACTACACCCATCAAAGACATATTGGCAGAGTTGTCCGTGGGACATAATTTACATTGCGTGGTAATTTATGCATGTCCCATCCCATGCCGTCCCAGGCTTGTCCATGGGACATGATTTTCTGTCCCATCCAATGGTAATTTATGCCCGTCCTATCCCACCCCATCCCTACACTATTCAGAAAATCCCCCCTTTTTCCCATGGGGATTCCCATGGCCAAGCCTGCATATTGGGATAACTATATGCATTACTAATTGCTTTCATCTTACTGAGATCTATTAGGACGCTTGCCGGTTTATTAACTTCATTCAGCTAACTTAAACCTATTTGGACATTCGCCGATTGTAGGGTTTGCTAACTACATTATTCTTACTTAGATCTATTCTGCCTTTCTTTTAGCTTGTATAATATTCTTTTATTAGCCTCTTTTATGCACTCGTTGTTGCTCACGCTGTTCCAGGTATTCACAACATTTGTTTCAGAAAATATAAAATACAACATGGTTGTTATTTGCACCTTATTATATTTTTAATCGAGTTTACCGTAGATGCTTTTATGATTGTAAAACAAATTCTAAAAACTCTAATAGCTTCATTTTCAAAGGAAGCGTTACGTCTTCTATTTGTGAGATTATTACATATTATCTATATGAAAATATTAGGGAAAGACATTACATTCTGTGCGGGAAATGCTTCTGGCCATGACACAGTCAGATGCCCTGTAACGAATCATCTTGAACTCGGAGAAATGAGGCTACTTCATCAAGTAAAGTTGACAAGAACCCGCCGATCGGAAGGCCAAATTGTGCGGCAGGAGGTTCTGCGCATGAATTAAACAAATATAAAAGTAAAAGTCTCCTTTGCACGTCTTAAGGCGCGCTGAGCATATGATGCTAGACAGTTTTATAGACCAGTCGGTGGATCATGCCGTCACTATCACACCGACCGCTTTTATTTCCCCAGACAGTTTCTTGTACTTCAGGCCCGGTCGACCTGGAAGCCTAGGTCAAATGTAAAATTAGAGTCCTCCTGGATGGGGATCGAACCCATGACGCAGGTCAGTATGGTCTAATGGGTAAGAACGCGTGTTCTTAAACATCCCGTGTGCCGATGCCGAGATAAGCGGTTCAGCCCCTACACCGGACAGTTGGACTTAAATGTTGGCCTGGCGTCCTTGACGTGAATTACAAGTACCTCTGAAGTCGGAGTGGTTCACCTGATGGCGAGGGACACTGTTAATTGGGAAAGCTAATCCAAACGCAAAATTCGGCCCATTGCTACTATAAATACTGTGTATGGACTACGCTTGAGTTCAAAGAGCGCAAAAGCCACTACGCTACCGCGGCTCCCGTTTATGCTAATAGGGCGCATCAACCCGTGGTCAGATAGGCTTAAGGAATAGAGGGTCTGTACAACTTATGTCAATTTATGGCGATCTCGTTGCCTTGAACCTCGAATAAGTGTACGGAAAAATTGCCTCACACGAGTAAGATGTTATTTCTCATGCATTCTCTTCGGATCGACCCCTCCTCTATCCTCTTGATCATGTTCATTGAGTCGCTAAGGAAACGAGCCCTAGTGAATGTCTGTGTCTCGAGCCATGTTATTGCTTTACTTACTGCCGTGACTTCCATGGTCAGGCTACTTGTGGTTTCAGTGAAAGCACCAGAGTCCTCCTTCACAATTCTCCCTCCGGCCCGAGCTGTAAAGGCCCATGAGCTTCTCACATGTCGGACGACCGACCCATCTGTGTAGATGACCGCGTCACTGTCTAGCGAATTCTCGAAAATCAACGCTTGTACTTCAGCCTCCACAGCAGCCGGATTTTCTTGTCTGCATTTTCTATCTAGTTGGATGCAAACTGAAAAGGATGTGCAGAAGAATGGTTGCTGCCTCTGAAGCGGTCTCGGCTGGCAAAGATTAGTTTCATCTTCGTGCCAGGGCATGCGGGAGTACAAGGAAATGAGCGGGCTGACAAGCTCGCAGGTGAAGCTACTGTGGAGGGCGGACGCGCCATGGACCAGGCTGACATTCTGAATGCTCTACGAGAAGTGAGACTTTTGCAAGAACCAAGTGATGACTGTGAATCTACAACAATGGCCAGACTGCGAGAGCAGCAAATTAAAAGAGGGGTGGCCAAACAAGAACACTACGCAGGAAGCCAAAGAAGATTGATAAACCAACACAGAACTGGCGTCGTTAGCCGCTACACGCTGCGGGATTTGCTGAGGAGGGGATCCGAGCACTTATGGACTGAATGGTCCGATGTGCAACGAGGATGATCTGTCGACTAACTAACTAACTAACTATTTCTCATGCAACCACCGTTACGACCATTTGGGGTTTTCTTGGAAAACAGAAGTAGTTCCTTTCACGTTGCACTAGAATATACAGGCTTTATTTTTTTATGACAGTGCAGTGTTTGAAAATATTGCCGGTCCAAGTTTTGTATTCACCTTCTGTAAAGTTCATGCCAAAAGAAGTTGATTTTGGCGATGGCGGCGTGTAAGGACAGGTCCACGATGAGGTCGTTGTGCCGGAAGTCCAGCGTCATGCAATCTATTCCTGATAGTTTGATCAGACACTTGACGTCCTACAGGCAATCTCTGGGGAATTGAGGAAGATGTTGTAAACCTGCCTCTGAGGTGAGGAAGCCGAATAAAGCGATCATCCGTTGCCGTTGTCACTCTGGGTCGTCCACTACGATCCGGTCTTCAACTGAACCAGAGGCTTGGAACCGGTGCCAAAGTCGACTGATGGTACTCTGATGCACGTTTAGATGCCTGGCAACCTGACTTAGACTTTCTCCTGCAAGCAGTCGACCAATAGCCATGCTCCTTAAATTTATCGAAAGAGACGTCATAGATGTTTGCTTGAAAATTAACTGACTTGTTTTGTGTAGCGTTATCCCTTTATATGGTTTCAGTTGCTTATTCAGTGAATAATGTTCACCCCAAATTTTGTTGCTTTCGCGTGCGCCCATCATGAGATGTGATAAAAATTTGGTCATAAACACTATTGACCACTGCATCGTAACGATTACATTAACGAACGCAATTCAGGTCAAAACGTACATGTGAAACCGTAAAGAACATTTGAGGCTGGTTTTTATATACCCTAGCACCAAATTTTACATAAAAACTCATAAAAACGCACCCTCGGATAGCTATGCGTTTCTTTTCCTTTTTTTTTTTTTTTTTTTTTTTTTTGGGAACAGTATAGTTTCACTCATCGTTGCTGTCTGATCTGTATTCTTTAATTCAACGTACATGAATAATTCAATATTAATTCGTATCTACCCAGAACCTTCACCTCATATTTCGCGGCCTAGAATATATGAAGGCCTAATATTTCACACGCCAGCGGTATCATCTGCTGTGGGACTATCAATTCAATACCGCCAGAAGGACGCGCGTGTTGTAAAGTGTATGCGACAACAACAAATATATATGTGGCTTAGCATGATAAGACTGTGTATATGAGACAACAACAAATATATATATGTGGCTTAGCATGGTAAGACTGTGTATATGAGACAACAACAAATATATATGTGGCTTAGCATGGTGAGACTGTTATTTCCTTGAACAAGGTGATAGAGTCAATTGGGGAAGGGACTTTTATTTTTTTTTATCCCGATTGCTTTGAATTCAAGCGTAGTCCATACACTTGCTACTACTTCTAGTGCCTTGGGTTGATTTTGTGCGTGTGCATTAGGTTTCCCTATTATCAGTGTCCCTAGCCATCAGGCGAACCCACTCCGACTTCTGAGGTACTTGTAATTTTCGTCCCTAAGTCAAGGACGAGAACTCAACATTGTAGTCCAACTGACCGGTATAGGAGTTGAACCCGCTATCTCTGCAACAACACACCGGATGTTTAAGAACGAGAGCTCTTATCCATCCTGCCACGCTGACCTCCTAATGGAACTGTGTGTAAGAGCTGTATTTGCAGTTTTTCTTCACATGTTTTTTTTTTAAATAAAAACTTGTTTTCAATTTCCTCTAATATGAAGACAAGTTTTGTATTGGTCTATCACTTTCAAACAATGTCTATTTATCCATATGCTAGTATCGTCAATATTTTTCTTCCATGTTATTATCTGTTCCAGGCTGTTATTATTGTAAAATATGAACACTGGAACAGAGATTAGATTAAACAATATATGTAAGAACGACAGCTACTAGAACCCAAACATTGTAAGTAACAGCTTGTGGCGGATTGGGTCTAAAAATATTGATTGCCGGGACTCAACTGATTCAGTGCCAAAACAAAAAGGTAAGTTTTGACCAAATGTGATGTACAATCAAATGAACAAGTATTATAAGGTAACTTTCCATTCCCTGAGCAATAAAATTGCAGAAGATACCGCGAAACGAAACAAATAACATGATGACCGTAATATGGCGACATGTAATCCCTCTGTCCAAATGAGAAGTCACATTTGGCGATATACAATCTTTCAGCACTGAATTAGTTAAAGGTCAATAACATATTTAACATACTGTGCAATGTTTAAGGGGGCCCAGTGCATTAGGTCCCACACAGGGTCCACCTGTCATCCGACAAGCTGACACCCTGGCCAGGCCATCGCTGGTAAGGACGTAGTAGGTAAAAGTACTAGCTGCATTGTGGTGAAGTTAGGAAGATATACTCTATTTTGGTCGTTTTAACTGTATCATCTACTGCATTGCTTGGTACAGAGTGAAATAAGCTAAGAAGTAAGTAAATTAAGCAAATTCATGCCACCAAAACTTCGAAAATGTTATTAACTTTAAACTAACTATTGCTATAATAAGATACATTATCGTGGAAGTGCTAATACAGAAGACGTATTATAATAATCATAATGGGGTAACAAGAAAAAAAGAAGAAAAAAAAACCGCCTCCATAACTTAAAAAAAAATCAATACTATTCATTATTGCGTGTGGCAAGGTAGGGGTACACCTTATCATTGGAGAAGTAGTGTGCCTCCTTTCCTCCACTAACTTACGGGACACCTTTGGGCAAAGTGGAGGACCCGTCTATCCCCCCGATCAGAGTCAAGTGAAAAAATGGCAGAGGGCGATGGATGAAGCTGTGGAGCAGCCGACAGAACGTTGTTAGTTATGGTTTCAAGTTTTACAACGGTAGGCAGAGAATCTTTGTATAGTGACAATGACTACAGTCAACGACCAGTTTGGTTACTGCCAAACTGCCAAGAAGGAAAGCAAGGGCCAACTACCTTCTTTAAAGATGCCTCATCTATCACGTTTGTAGACATACGTGGTCACCAAAACAACACGGCAGAGACTATAAGAAGAAGATTCATAATAGTGACCAGGGCAAAAAAGACAACTGTCTCAAGGTATTTCCGCGATGGTGCTACAAATCAACACAAGATTTGTACAGGGTGTTTGTAAAGTCTCACTACACAATGTATGTAGGTCAAGTTTTAAAAAAAATGAAGTACATAACATGATCAAAACATATGCTTTAAACAATCTTTAATTTAAACACAATAGTCACTGCAATGGTCTAACTCTGTTTTGTGGAAGCTAGAAAGTACCAGTTCATTATAACAGGTGTTGGACATGTCTACCAGGAGCTTCAAGACATGACTGTGCACGTCTCTTCATATTGTCAAATACCTTCTGCAACGTGTCTGTTGTTATTTCCGCGTCTATCGACCGCCATTTCGAAATATTTGGTCAACCAAATAAATTCTTTCTCCGTTGATAACATCATTCTGTTTGAAGTGCACAGACTTACCCCAACAGACGGCCGCCATTCGTTGCATATTGCTTAACGGTGGACTGTGGAGCACATTTTTTGATAACGTCGTGTACTTCATTTTTCAAATTTGTTCTACATGGAAAGTGTAGTGAAACTTTATAAACACCCTATACAATGGGAGTGAAAATTTCATCTAAATATTTCATATTGACCTAACAAAAAAGCGGCGACGTCTGTGGCCTAGGGACTATGAACGTAATTTCACAATCCCTCATACCGGGGATCAGCTGTGGGCGACTGGAAGCAGTCTTGCGTTGTTTTCACAAAGGTATGAGGGTCAGTCGTTCAGAAAGCAGTGACAAACTACCGATTGCAAACTTTCCTTGAGAATCCAAAACAACCCAAAAATGTTGGGGTTGACTGTGACGTTCTGTAAAGAACATTTAGCTAATTTATTAACTAAATGACAATAAGTAGTTTGCAAAGACACACGTGGGAGCTGCGTTTGTATAGAGGCTAACATACATGCCTTGCCGGTTCAGTGGTCATTGGTTCGAATCCCCTTTGAGGTAAATATTTTTTATTAAAGTTCCCCTGGGCTCCCAGGTAGAACCTGTAATTACCTATTATGTTGCATGAACTTTACAGCGGATGAATACAAAACTTGGACCGGCAATATTTTCAAACACTGCACAGTCTTTAAAAGTACACCCTATGCATGCAGTACACCTGAAGGTGTGGAAAGGGTCTTTACTTACTTGTATTTTACAGATAAGTGCGATGTTTAGATTCTGGGCTATTCGTGTTTAATGTGGACATATTATTAAGAAAAAACACCCGTAAAGACAACTGTTATCTATTCACAAATAAATAGCCATCAAAGAATATCAATAGTTCGTTTATAAAATTATAAACAACATAAGTAAATAAATAAATCCAACAGCAAGCTGCTGTACGTAAGGGAATATGAACACGCACCAAGAACTGCCGCTGCAAATTCTCGTCAGTTATTATCACATGAGATATCAACAGACTGTGATAACTTTAACGGCACACATGCCTATCACCTCAGCATCCTGTACAACCTGCAAGCCATCATAATTGTTGGGCACCGTGGGAAAATGCAGTTTTCACTATGATCTCCGCCAAACTCCTTGCCAAAAAACGAGAACAGGTATTATAAAGAAACATTATTTAACATGAACCGTGCCAGCAACAGCCGCAGGATTCTGGCATCGCCCCAGGTTGGGAATATCAAGGTTGTGGTTTGTTTTTACATTTCAAGACGAAGTACACAAAATGTAGGACGTTATTGATAATTCTTCAAGTTCTTGACATTTTTAAAACTTGTAGAGTTATATTAATTCCTTGGCTTTTATTATTATTATTATTATTATTATTATTATTATTATTTTGGTTTTAATTGTAAAGTTTTACAAACTCAGCATTCGCTGGTTCATAGTGCTTTGTGAGCTTAACTATCAAGTTATAGAGGCGTTTAACAGGCGAGCCGGGTTTGATCACATACAGCTCAGTTTCTTTCCGCAGGACGTCCTGCCGGAAGCGTCGCACAAAGCCCGAACTCTGTAGCTCCAGCGACGACCCGAAAGAGTCTCCGAGAACGATGAACTCATGAACCGAACGAGGTGGCCCGGAATCGAACTCACAACCTTCGGTGCACAAGGTAAGCGGCATAACCGCGTTGTAGAGGTAGTAGTCCTGGTTCAATCGCAAGCAGTGGCGAGGTTATTTTTACCAATCAGTTTGTTTTTCAGACGTCGACCAAGCCTCATGAAATGGGTACAGGACGATTTTCTGGAAATTGATTGGAAAGGATAGGCGGTTATTAAAGGCACTAGTCACACAGACAGGCAAACATGCTGATAGACAGACAGGCAGGCAGACAGACAAATAGACAGATAGACGGACAGAATGATGGATGGATGAATTGATGAATGGACGGACGGACGGATGATGGATTGATGGACGAACGGACGGACGGACGGACAGACAGACAGAGATCTCTCCCTCCCTCTCTCTCTCTCTCTCTCTCTCTCTCTCTCTCTCTCTCTCTCTCTCTCTCTCTCTCTCTCTCTCTCTCCTTCCTCCTTCTCTACACAGACAGACATGCAGACAGATATATACACAGGAGTACCATGGTGTGTGCTAAAGTGAACGTAGAGGCCAATAAAACTCACAACTAACGTATTCTTCTTTGTAAGAGTGTCGAATATACTCAGCATTTCATTAGCCATATTTTGGGTTTCGGTTATTTTATTGATGCAGCGAAATATGCCAGGCAATAAATCGTACAATTTATGATTTGTGACTTCGTTATTCAAATGTTCAAATCCATTAGGTCTTTAACCATATTTTTCTATACTATGTTTTACAAAACGAGGGGTTTGGTAGGGAAACGAACGCACAAACGAATGAACGAACTTTATTTTCAAAGGGTCACAAACTGGGCACGCAGGCCCATCTTACATGCAGTACTTCCAATCACTCATCTTTCGTTCATCAGTTGTGCATGTTACATTCTATCCATCCATTATGTGCCATGCCGGAAAGAGTGGGCGGTCATGACTCGCCATTTTACTCGATCACCAGAGTCGTGGATCAGCTCAGTGTTCCTATCTCGACCATGCCTTGTGGCCAAGCCATCCAGGTATTTACTTCTCGGTCTTCCCCTAGATCTTTTCCCTTCGATCTTGTCAGTTGTCACCAATTTCTCCAGTTCATTTCTTCTCATAACATGCCCAAAACATGTTGACTGTTTACGTCTAATTTCTCTAATCAATTTACGATTTTCATTTGTTTATCGTAGGACTTGGTCATTGGTTTTTCTATCTGATGGTATTATTTGCATTTCCCTCAGAAACCACATTTCCACAGCCATCAGATGTTTTTCAGCTTGGCTGCATATTGTCCAAGCTTCACATCCATACAAAAGTACAGGCGCCATGTAGCACCTCAACACTCTTTTTCATGTTTCAATTGACATTTTTTATTGGTCATTATGTTTTTCATCTTGCTAAAGGCTACATTCGCCATGTTGATTCTTGTTCTAATCTCTTCAAGGCATCTCCAATCAGATATTATGACTGTTCCGAGATAATTGTACCGATTCACTTGTTGAAGAATATTCCCATTGAATCGTATATATTTGTTTTTTTGTTTAAATGTTACATATCCCTTGCAGGACGTTGCAGTCAACACCAGCATTTTTCAGCTGCTGTTGATGTACTAGGCAAATTTTACGTTCAGTAGTTTGCCATTGCTTTCTGAACGACCGGCTCCCATACCAACAGGTTATAACACAACGCGACACGCTATATGCACAAATCGGTCGCGGCTGCGTTTCGAACGCCTGGTAAGCGGCTCACGAACCGCGTTCGCAAGCTTTTGGCCACGGAGACCGACTCGTATATTACATTGTGGTATTTCTTTCTTCATAGCGACGACCATAATCTGTGTCTTTTTACAATTTATTTCTAGCCCTAGTTGTTCACTTTGTGCAACAACCACATCTAATAATTGTTGCAGATCCTGTTTATTGTCTTCAATCAACACTGTGTCATCTGCATATCTAATGTTATTTATGTTTCGTTTTCGTTATGATTCCATTTATATCTTCTACATTTCTGAAAACATTTTTACTGTATAGGGAAAAAAAGATCTGGAGACATTACACATCCCTGTCTCACACCTCTCATCATAGGCTGATATTGACCCACTTCATTATCAATCCTTATGGCAGCTTATTGTTTCCAATATATGTTTTTTTTGGTATAAGTCTATTGTCTTTCTCATCAGTTTGTAGATCTGCAAGCATCTCTACCATGTTGACATGTCCTACTCTATCGAAAGCCTTTGTGTAGTCAATAAAGCAAAGGTGTATATCTTTGTTTACTTCTCTAGCACGTTTAATAACTGTTCGCAGCATATACACAGCATTTACTGTACCCTTTCATTCTAGAAACCCACTTTGTTCTTCTCCTATTTCAGGTTGTATTTTCTTCCTCACTCTTTGCATGATAATTCATAGCAAAATCTTCGTGATATGACTCATTACATTCACATTTAATTTAAATTTAGTTGCATGTCCTTCACAAGACGTAGCAGTCAACCCCAACATTTTCGCTGTTCGTGATTCCTGGGTAAGTTTACGTTCAGTAGTTTGCCATTACTTTCTGAACGACCGGCATCTATACCTTTTTCGAAAAAAAAGCACCGCTGTGTTTCGAACCCGGGGCTCACAAACCGCGTTCGCAAGCCCTTAGCCACATTCACATAGGGAAAGGAAAAAAAAAACAATGTCAAATGAATGTTGTAAACATAAACAATGCTTAATACCATGTTATGAGACACGCAGGCAGGCAGACACACGTACACACGCAAGTTCATAAACACATGCATACTTACACAATTTACACAAACTCTCACAGTTATGCACCCACTCAATAACACACAAATACACTCCCTCACATACACATAAAGAGATGGAGAGAGGAAATGAACATAACATGATAACTCAGAAGAAACAAAGACAACAGCAGAAAGCTTGTGTGAAGTTAGGAACAAAAACACACATAAAGACACAAACTAACAGAATTGCCACTTGTTTATCATTCCAGGTGTATTACCTAGGTTGCCGCTAGCCAGCAAAATCTGGCGTTGTTTATTCACTTTCACCTTACCTGTGTGGATCCACGAAAACCGTGGGAAAGTAACCTACACCTAGGTCTGGCGAGGTGGTATTACATGGCATTCTTATCTGATTTTCTACCCCTTATCTAACTCTACTTCAACTTTCTGGTTGGGTTCTGCTTCATGTTAGCTGTATCATCAATGACGTTTCGTTGGCTGAATTCTGGTTTTGAGATAGATTTAACCCTGCAAAAATTGCTGAAGGTGAGGCTTTGGTCTGTTTTTCCTTGTGTATTCAAGCATGTTTAACTCTTTATTTCCCAAGCAACGCACATTCCCCCACGTTGCAGTCGCTTCTTTAGTGAAGTTAAAATAGAACTGCGCTGACAATGTCATGGGCACGGTTAAGCGAGAGTTCGACGCCTAGACTCGTCGCTTGCTAAGTGATGCAAATTTGACCACATTTCATCCGTGCTTCAGGCCTACACAATGCGATTGCCCTATAACATCACTGACCCATAGCAGTAAACTGCTTGGGGACAAGTTTATCTGTTATTTTCATACATCGCTTGGGAGCTGCCAATGCACAGTGGCTAGCACATTCGCCTGCGGTCCCGGTGGTAATATGTTCGAATCCTCTTTGATGAGGATTTTCCCCAGTTAACCTGGGCTTCCAGTGTGACCCAGCCTAAAATGGCTACCAGTAATGGTTCTGGGAAGTAAAGGCGGCAAGGGTAATATTGACCATATCACTAATCGAATACCTAAAATAATGGTACAAGAACCATATAGTACGCCATATATGGCCTTTACACCTCAAGGCGTGTGAAAAGTTTCTTGACTTCTACCTGTACTTATTCTCCGAGTAAATAATTAATGCTGATGGACAAAAGAAAACAGAGTAAAAATGACAAACAAGAATACGCTAAGATAAATAAAGAAATAAAAGATAAATGTGGTAAGGCAAAAGAAAGTTGGTTAAATGAGCAGTGCAAAAATATTGAATTAAATGCCATAAAAGATACACAAAAATATGCACAGACAAGTCAGTGAGCTCACAGGAAGAAAAATAAGAATAAATACTGGGTGTTTGAAATCAAAAACAGGAAATATATTATTGGAGAAAGGTGCTATAATGAAGAGGTGGAATGAGTATATCAGAGCCAGCAAAATCTGATGGTAAAATATGATGGAAAAAGGGAAGAATTAACAGAAGAAAGTAACTTAGAAGGTCCACCTATTCTAAACGAAGAAGTCACTGACGCTATGAAACACATGAAGAAAGGAAAAACAGCTGGGCCAGATTAAATCACAACAGGAGAATTAGAAGTATTGGGAGAATTTGGAGTAGATATATTAACCAAAATGTTGAATGATATTTACAGCAGTGAATATTTACCCAGTGATATGCTGAAATCTGTATTTATAGCTATACCAAAAAGACCAGGATTAATTGAATGTGAAGATTTTCGTACAACTAACCTCATAAACCATATCACTAAGCTTCTGCTCAGAATCATAATGAGAAGAACATGAAAGAAAATAAAAATGGAAATTAGTGAAGAACAGTATGGATTTGTAGAGGGAAAAGGCACAAACAATGCAATATACACATTACGGACACTAATAGAAAGGTCAATAGAGAAACATAAATATATGCGCTTCATAGATTATACTAAGGCATTTGATAAAGTAAAACATGATGAACTTATTAAAATGTTGGAAGATATCAACATTGATGGGAAAGAGTTAAGAATAATAAAGAATATTTACTGGAACCAAGTAGCAGCAATTAAAATGGGAAATAAAGAGGGTAGCTACGAACAGATAAAGCTAGGAGTACGACAGGGGTGTGTCTTGTCACCAGATCTCTTCTCCCTATATAGCGAAGTAATAATGAGAAAAATCAAAAAGATGCCAGGAATACTAGTTGGAGGTTATAATATAAACAATATACGCTATGCAGATGACACAGTTTTGGTGGCGGATAAATCAACAGACCTAAACAATTGTTGGATACTGTAGTAACAGAGAGTGTAAGGAAAGGGCTCTCCTTGAATATCAAGAAAACAATAACAATGATGATATCAAAGAAAATGGTGACATCAAAATGTGACATAGAAATAGAAGGAAAATTCTTAGCCAAGTGGATAATTTTAGATACCTAGGGGCATTTATAACATCAGATGGAAGATGTACAACAGAGATTAAGAGCAGAATAGGGCCGTATTTCAGAAAATGAAGAGTATCTTTTGCAATAAGTCGCTATAACTGAATGTAAGACAGACTTATACAATAAGTCATTATAACTGAATGTAAGACAGAGAGTGCTAAAATGCTATGTAGAACCAGATTTGCAGTGAATCTTGGAACGTAAATGAACAAATTAAGAAGAAATTAGAAGCAACAGAGATGTGGTTCCTGAGACGAATATTGCGAACTCCTTGGACTGCCAGAGTAACTAACAACGACTGCCCGAAAAGGCTAATGAAACTAGAACATTATATACAACAATAAGAAAGAGACAAATATCTTTCTTTGGTCATGTGATGAGAAGAGAGGCGTTGGAGAACATCGTGACAACTGGAAAGATCGAGGGGAAGAGAGACAGAGGCAGACCTTTTGCTATTTGGATTCCAGACAAATGGCCTTTCTATTTATACTATTCTGAAGTTTTCTTAATGCATGTCCTTTCCAACACCAGTGTCTTTTTTCCACCTCTGGATTCATTGGCATTTGTCTGGTTCTCTCCATGAGCTCCAAATTTGTGATCCTGTCTTAGTATTTTAGTCCTTCTGTTTTTCACAGCTACCAATTAATGAATGTTTGAAGTTTATTTGTAAACATTTCAGTGTTTTCCATGTCTTTTGCCCATACAACATTACCGATTTAACTTTAGAATTAAATATTCTAAGTTGCATGCTATATTTAATTTCCTTCAACCTCCTGAACTTCCCTTTTTTTTTTTTCATTCTTGCATATCCTTTTTACAGGACAGCGTTGTAAACACCAACATTTTACTGCTGTTGTTGATGTCTTGGCAAGTTTACGCTCGGTAGTTTGCCATTGCTTTCTGAAAAACCGGCACCCATACCAATTCGTTAAAACCCAGCGCAACGCGGTCTGCTGCCAAATCGCGCGCAGATGTGTTTCGAATGCGGGTAAGCGGAATTACGAACTGCGTCTGTAACGCCATAGCCACGGAGAAATTCCCCAGCACTATAACATCTCCTCTTACCTTGTGTATTCGTACTTTGATGTCTTTACGTTAATTGTGCACATGTTAAATAAACCTGGCTATTGAATGAATACGATCTACACAAGGGATATATGTTGTATCTTTTAACTGATACAGTGCCAAACAAAGAGTAGATATGAACCGAACATAGTAGACAATCACGCGAACAAGTATTTTAATGTACATTTTCCGTTCACTAAACACTGAAACTGTGGAAGACACCATTAAATAAAACAAATAACGCGGTGACCCTAGTGTGGCAATATATCGCCCTTCTGTCCAAATGGATGGTCACATTTAGCGATATATTATTCTTCGACACTGAATCAGGTAAAGCAATATAGTCTCAATATTACATTAAACATATACCTAAAAACCTATGGAACTGGAACAGTTAATGCTCTCTCATCTTCTCCCTTTATCTAAAAATTGAAATTATTCAGCGATTCGTAAGACAGGCAGAACCGTGGGAACACAGGTAGAAGGTTTACAAATACTTCTGAAGAGGTAAAAAGATCAGCAAACCAACATATATGAAATAAAATACACGTTTCTTTCATTGGCAAACAACAAAGAATCCACACAAGGATTTCTATTGCATGAGTGTATGCATGCATGCCTGCGCGATCGCGAGCGTATGTGTGTACTTTATGCATGCTTGTGTCCTCGATCCATCCATCATGTGCCATGTCGATAAGCGTGGGCGGTCATGTTTTGCCATCTCACTTGACCACCCTAAGTCAGGTCTTAGTCAGATATGACTGAGCTACCGTATAACAGTAGATGGTACTACCTGGTTTCTGTTAGCGCCGAACGTTGGGCGGCGCTTACCAAACCCGACACCCCACATTGTGCCAACGGCTTCGGGCGGAAGAGCGCAATTGGGAGGGTACAAGCCTTACCCTGGTGCGAGAAAATGCAAGCTAAAGACAAAATTGTCATGGCAGGGCAGACCAGGCCCTAAGCCTTGGTTGGCGACTGGTCTAGGATCGAAGCTCCGACAGGCGGACAGTTAGAGCATTGCTTTGCTGATCCGGCAGCTTCTGCAGCTTGTCTTGTTCCAGATGTAGGGGTGTTACCTTTCCTCTGGAGTGAACTAGACAGGCCGAGAGAGGGATCATGCTGCATGGGCAACACATGATCTCTATATTTTAGCCCAGGCTTTGTGCTATGGAGAGGCAATAACTCCATCCCTGGTCTTAACTGGTCTCGGAATCAAAGCGAGAGGCAACTGTTACGGGTTATAAGTCCTTGTCAGTTGGCGTAGACATGGGGCGCCACGCGTTGCCTCTGACGGTGGGAGACACCTATAGGTGTCACTGATCAGCTACCGCCCGCCTCAAGCTGGGCAGCCCCCAGCCAATTGGGTGCTGATCCGCCACAGCCTGCCTGCTTCAATGGGTGCTTGGGGCTAGGACAAAATCTGAATCGCAGGCTGTAAAACCAATGCACCAGGTACAAACAAAAATAAAAATAGAAACCTCAAGCTACGGCTTGCAACCTGGAACGTGAGAACCATGTGTCCAGGATTTTCCACTGACTTGACCAATATTGACGATGTGAGAAAAACGGCTGTGATTGATGCCGAACTCAATCGTCTTAACATTGATATTGCTGGCCTGCAGGAGACTCGCCTCGCTGAGGAAGGGTCACTCAGGGAAAACAACTACACCTTTTTCTGGAAGGGTAGAGGGCAGGCAGAAAAAAGGCAACACGGTGTGGGCTTTGCAGTGAAGAATTCGCTACTGGGAATGATTGAAATTCCAGCAGGAGGAAATGAAAGACTATTATCCCTGCGCTTGGCAACCTCTTGTGGGTTTGCCACCATTATTACTGCATATGCACCGACACTCGATTCCTCTGATGATGTGAAGGATTTGTTCTATGAGGAGTTAGACTCCGTGATCAAGGCAGTTCCAAAATCTGACTACATTTATATGCTCGGTGATTTCAATGCTCGTGTGGGCAAGGACTCGAGTTCATGGCCAGTGTGCCTTGGAAAATACAACATCGGTCGCATGAATGAAAATGGGCAAAGGCTGCTGGAGCATTGCACCAGTAATGACCTATGTATTACAAACTCTTTTTTTAAAACAAAAGAGATGCATAAGGTCACATGGAAACATCCAAGATCCGGCCATTGGCACCAGCTGGACTTCATCATCACACGGAGACAACATCTGAACCATATATCATTGACTCGTAGTTACCACAGTGCTGACTGTGATACGGATCATTCTTTGGTTGTTGCAAGGGTTAGACTGAGACCAAAGAGAATCTACACAGCTAAACACAAATCTAGCCCCAGGATTAATATTATTAACACTCATGATCCTGAAAAGTGCTTTCAGTTTCAACAGCAACTTGAAGACGCTTTCACTGATACACCAGAAAATTGTACAGTAAATGATAAATGGAATAAACTTAAGGAAACTCTTTGTAAAACTGCCGTAAAGGTTTACGGCACTGTGGATCATAAGAGGCAGGACTGGTTTGCGGCCAACAGCGAGACTCTGCAGCCCTTGATTGATAAGAAGAAGAAAGCTCTCTTAAGAAACAAGGAAAGACCAACGCGTAACACTCTGAGTGAGCTAAGGCAATCTAGGAAGGATGTGCAAAAGGCTGCCAGGCAGTGTGCAAATGATTATTGGATCAAGTTATGTGAGTCCATTCAAATCGCAAGTGATAAGGGAGACATAAGAAGCATGTATGAAGGAATAAAGAAAGCCTGTGGTCCAGTGATCAAAAGAAGTGCACCATTGAAAACCTTGACTGGAGAAGTCATCACTGATAAGAAACAGCAGATGGACAGATGGGTAGAGCACTATTTGGAGCTTTACTCAAGTGAGACCAAACTAGCGGATAATGCCCTCAACGCCATAGAGGCTCTACCAACTCTTGACCACCTGGACACACTTCCCACCATAACAGAAGTTAAGTGTGCTATAAATGAACTTGCATCTGGCAAGGCTCCAGGTAAGGATGGGATTCCAATAGAGGTTATCAGGAGTGGGCAAGACACACTCACTATACAGATCCACCAGCTAATAGAGCTATGCTGGCGTGAAGGACAAGTCCCACAGGATTTCAAAGATTCAAGCATCATAACACTGTACAAGAACAAGGGCGATCGGAGCGACTGCAACAACTATAGGGGTATCTCACTTCTGTGTATTGTTGGAAAAGTATTTGCCAGAATTGTTCTGCGCAGACTTCAAGTCCTAGGAGATCAAGTCTACCCCGAATCACAGTGTGGCTTTCGACAGAACCGGTCTACCACTGATATGATATTCTCATTGCGACAAATGCAAGAAAAATGCCGTGAACAGAATCAACCACTGTTTATTGCCTTCATCGACCTCACAAAGGCATTTGATTTGGTCAGTCGTGAGGGTCTGTTCAAGGCACTAAAGAAGATTGGCTGCCCACCAACTCTTCTGTCCATTGTGGAATCGTTCCACACAGGCATGAAGGGTATAATCAAATTTGATGGTGCAACTTCTGAAGAATTTGAAATCAAGAGTGGAGTTAAGCAAGGTTGTGTACTAGCTCCCACCCTCTTTGGAATATACTTTTCACTTCTACTGAAATATGCATTTCGTGATCAGGATGGTGGTATATACATTCACTCACGCTCAGATGGCGGCCTCTACAATGCTCAGAGATTGAAGGCTAAGACCAAAATTAGGAGGGTACTGATCAGAGAGTTGCTTTTTGCAGATGATGCTGCAGTTACGACCCACTCTGAGGAAGAATTGCAATGTCTACTATCTGCATTCTCCAATGCTTGTTCTGAATTTGGTTTAACAATTAGCAAAAAGAAGACACAGATTATGTCACAAGGTGCACATGGGGTACCATCAATCTTTATTGACGACGCCGAACTAGAGATAGTAGACCATTTTACATATCTAGGATCGGTGGTAAATAGCAAATTATCCCTAGATCAGGAAATCAACATCCGGATTGGTAAGGCAGCAACAACAATGAACAGGTTAAGAAAAAGAGTCTGGGAGAACAGGAAGCTTACTGCCAAAACAAAAGTCCTTGTCTATCAAGCCTGTGTCCTTAGTACTCTTCTCTATGGCAGTGAAACCTGGACAACTTACTCACACCAAGAGAACAATTTAAACAGCTTTCATATGCGGTGTCTGCGAAGAATTCTTGGTATTAAGTGGCAAGACAAAATCACAAATACTGAAGTATTGGAAAGATCAGGTTGTGTGACAGTTTATTCCATGCTCAGTCTTCGTAGACTTAGATGGATAGGACATCTTAGGAGGATGGATGATGGTAGAATACCAAAGGATATCTTTTTTGGTGAACTACAGATGGGTAAGAGATCTCAGGGTCGGCCTCTACTACGATACAAAGACGTGTGTAAGCGGGACATGATTGATACAGGCATTGATAATGCACTTTGGGAGCAAGTCGCCGCTGAACGTGTTGCATGGAGGGCAAACATCAGAAATGGAATAAAGTCAAAGGAGAAAATTATTGCAGAAAAGTCACACACCAAGCGTTTGAGACGTAAGATGGTGCATGATGGTGGAAATGACCACGTGTTCACATGCACCCACTGTGAACGGACATTTACAGCGCAAATTGGCCTTATCAGTCACACTCGCTACCGCCATAGTTAAAAGTTATTATGCCTTTTTAAAGCACAAACTATCGTCTGTCAAGACGGCAAGGTGCCAATGATGATGATCACCAGAGTCATGGATCAATCAGCTCCGTGTTCCTGTCTCGATCATGCCACGTGGCCAAGCTATTCAGGTATTTATTTCTCGGCCTTCCCCTTGCTCTCTTCCCTTCGATCTTGCTAGTCGTCACCAAGTTCTCCAAGTCATTTCTTCTCATAAAATGCCCAAAAAAATTTGACTGTCTACGTCTAATGTCTCTAATCAGTTTACGATCTTAATTTATTTGTTTATGGACTTGTTCATTGATTTTTCTGTCTGTCCATGGTATTCTTTGCGATTTCCTCAGAAACCACATTTCCACAGCCAACAGATGTTTTTCAGCTTGTCTGCTCATTGTCCACTCTTCACATCCATACAAAAGTACAGGTTCTATGTATAACTTCAACACTCTTTTTCTCGTTTCAATTGACATCTTTTTATTGGCCAGTATGGTGTCACTTATGTCCTCAATAGCGGTAATAAACAAACTGTTATTATCCTGATGGGTGCAGGATGTGGCGGATAATCTCCAAATGGGTGTATCGGACGCGGGACATTTTGCTTATGATCGAGAGGTTTTCCGGAAGGTTGTTATGGGAGCGAGGTTCTGCAAAGGACATGCTACTGAATGAATGAATGAATGAATGAATGAATGAATGAATGAATGAATGAATGAATGAATGAATGAATGAATGAATGAATGAATGGACGTTATTATCCTGAATGCAAAGTGTTTTGCGTAAACAGAATCAGCTAACGCGAGCAATCGTGTTAGAATTAGTAGCTATCTATAAAATAAAGACAATGACTGACTATACAGATTGCAAACGTAATGTCGTGGCTGCTATTATTGTAGAGCAATACATATTACCCGGGGGCTTACTCCGTGGCGAAGTGCTTAAGCCGTCTGTCTAGCGTTGAGAAGGTCGTGAGTTCCTTTGCAGACTCCGTCATTAGCATCACAAGCGCAATGTCCACGGAGTCTCCTGGGGATATTCTCTGAAGTTAAGTAGTTCGTGCTCTGTTGAAAATAGGCTAAGTTATATGGGACAAATCCAGTGCAATGAAGTCGAAGGTCTGCCTGTAAAACCCCCTTTAGACCCCCAGTACCTAATTTACACTAGCATCTAAAAACTCAGAACATAACCGGGTACCTATTTAACAACAGGATATGTCGAAGGGAGTAATACCGGAACAGTCGAAGCTTCCAGAACCCCGGACTAAACATGTAGCAATTCTTGTTTCACCCACTTTCAACACATCCACGCCCCCACTTTCAGAAAGATAATGGCTTGCTTATTCTGTCAGATTATTCAATTACCGGTTGTTAGAGTTCACTACGGTCTGCCATCCGTGTTGGTGAATGTGTTTGCCTGTAACGCGAGTGTGGATTCCCAGAGATGGCAGTGTTTGAGTGACATATCATGTCACGAGAGGAATGCCATTTTCTGTGGCGATTTCAACGCTAAGGGCAAATCACGGGGTAACATTTCTTCCAACACACAGGGAAAGGCGGGGGGGGGGGGGGGGAAGCTCGAGGCAGCGCTTGAAACCAGTGACCTTGTTTGTATCAACAGTGGCTGTTTCACCAGGATAGCAATTCCACGTGATGAGAACAGTGTTATTGACCTGGCGCTGGTGTCTCCGTCACTTACTACAGTGTGTAGATGGTGTGTCCTAGGGTACCACGGCAGCGACCACCCATGCAGCATATTGGTGGGGAACGGCAGAACAAGGCAGCACAAGTCAACGGTCAAGACCTTTAAGTATGACAGTTCAGGGCAAGATGTGGTGAGTAAAATAAGGCGTGACAAGCGAAGGAATCATCATGGAAGGAGAAATGGCTGGAAACAGCTACCAGTGTGGAATTGCGAGCTGGAGAAGGCCTGGGTGGATAAGCGTGTTGCTGTAAGGAAATGGCAAAACACCAAGAAGAACAGAGTTGCCCATCCTAGTCTTATTGTGCACTTGGAAAGAGAGAATGACACAAAAGGTAGCTATTAAAAAAAACAAAAAACACTGGTTAAAGTGGTTAAAAGTGAAAAATGGACAGAGTTGTGTCAAAGAATAAGCACAGACAAGTCACTGAAATTGTTCTGGCGGCTAAACAAAAGTATGAATGGGGTAGTCAAGAATAAGAGTGTTCCTGACTTCCAAAGGGCTGACCTTATCTGGCAGTTGTCTGACGAGAATGAGGGCAAATCCCTTTTCGAACGCTATCTAGAGCAGAGCAACCAGACAGACATGAGAGACCGAAATTTTGCCAAAGTGGTTACCTCAGATGGGTGAAAGGCCCACAGCATAGCAGTTGAAGACACAGTGACATAGAAAGAGATCAGGGCTGTGCTCCGACGAACAAGAAACAGCGCACCAGGGTCAGATGGTATAAGGTGTGACGACATTAGTATATGTACCGACAACGAGCTAGAGGAACAAGCAGATATGTACAACAACAGTAAAGGGTGTGCTAGCATCAAGGAGGAGTGGTTACACAGCTATCTGATTCCCTTGCCGAAGCCTGGCAAAGACCACACAAAAATTCAGGGATACCGGGTAATAACCATGCAAAATACAATAGGCAAGCTGATGGAGAAGTTTATTGCCAGGAAAATCTCAAGCCAGCTTGACAGGCAAGGTGTTTTCCCACCTACCCTTGGAGGGTTCCGTCCACACAGAGAAACCTGGACCAATGCAGCAGTTTTTGTCCATGATGTCTACGAAGGTTTCCACTCAGGCATTGAAACATGTGCTACGGCGATCGATCTTGAGAATGCGTACAACAGAGTACCGTTGAATATTTTTAATGTTGCAGCTTCTTGAACTCAAGATGAGTCCATTTCTCCTTAGTTGGATCGCTGCAGCCCTCTTCCAACGGAAAGTAGTTTTTAGATGTGGCAGTTGAACTTCTAAACCAACAACAATATATCCGGGCCTGCCACAGGGATCACCATTATCCCCGGTGCTTTTCAACGCCTACACTGAGAATTACCAGCGAGCAGATCACTGGACCGGGAAGGACATTGTCATATGCCGACGATGTGTTAGTGTAACGTCAGGGTAAGGATAGAGATCGAGTTGCTGTGGAACTACAAACAGAAGTAAATGGCATAAGCACTTAGTGGGCGGATTCTGGGGCAGTGGTCAACCCAAGGAAGGCAGCAGTGACTTGGTTCTCTTCGAATAACCATATTGTCAACACTCCAACACCAACTGTAAATCTGTGTTCAGAGACGTGGAAAGAACGCAGGCAATCAATTACCTGGGGATACGGTTTGATCGAAGCCTTGCTTATAATGAGCACATAGACCATGTGATAACAAAGGCCAAGTGGGGTTTGGCTGCGATGCGGGTGATGGCGATAGCAAATTGTGAGCAGCCCCATCTATGTCTTCTATACGAGGTTCTGGTCATGTCTGTTTTTGAGTATGCTATGGCGATACTGACTCTTAGTCGTAAGCACATGGAAAGGATGGACGGGTACAGAACGAAGCTATGCGTATTATTCTTGGATGTACAAGAGATATAACATGCAGGGCGATGCGCTATCTTCTTGATTTTCCAACCATTGGAGACAGAATATAAATTTGCAGAGCACGTGCCTACCTCTGAGTCAATGCAAACACACAACATCCACTGCACAATGAAATTAAGAAGGTAAAGGACGGCAGGTTAAAAAGAGGAAGGTCGTGGATGGGTAGGGCCGAAGACATTCTTCAACAGGCGTGTTCACTTGAGGACTTAGAACCTGGCAAGGAGTGGGTACAAGTGTCAACAGATTTCTGGACGTCCTTTTCAGTTTGCATCCAACTGTCACTGTCACAAAACTGCACCTACGGCGACCATATTTTCAAGGGATGCAACTCATGAATTAACAATCCTACGTATTTTTGCACTGTTACTTCCATTTTGTGTGTGATAAATTTAATTTCTTTAAAAATGTAATAATTACTGTTATTATTGATTGTAGCGGACCGGGGCTTAAAAAACTATCATCATACTAGTGATGCTGTGATAGAGATACAGTGCTCTTCCTCCTGGTTTTTTTTTAAATGTCTTCTTTCTTTATCTTATTGGGCATAAGCACTATCATCATTCCATTGGTGCTGTGTAAGGCTTATGGTTACAGTGCATTTCCTCGGGGTGGTCTAGGGGATGAGCGGGCGTGGGGGTGGGGGCGCAGGGGTGGGGCGCGGGTGTCGGCATGTGGGGTAGGGCTAGGTGGTTTGAACCTCGAGCCGTGGTGGATGTCATTTGGAAACCTTAATAAGTAAGTATGTATACGTGGCAGCTATATGATCAATAGAGGGTCATAGTTACAAATGAAAACCTTAAAAAGCAAAAATGGGCGATATTATTGATTTTAGTGGGTATATCTTTGTGAAATTCGTTGGTAAGGGGTGGGTAGCGGCTATTAGTGGTCTGTAGTGGGTCGTAGTGGTGTAAACACTATCATCATACGGGTTACAAGTGAAAAACTTAAATAGTAAAAATGGCCGATATTATTGATTTTAGTGGGGGTAGCTAAGTGAAAATCATTGGTAAGGGGTGGGCAGCGGTTATTAGTGCTCTGTGGTGGGTCGTAGTCGTGTAAACACTATCATATACGGGTTACAAGTGAAAACCTTAAAAAGTAAAAATGACCGATATTATTGATTTTAGCGAGTATAGCTTAGTGAAATTCGTTGGTAAGGGGTGGGTAGCGGATATTAGTAGTCCGTAGAGTGTCACAGTGGCTTATTCACTATCATCATACGTGTTACAAATGAAAACCTTAAAAAGTAAAGATGGCAGAGCGGGTATAGCTTAGTGAAATTCATTGGTAAAGGGTGGGAAGCGGGTATTAGCGGTATGTAGAGGGTTGTAGTGGCCTATACACTATCATCACACAGGTTACAAATGAAAACCTTAAAAAGTAAAAATTGCCGATATTATTAATTGTATCGGGTATAGCTTAGTGAAATTCGGTAGTAAGGGGTGGGTAGAGATTATTGGAGATCTGTAGAGGGTCGTAGTGGTGTAAACACTATCATCAAACGTGTTACAAATGAAAACCTTAAAAAGTAAAAATCCCCGATATTATTGATTGCAGTGGGTATAGCTTAGTGACATTCACTGGTAAGGGGTGGGTAGCAGGTATTAGTGGTATGTAGAGGGTCGTAGTGGCCTATACACTATCATCACACAGGTTACAAATGAAAACCTTAAAAAGTAAAGATGGTTGATATTATTGATTTTATGGGTATAGCTTAGTGAAATTCATTGGTAAGAGCTGGGTAGTGATGATTACTGATCTGTAGAGTGTCGTAGCGGCCTATACACGATCATCATACGGATTACAAATGAAAACATTGAAAAGGTAAAGATGGTCGGTATTATCGGATGTAGCGACTATGGCTTAGTGAAATTCATTGCTAAGGGGTTTGTGAGTGGAGGAAAGGTTAGGTACTTCTGATCAATGTTAAGGGTTGGTAGAGTGAGGGGGTGGCTAGATAAATACGTTCGTACCTTGCAAAGAGTCGAACGTTCCGTCTCATATTAAAGTCGGAGACATGAACTCATAGTTGGCTGAGCTGAGGGTGACCTCGTGGGTGACTCATCACGGGGCTATGTCGGTGGGTGTGAACGTACGTGAACGTGTTCAGACATGTCTTTGGGGGAAAAACGGAGGATGACTCAGAGTGTACTGACCGAGTTAAACCTGTTTGAACATGTTTAGACATGTTTTCTATGATCCATCAGCCGCACAGTCTGTATAAAAGGGACCGCAAAGACGGACTTAAGACACTACGCGTGCGACAAGACCTATCGAAAACACCTCTTTCTGTTTCTTTTTCTTGTTTTCGTCTTTCTAGTCTTTTGATTATGTGGTTGTTTCAGGATTTGATTTCTAGTCTTTACTTCTTTTCATGTTGACCGCTGCACGAGCTTGTTTTTCATGTTGAATGTGGCGCAAAACTGTGTAAAGATTGACACACACACATACACACACAATGGAACAGTGAGACAAGACCAAAGTCACACAGTCACAGTAGTGGTAAAAAAGACAATAAGTAACTTCTGGTTTTAGATAATGGCTTGGTGCTAGCTCAGTAATATTTCCAACACGGTTGTAGCTTCTGGTATTATATAATGTCTCGTGTGTGTAGCTCCGCTGGATAAGGTATAGTGACCACTATAAAATTGTGTAGTCTTCCACTAATTCCAAACTTTCACACTCGTTGTAAGTACTGACCGTCAAACAGCTGTGAAGAAAAGACAACATCATTATTGTCCGACCTTTTTACATTTTGTACTTCAAAACATGTGACAGTCATGATGATAGGATATCTACGGGGGAAAAAAATATTTCATATCACATACATTGTTAGGAAATATCAAAAGAAAAATGGATTTGAGGTTTATGATGTCACACATAGTAAATTATTTCATTTTCTTTTTATCCTTACAGCGGGTCTTCTCCGTGACTATATTTTTGTGGTGATGGTTGGCAACGTCCTGGTTCCTAATTCTGTTCTTTGTGCTGTTTTATATTGTATGACACAGAGTTGTACTATATTAGTGAGAAATGCTGACTATATTTAATGGTGCCCACCACTTAGAGGTGAAAATATTTAGTGATAACCAACTGTTAGTGAGAAATGCTGAAAGCAAACATACCAATATTTTGTGCTAGACCGTTCGTTATCTTCCTTTCTTATACACAGCTCAACACCTTCGAGTTTTCACTTCTTGTAAGCAATAGTTTCGAGATTTCACTTCTTGTAAGCCACTCAATAGTCTCGATAATTTTTCTGTGTCTGCAAATTTTCAGTCTGGAGAAAGGATAATGATGATATAACAAGGGACAGTACAAATTTCACATACTGAATTTGACACCACATAATTGACTTTTATATAGCTTTGTCACATTTTGAAGAGAAAGAGTATTTTGAGATCGTGTACATTAGTAATATACATTCATTTAATATATTAGTGACCACAGAGCGTGACTATAGATTCTCCTGTGTCAGCACATTATTTTTCACTCTGTATAGTGATCGGGATAATGATCAATACTGACAGGGTTGAATATAGCTTGTTTCCATACATTTCATAGAAAGAGGAGATGGTCGTAGACGCATATATGTTACACTACACTTAGTGGAGACCTGATATGTACACAAACGTTTGTGGGTTCCAGAAATCGATTTGGTCCACCTGTCAATGAGGGACTGGTCGTCTTGATTTGAATCTATAGAGGGATAAAAGCATAATACGTTTTAGTGAACAGAGAAAGCATGCTTTAATGAAAAACATGTTCATATGTACACAATTGGAATGCACACCAGCAGCTACCCTAACGGATTACAGCATATGACGCCTGAGAATACAGACAATCACCCGGCATGACACTATTCAGTGCCACCCATAGAGCTGTAAGGCGTCATTTCTCCCCACGTCACTTGACGGCAAAAGTGAAGCTGCTGATGATTACGACCGTCATTAGTATCTGTATTAGTATTCCTATACAGAGCGGCTATACCTTGCGGCGTTAGTTTCCTCGTGTAGCTTCTGAGATATATATTAGTGACAGCACTATACCAACTTGACGACGTGTAACAAGACAATATAGCATACACACAGTACTACTTACCACTGTAGTCTATTCGGTGAGGTGTTTTCGATAGGTCTTGTCGCACGCGTAGTGTCTTAAGTCCGTCTTTGCGGTCCCTTTTATACAGACTGTGCGGCTGATGGATCATAGAAAACATGTCTAAACATGTTCAAACAGGTTTAACTCGGTCAGTACACTCTGAGTCATCCTCCGTTTTTTTCCCCAAAGACATGTCTGAACACGTTCACGTACGTTCACACCCACCGACATATCCCCGTGATGAGTCACCCACGAGGTCACCCTCAGCTCAGCCAACTATGAGTTCATGTCTCCGACTTTAATACGAGACGGAACCTTCGACTCTTTTCAAGGAACGAACGTATTTATCTAGCCACCCCCTCACTCTACCAACCCTTAACATTGATCAGAAGCACATATCTAACCTTTCCTCCACTCACAAACCCCTTACCAATGAATTTCACTAAGCCATAGTCGCTACATCCGATAATACCGACCATCTTTACCTTTTTAATGTTTTCATGTGTAATCCTTATGATGATCGTGTATAAGCCGCTACGACACTCTACATATCAGTAATCATCACTACCCAGCCCTTACTAATGAATTTCACTAAGCTATACCCCTAAAATCAATAATATCTACCATCTTTACTTTTTAAGGTTTTCATTTGTAACCTGTGTGATGATAGTGTATAGGCCACTATGACCCTCTACATACCACTAATACCCGCTACCCACCCTTTACCAATGAATTTCACTAAGCTATACCCTCTAAAATCATTAATATCGGCCTACTTTACTTTTTAAGGTTTTCATTTGTAACACGTATGATGATAGTGTTTACACTAATACGACCCACTACAGATCACTAATACCGGCTACCCACCCCTTACCAATGAATTTCACTAAGCTATACCCGCTAAAATCAATAATATCGGTCATTTTTACTTTTTAAGGTTTTCACTTGTAACCCGTATGATGATAGTGTTTACACCACTACGACCCACAACAGAGCACTAATAACCGCTATCCACCCCTTACCAATGATTTTCACTAAGCTATACGCACTAAAATCAATAATATCGGCCATTTTTACTTTTTAAGTTTTTCACTTGTAACCCGTATGATGATAGTGTTTACACCACTGTGACCCTCTACAGACCACTAATAGCCGCTACCCACCCCTTACCAACGAATTTCACACAAAGATATACCCACTAAAATCAATAATATCGCCCATTTTTACTTTTTAAGGTTTTCATTTATAACCCGTATGATGATATTGTTTACACTACTATGACCCCCTATAGATCATATAGCTGCCACGTATACATACTTACTTATTAAGGTTTCCAAATGACATCCGCCGCGGCTCGAGGTTCGAACCACCTAGTCCTACCCCACATGCCGACACCCGCGCCCCACCCCTGCGCCCCCACCCCCACGCCCGCTCATCCCCTAGACCACCCCGAGGAAATTCACTGTAACCATAAGCCTTACACAGCACCAATGGAATGATGATAGTGCTTATGCCCAATAAGATAAAGAAAGAAGACATTTTAAAAAAACCAGGAGGAAGAGCACTGTATCTCTATCACTGCATCACTAGTATGATGATAGTTTTTTTAAGCCCCGGTCCGCTACAATCAATAATAACAGTAATTATTACATTTTTAAAGAAATTAAATTTATCACACAAAAAAATGGAAGTAACAGTGAAAAAAATACGTAGGATTGTTAATTCATGAGTTGCATCCCTTGAAAATATGGTCGCCGTAGGTGCAGTTTTGTGACGTTTCGCTTGAGGCGATATAATTTTTATATAGTAAAAAATATAGGTGCTTTACCTAAAATACTAAGTAAATACCTCCTGGCATACTACTCTCGCTCCGCATTCCTGTGCATTATTTTTAATCTTTGTTTGGCATGGCCAAAGACTTTATTCTCAGGTCCCCTGGCTCAACAGGACATCTGAGAAGGACCTCCAGTAGCTGTGGTTGGACTCTTTCGAGACATAGGGCCCGGCACTGCACCTGCCTGGGTGTCTAAAGCAGCGCCAGCACCATAACCATAACATTTAGCAGTAGTCGACATATTTCATGGCGTAACTGTAATTGCTGGGCATCCTGATTTCTGTGGTGCGCCTCCTGGCTGGTTGCCACCGTCTTCGGCACCTTTCCTTTACTAGAGCAGACTGTGGTCTTACTCGAGTTTAGATGTGTAGACACGCACACGCGTGTCTGCGCATGCGTTCTGGTTATTTCTCGGCGCCAGTGTCTCGCTTTCGCCACTTCTCCAGTTAGTTAAAACAGTTCCGCCACTGAAGGCCAGGAGTTGGACCTTTGCTTAAGAGGTGATGAGTGCACGAGAAATGGGGTATTTATGCAAGGTTGGGCGCTCACCCCATCCCGCCAACGGCTAAATAACTACAACATTTGGAACCTCTAGGGCAGTGGTTCTCAACCGGTGGGGAATTCCCCCTCCCCAAGGGGGGAATTTTAGGGTTTCCAGGGGGGGGGGGAATTAAGATTATTTCAAGATTGCATTAATACAATAACCGACTACTTGATTTTGTTTTTCCCTTCATACTTTATGATTCTGTATGTCTCACCCTTTTTAAATTCATGTTATAACGTAAGTAGACCCGCAAATCACGATTTATGTAGACGTCTTGACTTGTTTTAGTATGTGCTATTAAATTTAGCTTCCATTATTACGTATACTGTGTAGGAGGGGGGGGGGTTGAAAGGAAATACGAAAGGGGGGGGTGACGTTCTGAAAATATTGTAAAGGGGTGCACGGGCCAAAAAAATGTTGAGAACCACTGCTATAGGGTTAAGACTAATCTCTACTTCTATGTGTGACAATCAATGCTTTAAAAAACAACATTAATGCTGTTTATTTGATAGTATTAACTATTAGTATTATATTATGAAAAGATTGGAAACAACAGAGATGTGGTTCGTGGGACAAATGAGGCGAATTCCTTGGACTGCCAAAGTAATTAACAATGAATGCCTGAAAGAGGCTAATGAAACTAGAACATGATATATTATATAACAAAAAGAAATATCTTTCTTTGGTCATGTGATGAGAAGAGAGGCATTGGAGAACGTCCAATGACAACTGGAAAGATCGAGGGGAAGAGAGGTAGACCAACAGAAATAATGCTGGGTGGATTGCGATGGTGACATGGAAGAATATCAACAGCGGAGGTGATCCAGAAAACAAAAGACCGAGATCTGTGGAGAACCATGAACGTCTACGCCAGCTGGCATGGCACTTGATGATGATGATGGTGATGCTTTGGATACCTTGACAACACCTCCCTCCACTGACAGTTAAGATTCGCGTGACTGCGAGAATTTGCGAGATTGTTGAGGTAAATAAACAGCGGATAACAAACATGGCGGCCAACGTCTTGACGACAGCCGCTTTTGTGTTACTAACGTTATTTGTCTGCCTTCTGTGCACGTCAAAGACCGCATCTCGTGAGTATACATGCTTGAACTTTGTTACAAATTATAGCTAATATCTGTCTTATTCTTATATCCATAAGTATTTGTATTAATTTGCCTGCAGTTATTTTAATTGAAATTTCTTACTTTAAATTTTAATTAAATTGAATTCTGAGGTTCGTCGCCTCAATTTCGGCCAACACAACAGTACGTACACGGACACGTTACAGACACTGACAGTTGCAGTACAGTCGTATAGTATAAGTATAGTGACCGTGAACGTAATGTCGTTAACATTAGTGATTCGCAGTTTATGAATTCTTAACTTTGGCTAATAAATGTGGAATCATCTGGTATGTTTTTTTTTTGGTTTAAACTTTAAACATGAATGGACCACTAGTATTTAAAAATTGGGTTTTTACTTATGAAATCATAACAGTTGGATACAGCTTGACAAGACGAACCCAACGCTATCTCAACGAAAAGTGTTCGTTAATTCTAAGCGAAGTTATGAATTATTTTATGACATAATTTAATACCAGGAAATGTAATGATGACCTAAGAGATAGGGGAGATTTTATCGCGGCTCATGAAATTGGAAGCTGAGAAATTCTGCCTTCTATTACTGTGGCTTGTTTATTTTTAATCGGACAACGTAGTACCATATATCATTGCGTCCGGGATGGACACGGCCTAACTTGACATAATATTTATTTTTCGATAGGATGTGCCGTGACCTAATTAACAATTTCAAATGGCCACCTATCGTGTATTATTTGCCTTCTGTTACTGTGGCTTGTTTAGTTTTAATCGGACGACGTAGTACCATATATGCCATGACCTAATTAACAATTTAAAATGGCCACCAATTGTGTATTATTTACCTTCTATTACTGTGACTTGTTTAGTTTTAATCGGACAACGAAGTACCATATATCATTGCGTCCGGGGTGGCAAGGCCTAAATTGACATATTATTTATTTTTCGATAGGATGTGCTATTCTCTCGGACATCGAAGAAAGCAATAGTACATTAAGTGATAGTATATGAAATAGTGTACAGATAGGGTTCCAAATGTTGCTGTATGTAGCCGAGGCGCGGTGTTGGGGTGAGCGCCCAACATTGCTCAAATACCTCAATGGCTCGTGAATACATAACCTATGCAGCAAAAGTCCAACTCCTGGCCTTCACGTGGCGGACCTGTTTAAACTAACAGGAGAAGGGGCGACGGCGAGTCTCTGGCGCCGGAAAATAACCAGTATGCTCTAGATGTGTATGCACGTACATGCATGCGCAGACAGGTGTGTGCGCGCGTACACATCTACACTCGAGTGAGACCACAGTCTGCTCTAGCAAAGAAAGGTGCTGAAGACGGAGGCAACCAGCCAAGAGGCGCACCACAGAAATCAGGATGCCACGCAATCACGCAAAATGGAATATGTCGACTACTGCTAATCGTTATGGTGCTCGCCCTGCTTTGGACCCCCAGGCAGGTGCAGTGCCGGGCCCTATGTCTCGAAAGGGTCCAACCCCAACTACTGGAGGTCCTTCTCAGATGTCCTGTGGAGCCAGGGGACATGAGAATAGGACGACTGGCCATACTAAACAAAGACTTAAAATAATGCACTGGAATGCGGAGGGAGTCAGCAACAAAAAAATAGAATTAGAAAAAATCTTGGACCAAGAAAAAGTAAGCATATGTTGCTTGCAAGAAACTCACCTCAATGAAAATATAGCCTTCAAAATCAGAGGCTACCAGTGTTACCGATCTGACCGAAAGAACAGGCGAAAAGGTGGGATACTGACCCTTGTAAGAAATAACATCATGGCTTCCCAAATCAAAGTCTACATGGAAGGGGCTGAGTATCAGACACTTAAACTTAAGACAGGTAATACAGATCTACATCTGATCAATTACTACTGTCCAAGTGACCGCCCACAGGCACTGGACACTCTACCACTAAAAGAAAAAATGATTGTGTGTGGCGATTTCAACAGCCACTCGCAGAGCTGGGGCTATGATCACATGGACCAGAGAGGAGAGAGACTGGAAGACTGGCAGGATGAGAATAGATTCATGTTGATTAACAAGCCGTCCGACCCACATACTTTCTACTCGAGATCATGGCACTCTACAACTACACCTGACCTGGCTTTTCATTCACCAGACCTGGAGTGGAACATTACACGAACTGTTGGGAAACAACTTGGTGGCAGTGACCATCGGCCAGTCTTTCTAACCGTAGAAAATGAGCTTGTAAGTGAAAGCAGCACCCTTTCGAGGTGGAACTACAAGAAAGCAGACTGGGCAATGTACAAGCATCGCACCAGCATACTGGTTAGAAACCTGAACACTGAGAAAGACATAAATAAAGCAGTTGAAGAGTTTGGGAAATGCATACTACAGGCAGCGCGAGAAACAGTACCAAGAGGAGCCCGTAAACAATATAAACCCTACTGGAGTAGTGAACTGGAACAGTTGCATAATGATGTTGAAGTGTGTAGAAAGCAAGCAGAGGCCACACCCAGCCAAGAGCACCACAATAAATTCCAGCATGCAAAAGCCAAATTTCAAAGGGCCAAGCTGCAGGCTAGACGGAAAAGCTGGCAGGAGAAAACGGAGTCTCTGAACTTTGAAAGAGACACAAGGAAATTGTGGAAGCTAATAAAACAGCTTAATGACGAGGGCACAGGGAGAAACTCAAAAATTGCACTACATAAAGATGGAAAAATCTTAACAAGAAAGCAAGCAGCTGACCATTTTGTGGACTCGTTCGCACAAGATAGCAATATCAAAATTAGTCCAGAGAAACAACAAGAGATTCGAGAGAAACGACAACATACAGGACAGAAGGAAATAGTGCATGAGGTTCTGGAGGCACCCATCACAATCAGCGAAATGGAACTAGCCATATCAAAACTGAAAATGAGAAAGTCACCAGGATCTGATGGTATCTCCAATGAAATGATTAGGAACAGAGGCCAAAACAAAGCTGTTGCAGATCTTCAATAACAGCTGGACCTTAGGCAGTGTCCCACAAGCCTGGAGAGAAGCAATCATGATACCCCTCCTAAAATCAGGGAAAGATGGTTCCATTGCCTCTAGCTACAGACCAATTAGCCTCACCAGCTGTCTTTGCAAAACACTGGAGCTCATCATCAATCACAGACTGCAGTGGTACATTGAAAGTAAAAACATCCTTGTGCCACAGCAGGCTGGCTTTAGGCAGTGCTACTCTACGGAAGATCAGACAACCTACCTCTCTCAAGAAATTGAGGATGCATTCCAAGAGAAGAAGCTGGTGCTTGCGGCATGGATAGATCTGAAGAAAGCCTTTGACAAAGTCTGGAAAGAAGGTCTGATGAAGAAACTGAGAAACTGCAAAGTCAATGGAAGAATGTACAAATGGGTGAAAGCATACTTGCACAACAGAAGAGCCAGAGTACAGATAGACGGACTCAAGAGCAAGAAAGTACTACTGCGTCACGGTGTCCCCCAGGGCGGAGTCTTGTCCCCCACACTTTTTCTAATCTTCATCAATGATCTTATTGCTCACCTACCGCATGGAATTAAAGTGGTAATGTACGCCGATGACCTGGTTCTATGGAGCACAAATGAATATGCATCAGTGGCCACCAGATTGCTACAAAGAGCTGTAGATACATTTGCTGCATGGGCAAATAGATGGTGTGTCAGCATAAACACTGACAAGTGCAGCACCACCCTATTTACCCTCTCTCCAAAACAAAAGGCAGGGATCATCCAGATAAATGGAACACCCCTAAGAGAAGATAAAGAACCAACATACCTTGGAGTAACATTTGATGGCAAGCTGACATGGAGAAAGCACATCAACAAAGCAGTAGCAAAAGCCAGAAGGAAAATAGCCATCCTGAGAAAGCTAAGTGGAACCACATGGGGAGCCAGTACGAAAATACTTAGCAAAGTTTACCAACAGAGCATACGACCACACCTGGAATATGGGTCAACTGCGTGGTGTTCAGCATCAAATACCACACTACAAGAGCTGGAGAAGGTGCAAAATCAAGCACTTAGAGTCACCACAGGAGGGATGAGATCAACCCCTATAGTGGAAATGGAGAAGATGGGGAGGACACAGGCACTGAGTGAGCGCAGAGATACGAAAACGCTAATACAAGCAGAAAAGTTCCTCAGCTTGCCAGGCCACCCTATGAAGAACAGATTTGAAAACCTAGCTATGGGGCGGTTGAAAAGAAGTAGTTTTATCCACCAGGCCAAACGACTCTGCAGAGAAACCACTGATCTGCCCACAGTTGGTATCCCCCTAACAACTATTCCAGAGCGAACTCCATGGAAAGATGAGCATAGACTATCGTTACAAATCCAGACAAAAGTGAGAGGAATATTTGACAAGGAAGAACAGAACAGTGTGCAGCGCAGAACAGCCACTCTCAGCTTCCTTGATGAAGAATACCCACAGGACCTCTGGATCCGAGTCTACACAGATGGGTCAGCACAAAATGCTGTTCGAAATGGAGGAGCGGGAGTGTACATAGAATACCCAAATAATACTAGGGACACAGCCAGAGTACCGACAGGAAAGTACTGCCATAACTATGATGCCGAAATTGAGGCAATCAAGATAGCAACAGAGAAATTACTAAATAACAGCAATGGTACACAACCTGTGGTGCTACTAACAGATGCAAAATCAGTACTCGAGGCGCTCCTGTCTGGGAAATTGCCAGTACTAAGGACACTACTTTCTGAACTTAGCAGTCAGCATAAAGTCACCATACAGTGGATACCATCCCACTGTGGAGTACCCGGAAACGACAGTGCTGATCAATTGGCTAAGGAAGGAGCCAAAGAGGAACAGCCTGATGTGCCCGTTACATACCACCAAAAGAAAAGAATGATAAAATCAGTCAGAAAGCCACCAAAACCTGCTCAAGATGACTACCACATTATGGACAGACCAGAACAAGTCATTATTCTGCGCCTCTGAACAGGACACAATAGATTACGCAACCACATGTATACAAAATTCAAGATTGGTGAAACAGCCATGTGCACATGTGGATTGGCGTCGCAGACAGCAGAGCACATACTCCAAGACTGCCCAAAATATAACATATCTAGGCAAACCTTCTGGCCTAGAGAGACGACAGTGGAAGATAAACTCTATGGACCACTGTGTGAACTGAAAAAAACAGTTCAATTCATGCAAGAGACGACATTGCAGATATAGAAATATTTCAAGCGAACGAAAGAAGAAGAAGAAGAAGTGTACAGATGTCTGACAATCACATACAATATGTCATATTTTGTAAATATTTGTGTTCATGTGTGGATTAGAGGCAAGATTGGATTATCTATTTTATAGGTGAGTACAGGTTTAAATCTGCCTTCGTTTTCCTTCATTCTGTTCTTTATTTTATATCATTCTGTTCACTAACACCTTAGAAATGATGTTTTTACTAACCTAACCTAAAAATCTCAAGAGTGTGACAAGTGATGGCCATTCTTTGGTTAAATGCTTTTTATGTTTCAGAACTAATTTTTTTAAATATATGTAAATTATTAGTAAGAGTACTTTCCTGTATTAGCTTGCCTGGTTCGTTGGTATCTAGTTATTCTAAATGTTCAGGAAATGCAGTGATTGTCAAAGGTAAAAGTAAAATTGATTCTGATTCTATCATCTATTATCTATTATAAAAATGTCTCCAACAGACTATCATAATGTAAATAAAACAGAAAATGAAAGATGCAAAAATAAAAGTTATATTGGTGTGAATTTAAACCACACACACACACACACACAAAAACTATCTCACAGTATTTTATTTAAATCTGATTATTTATGTACTGCTCTGCCTGAAAAAAAAAGTATTCAAGTAATCCTTACACATTTGTATAGATGCATCTGAAAACTGACTTTTAAAATAATTTTCAGACATGTCAAATGGTGAAGAGAAGACTTTGCACATGTAACACACTGTAGCACAGATAAATGATTACTATGAATTAAACTTCTAATCTATTCTGTTTAATTTTAGTAATTAAACTGACGGTTCAAATTATAAAATAAACAAAGGATCGCCTATAATAGTATAATACTATTACTATACTATAGTGAGGGTGTCGCCATAGATAGAATTTTGTGAAATGGATGCGCTATTCAGTCTGTTCATTCTCAATCTGACTGGTTATGCTGCTATACTAAAAATATTTATTCCTAACAAAGGACGAATTGGGCAATGTTGAAACTCTTCACATTTCTGTAAAATTGAATGGGGGATTCAAAAATGCAACAAAAAGTTCAGGATTCTTTTTAATGCAGGAGTTATAAGACAAATTAGCTTACTATTCGTGAATAAACTCCAAGAAATTGAAGAGAAAACAATTTCTCGGCCGCAAACTTCTGGCGCTTAGCAGAAGGACCAATACTGCAAATATCAGAGTAGGTTCCCCTTTCGTCGTACCACGCTAGTTTCGAAGAATTCAAATCTAACAGGACATGGTAACAACTGGAAGTGAATCGTTGGTCGCTAAGAATAGTGCGCGAAATCAAGATTGGGTTTCCCCACCCCGGGGGCAAAGTTCGATAACTCTGACATTCTACATTTACATTCATAGTATCTCCTATCTTTAGTTTATTGAACAAGTGGTTTTTCAGCCTGTTTTGTCCTATACAGAGTCAGAAGATGCAACTTGTTCACTTTGGTGGAATTGGTAATATGCACCATCTTTCTGATGGCCTAGATACTGTGTACTAAAGAGTAGTACTAAGTACATAACTATTGATTACCACTATCACTAATTTTAGAACGAAGTGATTATTCACAAACGTTTGTGAATAATGTCTCATACATTATTCACAAATGGCTGGTCACGTGACTTACATTTGATTACATTATTAATTTTTTTGTGGAAATATTATCAATTGTAGTAGTGTAGTGGACAATGAGCAGTCAAGCTGAAAAGCATCTGATGGCTGCAGAAATGTGGTTTCTGAGGAAAATGTAAAGAATACCATGGACAGATAGAAAAACCAATGAACAAGTACTACAGGAGACAAATGAACATCGTAAACTGATTAGAGAAATTAAACGTAGACAGTCAAAATGTTTTGGACATGTTATGAGAAGAAATGGATTGGAGAACTTAGTGACAACTGGCAAGATCGAGGGGAACAGACCAAGAGGAAGACCGAGAGGAAAATACCTGGATGGCTTGGCCACATGGTATGGACGAGATAGGAACACTGAGCTGATCCACGACACTGGTGATCGAGTGAAATGGCGAGTCATGACCGCCCACGCTTTCCGGCATGGCACATGATTGATTGATTGAGTGGTTAGTATCTCCTCCCGTCACACGGGAGACTGGGATTCGATTACCCACCGGGGATGCAATTTTTATTTTTATCAAATTTTTAATAAAAAATATTAAACATTAGGAGCTAAAATATAGAACTGAGAAACTCGAAGCTTGTGAATAAAGTATGCTCTATGGATCTGTCTTTGTTTAATGTGAATTTTGTTTGCCAAATAAAATATCACTGTGCGTAGTGTGCGTCCTTGTTGACAAATATTGTCTTTGTGAGGTTTGAAGAAAAAGAACTTGCAAAAAAAGACAGACAAGAAGAGAGAATAATAGAGTCTTCTGAAGCCAATTGACAGCGGTAGTAAACATCACGTGACCAGCCGTTTGTGAATAATGTCTCCCATTTAGAATCATATTGCCTTTACATTCAGAAACCAAATTAGAAAGAAAATATTCATATTTTGAAAACATTCTTTCCTTTAGTAATTATGAAATATCACACTTTGGGGAAGTACGATTCTTCCTTCAGCCAGGTGCTGTTCTTATTTATTGTTAATTTATTTCTCTTATTACTTGTCAATAACCTACTATTGGCAGTGCAATGTCATTCTTATAAGTGTACAAAAGCTATTGAACAAGTCAAATTTTGCATCTGCTTTAGATTGTTTTAAAAATGTTAGTTACATAGGATGTAGCAGTAAACTGCCTCATGTTTTGGCTGTTTGTGATTCCTGGGCACATTCTGTGTTCAATAGTTTGCCATTGCTTTCATACCATTGTATGGAAACCAGCGCAAGGCGGTCTGCTTCCAAATCGCTGCAGCTGTTTCGAACACGGTGTGCGGGATTATAAATTGCATTCGTAACCCCTTTGCCACAATGTAAATTTTTAGCTAAGCAGATGGCATATTGCTGTAATCATGTTTTTGCTTCTTTTCCTTTCATGAGTGATCCTTATTGAAATATATTTATTTGAGTATATTAATATGTTATAGTTCCTCTTTCTCTCCCATTTCTTTCTTTCTTTCTTTCTTTCTTTCTTTCTTTCTTTCTTTCTTTCTTTCTTTCTTTCTTTCTTTCTTTCTTTCTTTCTTTCTCTGCCTGCCTGTCTGTCTGTCTGTCTGTCTGTCTGTCTGTCTGTCATTCATGGAGGTTATAATATAAACAATCTGAAGTGACACCACAATGATAGTTGAAACAACAAAATACCTGCAACAGTCGTTAAACATAGACATAACAAAGGTAGATTCATGGCAGATAATGTTGTTGGGGTGAGAAGTGTTAAGCCTTCTTTATTTATGTATTTCTTTTGCAGATTTAAATTCAGGTTTCCAGTATAAACTTTGCTATTGTTTGAGATCCTGTCTTTTTTTCTTTGACATTAAATGCTAAAGATTTAAGAGTCTAGTCTTTATATCATAAATAATTTACACTCTTGTAAAATTAGTTTATATCATAAATAATTTACACTCTTCTAAAATGTGCTTATAATTTATAATCATTATATTACCAACGTGAGCCACTCCCAACTTTAATCTTATGATATATTTGACTTGCACATTACAGAGACCAGTTTTACTCCACATATGACAGCTTGTTGACTTCTTTCCATTTACACCAAACTGCTCTTATGTTTATACTGAACATGTTCTTTCTTATGTATCGTTTTGTTAGTCAACAGATACAGACTTTCTTCCACAAAATCTACAAATATATATTCAATGAGTATGTATAAAATGTAGATGAAAAATAGTTTGTCAAGTAAAGGTTAAATGTTACTTAAGAGTGTTACATTTGAAAATATGTTAAGATATATTCTTCATAATCATATATCTATTTAGGTAGCAAAGTAGACAAAGATGGTGGAATATATAGAGAAATTATAATAAAAATATAATAGCAAAAGGAGCTTTCATAGCACTAAGACATTTGTGAAAGTCAAAAGAAGATAAACTCTGCACCAAACTTAGAATATGTTAAATCAGTGTTGCCATATAGATAAGAAATATAGAGACCAGCTACAAGAATTACCTATGAACAACACACATGCATTAATTGATGTCTGAGCATCATCTTAATCAGTAAGTTGTAGAATCACAGCTAGTTGTAGAATCACATTTAGTAGTGGTTCCAAATGTTGCTGTATGTAGCCGGGGCGCAGTGTTGGGGTTAGCGCCCAACATTGCTGAAATACCCCAACGGCTCGTGAATACATAACCTATGCAGCAAAAGTCCAACTCCTTGCCTTCACATGGCGGAACTGTTTCTACTAACAGGAGAAGGGGCGACGGCGAGTATCTGGCGCCGGAAAATAACCAGTGTGCTCTAGATGTGTATACACATACATGCATGTGCAGACATGTGTGTGCGTGTGTACACATCTAAACTCGAGTGAGACCACAGTCTGCTCTAGCAAAGAAAAGGTGCTGAAGACAGAGGCAACCAGCCAGGAGGCGCACCACAGAAATCAGGATGCCACGCAATTACGCAAAATGGAATATGTCGACTACTGCTAAAAGTTATGGTGCTCGCCCTGCTTTGGACCCCCAGGCAGGTGCAGTGCCGGGCCCTATGTCTCGAAAGGGTCCAACCCCAACTACTGGAGGTCCTTCTCAGATGTCCTGTGGAGCCAGGGGACATGAGAATAGAACAGCTGGCCATACTAAACAAAGACTTAAAATAATGCACTGGAATGCGGAGGGAGTCAGCAACAAAAAAATAGAATTAGAAAACATCCTGGACCAAGAAAAGGTAAGCATATGTTGCTTGCAAGAAACTCACCTCAACGAAAATATAGCCTTCAAAATCAGAGGCTACCAGTGTTACCGATCTGACCGAAAGGACAGGCGAAAAGGTGGGATACTTACCCTTGTAAAAAATAACATCACTGCTTCCCAAATCAAAGTCTACATGGTAGGGGCTGAGTATCAGACACTTAAACCTAAAACAGGCTATACAGACCTACATCTGATCAATTACTACTGTGCAAGTGACCGCCCACAGGCACTGGACACACTACCATTAACAGAAAAAATTATTGTGTGTGGCGATTTCAACAGCCACTCGCAGAGTTGGGGCTATGATCACATGGACCAGAGAGGAGAGAGACTGGAAGACTGGCAGGATGAGAATAGATTCATCTTGGTTAACAAGCCGTCCGACCCACATACTTTCTACTCGAGATCATAGCACTCTACAACTACACCTGACCTGGCTTTTCATTCATCAGACCTGGAATGGAACATTACATGAATTGTTGGGAAACAACTTGGTGGCAGCGACCATCAGCCAGTCTTTCTAACTGTAGAAAATTAGCTTTTAACTGAAAGCAGCACCCTCTTGAGGTGGAACTACAAGAAAGCAGACTGGGCAATGTACAAGAATCGCACCAGCATACTGGTTAGAAACCTGAACACTGAGAAAGGCATAAATAAAGTAGTTGAAGAGTTTGGGAAATGCATACTACAGGCAGCGCGAGAAACAGTACCAAGAGGAGCCCGTAAACAATATAAACCCTACTGGAGTAGTGAACTGGAACAGTTGCATAATGATGTGGAAGTATGTAGAAAGCAAGCAGAAGCCACACCCAGCCAAGAGCACCACAATAAATTCCAGCATGCAAAAGCCAAATTTCAAAGGGCCAAGCTGCAGGCTAGACGGAAAAGCTGGCAGGAAAAAACAGAGTCCCTGAACTTTGAAAGAGACACAAGGAAATTGTGGAAGCTAATAAAACAACTTAACGATGAGGGCACAGGGAGAAACTAAAAAATTGCACTACATAAAGATGGAAACATCTTAACAAGAAAGCAAGCAGCTGACCATTTTGCGGACTCATTCGCACAAGATAACAATATCAAAATTAGTCCAGAGAAACAACAAGAGATTCGAGAGAAAAGGCAACATACGGGACAGAAGGAAATAGTACATGAGGTTCTGGAGGCACCCATCACAATCAGCGAACTGGAGCTAGCCATATCAAATCTTAAAATGAGAAAGTCACCAGGAGCTGATGGTATCTCCAATGAAATGATCAGGAACCTAGGAACAGAGGCCAAAGCAAAGCTGTTGCAGATCTTCAATAATAGTTGGACCTTAGGCAGTGTTCCACAAGCCTAGAGAGAAGCAATCATGATACCCCTCCTAAAATCAGGGAAAGATGGTTCCATTGCCTCTAGCTACAGACCAGTTAGCCTCACCAGCTGTCTCTGCAAAACACTGGAGCACATCATCAATCACAGACTGCAGTGGTACATTGAAAGTAAAAACATCCTTGTGGTGAAACAGCCATGTGCACATGTGGATTGGCGTTGCAGACAGCTGAGCACATACTCCAAGACTGCCCAAAATATAACATATCTAGGCAAACCTTCTGGCCTAGAGAGAAGACAGTGGAAGATAAACTCTATGGACCGCTGTGTGAACTGAAAAAGACAGTTTAATTCATACAAGAGACAGCATTGCAGTTATAGACATATTTCAAGCGAACGAAAGAAGAAGAAGAAGACATTTAGTAGTACAACCATATTTCCTAAATCCATTCTGAATTATCATGCTACTTATTTTTCATCAACTATCATTATTACAATTGTAAATCTCTTAAGCCTTGGAATTATTACACTTCGGTTGTTTTTGAAAATGCTGATAGCAACTTTTCTTAACATACAATGTTTTTTGTGGCTTCCATGTTTAAATGTTCATAAGTTTGCTTAGGGCATATGATTACTCATGCAGTCAGCAAGATACTAGGTTTTTAAAGTGGCTCTAGTTTGTGTGTCCAAAAGCTATTTTTAAGATTTAATGTTAGGCATAACAGTCCACTGGTATGATATTGACCACATCATCCATCAAGTACTGGTTGGTCTAATAATATGGGGCTAGCACCATCAACCCAGAATGCTTTATGCCATGAAACTGGGTCTTTTGCTTGCCTTTTTATGAAAACCCAGTTCAGTAGTTTCAAGTCATAATTTATTAGAATATACTGTGTAGCTGTCAATATCCAGGTTCTTTTTTTCCTATTCTTCATATGCAGTTCCACATACCAGTTCATTAGCCAGTACATACAAATAAATATGGTCACTTAAATGTCTTATTGGCATGTCACATAATGTAACCCTTGCAAACTGCCTCTTCCAAACAATGAGATTACATACTTTTGACAGTAACCAAAAGGTAGAGTTTTACCTTTCCTGAGTTTTTTGAGCAACATGGGGTATCATAAAATCTATTGCATTGTGTGAGCTGTTCAATATTTTGTGCTGAAAGACCAGGAACCACCAAACATAGCACTGTAAGACAGGCCTGTAAATTAATGTTAAAATCCCTATTACATTTTTACAGAAACTCTGGCACTTTTATTTTATTTCTAATTTTCTAATATCCAGAATGTTCTAATATTCATGTTTTGAACCATAAAAGATAAATGGACACTATTTAAAAGTGGAGAGTCTGGCATATGCTATTACAATATCTTTCATGAGAATGAAAGATGAGGCAGCCTTATGATTTAAATCAGGTATGTTCAGTTGGAGGCAGGCACCAAACCCCTAAGCCACACGGATGTAGTGTTTGTGACAGACATATAGAGTATGCTTCAGAAAGTGGAAACTGTCATGTTCTGAGTGGGGTGGCTTGTGTTGATTGACAAGACATAAATTACAAGCACATCATGAATTTTCTGCCCAGGGCATGCAGGTGTGCCAGGCAGTGAATTGCTCGATAGATTGGCATTTACTGCCCGTCTGGGCGAACTTCTACTATACAACTCTGGTGATATGGTGAAGGCTGTCTGGGACCAGGTGTAGAATGCAATTGAACAAACATTATCTATATCAAAAGGGAGTGGTTAGAGGGTCTGAATGTATTTTTTTGCGTTTGCCTACTTTGAACTCCAGAGGAGTCCATACTTGTACTACTACTTCTAGTATACAGGACTGATTTTTGCGTGTGGATTAGTTTTCCCTATAACCAGTGTCCCTCACCATCAAGGAACGCAATATGATTTCAGAGGTACTTAAAGTAATTTCTGTCACCAAGTTAAGGACGTGAAGTCAACATTTTTAGTAAAACTGGCCGGTGTGGGGGTTGAATCTGCTCCTTTGGCATCAGCACACCAGAAGTTTAAGAGCAAGCGCTCTTATCCATTTGGCCATGCTGACCTCCAGAGGTCTGGATGAAACTCAAAGTATAAATGAAAATCCAGGTGGACTTTTAATGAAACCACAATTGGAACTATCAGCATGGGAACTCTTCAGTGGGTTTTTGAAGAGAGGGAAGGAGCATGTGTGGGAATTCCCCCAAGTGCAGTGACGTCAATTCTGTGACAAAGTGTTAACCAAATATCAATATCTTTTAAAGGGACAAGTCTTTACTTGGTCTTAATCCTACTGGAAAACATGTTTTTAAATCTATATTAGTCCACATGCAACACAGGCACTCAACAACATTGAATATGTAACTGTTAGTTAGCTAGTTAGTTAGTCGACAGATCATCCTCGTTGCACATCGGACCATTCAGTCCATAAGTGCTCGGATCCCCTCCTCAGCAAATCCCGCAGCGTGTAGCGGCTAACGACGCCAGTTCTGTGTTGGTTTATCAATCTTCTTTGGCTTCCTGCGTAGTGTTCTTGTTTGGCCACCCCTCTTTTAATTTGCTGCTCTCGCAGTCTGGCCATTGTTGTAGATTCACAGTCATCACTTGGTTCTTGCAAAAGTCTCACTTCTCGTAGAGCATTCAGAATGTCAGCCTGATCCATGGCGCGTCCGCCCTCCACAGTAGCCTCACCTGCGAGCTTGTCAGCCCGCTCATTTCCTTGTACTCCCGCATGCCCTGGCACGAAGATGAAACTAATCTTTGCCAGCCGAGACCGCTTCAGAGGCAGCAACCATTCTCTTCGGATCGACCCCTCCTCTATCCTCTTGATCATGTTCATTGAGTCGCTAAGGAAACAAGCCCTAGTGAATGTCTGTGTCTCGAGCCATGTTATTGCTTTACTTACTGCCATGACTTCCATGGTCAGGCTACTTGTGGTTTCAGTGAAAGCACCAGAGTCCTCCTTCACAATTCTCCCTCCGGCCCGAGCTGTAAAGGCCCATGAGCTTCTCACATGTCGGACGACCGACCCATCTGTGTAGATGACCGCGTCACTGTCTAGCGAATTCTCGAAAATCAACGCTTGTACTTCAGCCTCCACAGCAGCCGGATTTTCTTGTCTGCATTTTCTATCTAGTTGGATGCAAATGAAAAGGATGTGCAGAAGTCTGTTGGCACTTGCACCCACTCCTCGTCAGGTTCTAAGTCCTCAAGTGAACACACCTGTTGAAGAATGTCTTCGGCTTGACCCATCCACGACCGTCCTCTTTTTAACCTGCTGCCCTTCACCTTCCTAATTTCACTATGCAGTGGATGCTGTGTGTTTGCGTTAATCCTGAGGTAGGCGTGTGCCCTGCAAACTTGCATTCTCTCTTCAATGGTTGGAAAATCAAGAAGGTAGCGCATCGCCCTGCATGCTGTATCTCTTGTACATCCAAGAATAATGCGCATAGCTTCATTCTGTATCCTTTCCATCCTTTCTATCTGCTTATGGCTGACAGTCAGGATTGCCATTGCATACTCCAAAACAGACATGACCAGCCCCTCGTACAGAAGACATAGATGGCGCTGCTCACAGTTTGCTGCCGCCATCACCCGCATCGCTGCCAAACCCCGCTTGGCCTTTGTTATCACCTGGTCTATGTGCACATTATAAGCAAGGCTTCGATCAAACCGTATCCCCAGGTAATTCATTGCCTGCGTTCTTTCCACCGTCTCTGAACACAGCATTACAGTTGGTGTTGGATTGTTGACAATATGATTATTCAACGAGAACCAAGTCACTGTTGCCTTTGTTGGGTTGACCATTGCCCCAGCTTCATCACACCAAGTACTTATGCGATTGAGTTCGGTTTGTAGTTCCACAGCAACCTCCTCTCTATCCTTACCCTGACGATACACTAAAACATCATCGGCATATGACAATGTCCTGCCAGGTCCAGTGATCTGCTCACTGGTGATTCTCACTGTGTAGGCGTTGAACAGTACCGGAGATAATGGTGATCCCTGTGGTAGGCCAGGATATATTGTTGTTGGTTCCGAAGTCCAACTGCCACATCTAAAAACTACTTTCCGTTGGAAGAGGGCTGCAGCGATCCAACTAAGGAGGAATGGACTTACGTTTACTGTTGTGTAAGTAAGCATTTGCCTGTGTGCTACAACACTGTAGAAATAATAAAGAATAGTAACTTTGTAAATTCCTGTATACATCGTTAAGGGTGAGTAAAGAGGGTTGGCGTGGGACTGGATACTTCACACCATAAAATACAGACAACATTCAACCATCCATGAACCCAGCCAACAGTGAGCTTGAAATGCACTGTTGCAGGCCTATACTCCATTGTGAGTCTTAAAGGTAGAAGAAGAATGTAAACATGACTAAAAGTTTATCAATAAATTAGACACAGCTAGCATATTCAAGTTGATCATAGTTGGCGGTGCACTAGAGCACCTTTCCGATGGTTCTTGTGTGACAATCAAGTTCCCACTAGCTGGCAAAAAGGAGGCATGGGGAAGACCAGAGAACACAGTATCTTACACATTAGATGATGAAAGACACACTGCTAAATGAGAAAATAGAGAGATTTGGAAAGATTATATACAAGGCATGACAGAAAAAATGCTTGGAGTCATGACCTGGATGGGCGTGCCCTCTGAGAGTGTCGTGATGGTAAAAGGGCCTAAACATTTGGCAAATGAACACCTTCTGATGATCAGAAACCTCCTGTTCTTGTTCTGCAGCAGAGTTTTTAACCACATATTTCAACATTGTTTTTGTGTGTGTTCATTGTCCATAAAAGACTCATTACGTGCTTGTGCCAGTGTTTTTCTCCCCACAAGTTAACGTTTCTTTTGAGCATGCAAACTGAAATGTAAAGCAAAGAAAGAAGTGGGATTAAAAAACAAAAACACCAGAAAGAATGTGTGCATATTTTATGTTCTGCCAGTTTCCAAATAACACCAATCTCTGAATATTTCTATGTTATTTGATATATGATCTCCTATCTTAGCTACATCTTTTATTTCTCAGTTCACTCCCAATGTTCATTTAATTTTCTCAACTTGTGTTTTTCCCTTTAAAAAGCAAATATCATTGTTATGAGAATTACTTGTGTATTATTTATTATTTATGTATTATTCATATGGCATAATCCTTGTTCACTCTTCATAATTTTTCATTTAACTGTTGTTTGCTAGCAAGGCATTTGGTTGAAACTTTAGTTATTTTATTATTTATTGTTGATTTATAATAAATAAATAATATTATTATAATAATAAATAATTTTATTATTTGTTTTTGATTTCCATGAAATCAGTATTAACATCTAGAGAGATTAACAACGCACTAAAATGAGAATTGACAAATGTTACATATATTCGACACATCTGTATGGCGCAGAGGCTTGGACATTGAACAAACAACTAGAAAGTTGAGTAGAGGTCCTGGAGATATGGATATACAGACGAATATGTCATATTTCATGGAAACAAAAACAATCAAATACAGAGGTTCTAGAAAAACTTGGAATGAAAAGAGAGGTGATGAAAGAAATAAAAAAGAGGCAAGTGAAATATTTCGGCACATGTTAAAAGACTTAATACTAAAAATAAAAACTATACTTGAGGGCAAGCGAGAAAACGGTAAACAATGAAAAAAGTGGGTAGATAACATCAAGAGATGGATGAACATAGTCTGACAGAATGCACAGTCAGAGCGAGAGACAGACAGTGTTGCAGATCCATTGAAGCCAACCTCCGTTGTTGAGACAGCACCTGATTGATTGATTGATTGTTGATTTCATGTTCGATGGTTTCCTAGCAACACAGCGGTTGTGCAGTTTACAAATAATGATTGAAAGCTAAAAGGATTTATTCTCGAGTGTAATTTGATTCGAAGTTACACAGGAGACTGGATGGGAGTTTAGATAACAAACTTAATTAGTTCATTTGATCTCATTTGCTGTGTGATTATTCGTGAATCTGGATGGATTTATTTTCAGACTCCTAACAATTGGACTCTATGAATTAGTTAAAAACATTTGATTTTTTTTTTTTTTTTAAAGTAACCACTGATGGGTGATCGTTTTTTCAAAGTCATGAAGTAAGAAGATTACAAATTAACATGTCTTGCAAAAGACTTCATACACAAATAAGCGAATTGCATAACTTTTACATTATGTTACCTACCTAATTAGTCAACAGTTTTCTAGTTATTGGTTGGAAAAGATTTTAAAAAAACAAAAACAAGCAGAGACATAACAACATTAGATGAATTTGGCAAAGATAGTGAGGGAAACACAAGATAACATCAAAAGAAAAATGTCCAGAGAGAATGCTGATAGTAATACATGGTCTCAGTGAAGTAAAGTAGATAGGGGTGGGAAAAACAAAGTCTGACACGTGCACACTTATATATTAAAGAAGAAATATCAAGAAGAAACAGGGAAACGCTTTTGGATAATTTCAGATTGAGTAATTATGGTTTATTTAAAGAGAAAGCCAGTAGACATAGTCATTAGTTGTTAGTCGGTAGTCACGGTTCCAATTTCACGGCAAAGGGTCACCCTATAATGCTAGGTTCCTGTGCCCGTAAATATCACAAAATGCTCCTCACTGTCTCATGTGAAAAGTGGAACAGACAGCAGTCTCGACAGACCAACAGCATGTGCGGACATACATGCATAAGGCCACTGCCAGAATGCCAACACAACAGTCCGCCACAAAAATTACAGTTCATCGTTGATGGAAGTGGCAGTCACTAGAAAAGCAGAAATTATTACTGCATAATGCAAAACCAGCTAATTCAGCAATCAGCCGTCCACCATTTTTCTGAATATGCACTTCACAAAACAAAAAAAAATTGATGTGAAAGCATTCCACACATAATCCGCAGCTCACAGTGTTGCTCCGTGCACTTAACTCAATAGCTGGGCAACAGAACCATGTACTACTGGTCCAACATGAGGAAAATATGTAAGCAAACCATAGCCAGAAGCAAAAACACTCCAGAGGCCTTAAGAACTCAACAGCCTATTTACCTTATTGGACCGGAAGTCAAACCCTGTTGATTCAAGTGTTTCACTCTGGTACGATTTGATGAACTGTGGACTGGTATTGACTTAGTTTAATCACAGTAGTCAACCAGATACTGGTGTCAAGATTGATCATGAGCTCTCCCAGCAGTGAGGACAAGACTTGTTGTTGACTGACAACTATCATCATGGAGCCTAGTGTCACAATCAACCTCAGCATGTATTCACTGTGATTTGCTAGTCAATTTTATGTTCTGTAGCTTGCCATTGCTTTCTGAATGGCCGATGCTCATACTGTTGTGAAAATTAATGCCCCGAAGTCGCCCAAGGCTGACCTTGAACCTGGTACACCAGGATTGTAAAATTGCTTTCACTACCCCTAAGCAGCTGGTGCCGTACATCAAGTGTCGTCCTTCGTGGTTGACAGTTAGGAATATGTCATACAGGTAGAAGATATTAAAATAAATATTGATTAAAAACAGCAAAGGATACTGAGCCTGGACCTTAATGGGCCAGGTATGCTCATATGAAGGATATGAGTGATGAAGCATAGCAACGTTTGCTTCTGATGTTTACAAGGGTTTCTAGATTAGACAAGAAACAGTGGCAGCAGCACTGGATCTTAAGGATGCCTTTAACATAATCAGATTTGATCTCTTAATGCAGACTTTTATGGAAAAGGCTTTTAGTCCCTGGGTGGTGAACTAGATAGCATCTACCTTGTACTCTCCTTGGGTTGCTCTGCACCTAGGTTCATGGACCTCAGAGGCATGCATTAGTATTACCACAAGTATCTGCAATCTCATCTGTGCTATTTATTCATTCATTCATTCAGTAGCATGTCCCTTGCAGAACCTCGCTTCCATAACAACCATCCAGAAAACTACTTGGTCATAAGCAAGATGTCCAGCATCCGATACACCCATTTGGAGATCATCCGCCACATCCTGCACCCATCTTCTCTTTGGCTGTCCTTTTCCTCTCTTCCCGGGAATATACCCCTCCATTATTGTTCTCTTCAAACTTTTGTGACGTTTCAAGTGACCAAACTATTTCAATATTCAACTCTTGTTGTATGAATGCAGTTATTCTTTTCTGTATATGGTTGATAGGGTTTATACAAGCAATATTTTAAGTAGTGAAACTCCAGAAATTGGAAGAATACTGACATTTGCAGATAATGTCATTGCATATAGGCAAGGGAGAGACAGCACAGAAATTGCTAAAGAGTTGCAGGAGACAGTAGACAAAGTAATGGACTGGTGCATAGAGATGGGTGGTGTTATCATCCCAGATAAGGCATATGTGTTATGGTGCTTGCTAGACAATAGGATTGTTAAGGCTCATATCCCAGGTCTCACAATTAATGGCAGATATTTTAACAGAGAGAAAGTAGTCTGGGATACCTGAGAGTCACTTTTGATAGAAGTCTGTCATTCAAGGAGTTCTTATAAGATGTAAGAAAGGACTTTTTGCACTGAACACTATGGCAGCAATGGACATGAATGTTGTTCATACTCTTTCAGTATACAATTATCTCAGTGGTTGAGTATGGATTAGGACTGCTCACAGTGTCAAATAGTCAGCTATTGAAACTAGAGAGCATACAAAATTATGCTGTCAATTTAACAATTCTACATTTATATTCATAGTGTCTCCTATCTTTAGTTTATTGAACAAGTGGGTTTTCAGCCTTTTTTGTCCTATACAGAGTCAGAAAATGCAGCTTGTTCACTTTGGTGGAATTGGTAATATACACCATCTTTCTGATGGCCTAGATCAGTGGTTATCAACCTTTTTTGGCCCGGGCCCCCCTTCACCATATTTTCAGAACATCATTCCCCCCTTTCGTGTTTCCTACCTAAAAATTTGACCGGTGCCCCCATCACCATATTTTCATAACGTCATTTCCCCCCCCCCCCCCCTTTTCATATGGGTATGTGAGCCGGTCACTCAGAAAGCATTGGCATACTACTGAGAGTAATCTCGCCAAGAAATCAACAATCAGCTGAAAGATGCTGATGTTGACAGCATCCTGTAAAGGATATGTGGGGGAAAAATACACCTTGTGGCGTTATCATAGGTTATGTCCATGCTATTCTGAGGTAGTCATCCATCTTCCTTTCCAAGTCTGCTAGCCTCTTCATTTCCAAGTATGTTACAATGTGATGAGATCCATTGTATTACACCCCTTTTTGATTTCTAACATAGTCCAAGGACTTCTGCCCTTAGGTCTGCTAGTTCTGCACTGTTTCTTCTCTTTAGTATTGAGACAACTGACTTTGTATCTGTAAAGAGAGATATGTGTTTCTCTTCAATTTTCTTTGCCAATAGCATTTCTGTTACAACATAAATGCAATGGCAGCAGGCATAAGGGTTAAAACTCGGTCTTCCCAAAGTTTCGTCAGCCAACCAACAGTAAGAGTAAAAATAAATATGTACATCTTCCTAGTAAGCAATCACAAGCTTAAAAACTATCCTGGTGGGCAGTGGTAATTAATTAACGTTTGTTTTGGAAAACAGTTTCATTGGTAGCTATATAGTTTCCTGTTTGGTTGGATTGTGACAACACATATATTGATTCCCATTTGTATGTCGCTGTATTCTGTCAAGTCATTGAAAGATAAAAGCTTGCGTGGCAAATGTCATTTCCACCCCACCCCTCTTTCTCTCTCTCTCTTTTCTTCCCCACTCTCTGTAGCATGAAACTCAGTCATAACGCTAGAGCCCGGTTTTAATTTATCAGAATCGATTTTTCTAATGGAGGTTTCGTGTTTCAGGAAAAGCTATTATGATGTCAAGTTGTAGAATAAGAGAGAGAGAGAGAGAGAGAGAGAGAGAGAGAGAGAGAGAGAGAGAGAGAGAGAGAGAGAGAGAGAGAGAGAGAGAGAGAGTTAGAGAGAGAATGAATTCCCCATGTGACTATAGTTTTATTTGTATCTAGTCCAGACAAAATATTTACTCATGACTTGTGAAAGCCATTCAATGTCAGTTTCATGTCTCTCTTGGATGAATGTGTACAGTTGTTCATGTCTTTCTTGGATGTACGTATGTACCATTGTTCATTTCTCTTTTGGATATATGTGTACCACTGTTGATGTCACTCCATGATACATGTGTTCGGTTGGTGGTATCTTCTTGATACATGTGTACCATTGGTGGTCTCTTCTTGATAAATGTGTACCATTGGTGGTCTCTCTTGGATAATTGCATACTATTGGTGGTCTCTCCTTGATACATGTGTACTATTGGTTGTCCCTCTTTGATACATGTGTATCATTGGTGGTCCCTCTTTGATACATGTGTACCATTGCTGGTCTCTCTTGGATATATGTGTAGTGTTGGTGGTCTTTCTTGGATACATGTGTACTATTAGTGGTCTCTCCTTGATACATGTGTAGTGTTGGTGGTCTCTCTTGGATATATGTGTACCATTGTTCATGTATCTCTTGGATACATGTGTATCATCATTCATATCTCTCTTGGAGACATGTGTACCATTGGTGGTCTCTCCTTGATACATGTGTACTATTGGTGGTCTCTCTTGGATATATGTGTACCATTGTTCATGTATCTCTTGGATACATGTGTACCATTATTCATATCTTTCTTGGAGACATGTGGACCAAGTTTGTTGTCTCTCTTGGATATATGTGTACCATTATTAAAGACTCTCTTAGTTAAATGTACCATTGTTGATGCCTCTCTGGGAAATATGTGTATGTTGGTGTCATTTTCTTGGATACACATGTACCATTGTTGATGTCTGCCTAGTCTTGGATACATTTTTAGCATTGTTGATGTTACATAGAGATGGTTTGCCACTCTTATTTCACTCTAATCAAAGTTAGGAGGACACATTTGCTAGGCATGATGTGATTGTTCCCCGAGAGGAAAATAGGGAAGGAAAGGAAGGAAGGAGAGAGAGAGAGAGAGAGAGAGAGAGAGAGAGAGAGAGAGAGAGAGAGAGAGCACAGAAAAAGAAGAAATCTTATTATGGAAGTCAGTTCTGTGTTGTTTACTTTATTTATTAAACCCTGAACTCATATGACATTTTTTATTGTTGCAACCAAAATTCTGTTTTATTCTTATAAACCCTTGCAAATATCAAGCTTATGTTCTAAGTTTGGTGATTATGATTAAGAGGAAACAGGAAGTGAAAATACTGACTTTTTGTTGAATGCCTCAAATATGTCTGCAGTTTCAGATATCGAGTATGAGGTTGCAGATACAAACAAGCCTTTCCTGTCATCAGATTATAAACTTTTGCTAAAGTTTGAACCACATACCCATGGGCGATTGCGACGTGAGAGTAACATCAGTGGAAGTCACCCTCAACACTCAGATGTTCATGCTTCAGAGAATGCTATGTCTGCAGGAATATCTCCGACCCGTGGCACACCATTGCCTGATAAATCCATCCAGAAGGGTAAGGTTAAAAAATTAGTTGCATACCCTTTAAGGATGCCTTAGTCAACTCCGGCATTGTGTGGGCTGTTTGTGATTTTCTAGGCAATTTTACATTCCGTAGTTTGCTGTTGCCGGTCTCCGTAGCAACGGCGTTGCGAACGCGATTCGTTATGCCGCTTATGTGCATTTGAAACACAGTGGTGACCGATTTGGCAACAGGCCATGTCACACTGGTTTTAATGTGTTGATATGGGAGCCAGTCGTTCTGAAAGCAATGGCAAACTACTGAACGTTAAACCTGCCAAGACATCAACAGCGGTGGTAAAAATGCTGGTGTTGACTGCAACATCCTGTAAAGGCTATGCAACTTAAAAAACACAAAAAAAGTTTGCTATTGCTTTATGAATGACCGACGCTCACACCATTATGAAAATCAATGCAAGGCGGTCCCATTGTGAAAATCAATGCAAAGCAGTCTGCTATAAATCACCTACTGCTGATATCAAACCTATTGTGTGGAATTGTGAAACTAAATTGATATATCTTAAAGAATAATCTTGAGGCAACTTATAAATAATGAAATTTAATATCTGTGTGGTGAAGGTATTTATTTTGTATCTGAAATTAGAGCCATTTCAAGAAGCAAATGAAAATCTTAAATTGATTAGAGAAATTAAATGTTGACAGTTAAGATTTTTCTGGGCATATTGTGTATAGAAATAATCTTGAAAACTTAGTGACAACTGGGAAAATTTATTGAAAAAATGCTAGGGTATGTACGGCACAAAGATGGCTTGGCTACTTGGCATAACCAGGACAAGGACACAAACCTAATCCAAGATTCTGGTTAGTGCATTTAAGCTGGTGAGCCATGATCATCCATGCTTTTCAGTATGGCACATAGTGATGATTAATACTAAATAACATTATGAAATGAAGTTCATGAGTCTTCTTAAAGGTGACTGATCCTGGAACTACTTTGAAGAAAATTAATCTGGACCCTAGTTTGCTTTTGTTATCACCTGGTTATATTTGTGGTGATTATCAAATTTGTCTTTTGTCATTGTGTGTGTGTGTGTGCTTGCGTGCGTGCGTGCGCACGCGCACAAACGCACCCACCCACACGTGTGTTAAAAGTTAGGAAAGACATGGACATGGTTCAAAAAGCAATGTGGAAAGCAAGGGGAAACTACCACATTGGTTATTTACTGAGCCAAGCACAGAGGATGATGTAGTTAGTATCAAGCTAACCACTTTTACTTGACAATATTTGGATATATGGACATCTTTAAGGGTGCCCTTTGTTTTTAGCAAGAGCATCAGAGAGTAGGCTACTCACTTACCCTAACAACTTAAAAAGTTAGTAAAAATGTGGACATAGTCCAAAAAGCAGTGTGGAAAGCAAGGAGAAACTACCACATGTTTATGACAAGACACTTATAATGGCAACCATTAAAGAAAATAAACAAAATACAATATCTAAATATAGAAGAAAACTGCATCATGTCTAAGAAACTAAAATACTTTGACCATTGTAAATGTCAAGGTGGCTTAGAAAGAATAGCAAGGTAAGTATAGCTTCTGGAAAAGAGGCAAGATTGACCAACAAGAAGGTTGATACAGGACATTGAAGACACGGCTGGGCATGATATTCATGAGACAGGGGAACTTGGGCATGAAAATCATGGGACAGGGGAACTTGGGCATGAAAATAATTAGACAAGGGAATATGGGCATGAAAATCATGAGACAGGGGACTTGGCCATGAAAGTCATGGGGGGAATTTGGGCATGAAAATCATGAGACAAGATCTTGGGCATGAAAACCATGGGGGGGGGGGGGGGGGAGAGAGACTTGGGAATGAAAATCATGGGGGTACTTGTCATGGCAATCTTGGGTGAACTTGGGCATGAAAATCACGTGGGGACTTGGGCATGAACATCATAGGGGAACTTGGGCATGAAAATCATGAGATGGGAACTTGGAAAAGATTGAATGTCTTTCTAGAGGGCTGTGGTGAGAAAGACATTCTGCAAGAGACTTCCTATGTGATGATGATAATGACAGAAAAAACACTGTTACTCACTGAAGCGCAGAAACACTGCTAAAACTTAAAGAGTTGTATAACTTCTTTAATAAATAATAGTAGAATGATAATAAACACAACATTTAGTACCAGGTCACCTGGGAAAATAACAGGCCTTGCATTGAATAATTTATGACGTCTGAATTTTGTAGCATTTCTCTGGTCTTCTTCTTCTTCAGCGTTCCGAGCCATTGAGGTTCTTTGCTGCAAATACAATCCGTCTCCATTCGTCTCTCTGGTGGACCTTCTCTTGCCAGTCGTTGATTCCAAGTGCTTGTAGGTCTGTACATGTATTATCTCTCCACCGCCTTCTTGGTCTACCTCGGGGTCTACGGTCATTTATTTCCTGAGTGTAAGCGAGTTTTGTTTCCCTATTATCTTCCATTCTTTCTATATGCCCCAGCCATTGTAGTCTATTAGCCTTCATGATACCAGTGATTAGCGGGGACTTAAACAGATCATAAATGTCTTTGTTACTTCTTCTTCCACTCTCCACTTTGTGTATCCCTAATGGGTCCAAAGATGCGTCTTAAAATTTTGTTCTCAAAGGTTTGTAACAAGGCTTCGTCTCCTTTCGTTGTACTCCAGGTTTCAGAGCCATACAGCACAACTGGTCTGATCAGTGTTTTGTATATTGTGATTTTGGTGTTACAAGATAGCGCCTTTGATTTTAGTAGATGTTGTAGTGCATAGTATATCTTATTTCCAGAGTTGATTCTAGTTTGTATTTCTTCCCTTATGATGTTGGAGCAGTTGAAGATCGTACCCAGGTATTTGTATGTTTCCGTTCTTTTGATGGTCATATTATCTATTTGTATGTGGCCAGAGTTTCTAGCCATTCCGTCTCTTGAAATTACCATATATTCTGTCTTATCTTGGTTGATCTCTGGTAGAAAGCAAAATATTAACATACCACTGTACTATCTGAGGTTTGGTTCTCCACTGATCCACCACACTGTATTTTCTTCAGCAAATTAAGACTGATATATTCATGGAACATATACAAGACAGCAAGATATTATTTTACTGTGCATTGAACTATAAAGGAGCAGTGACCTTTAGGGAGATAAGAATTCTATTGTAGTGGATTAAATTATTGATTTAGCACTACTGAAGCTTGTGTTTCAGAAACACTCAGTTGATTCTAGAAGAAAGGTAGAATCAGCTGCTGAGAAGTTATTTTTCAAGACTAGTGGTAACATAAACTGAAATAGTTTTCTTCTTCTGCCTTTCGTCTCCCTTGGGAGCATAGGCACTCAACCATCTGAAGCCAAGCTCTTTGTAGACTTGTTTATGATTGGTTGGAGTTTGCTGTTATTTTTCTATGGGATGAGGAAGCCAGTTACGTGCCAACCCTCCTTAGTTGCCTCTTATGTTATGTATGGTAGGTTACAGTGTTATTATACTTTGCTTCCCTAAAATCTAACCAATCAAGAACAAGTCTAAAAAGGGATTGGTGTGAGCTGGTTGATAGCATATGCTCCATAGAGAATTGAAAGGCAGAATGAAGGCATAGTGAAAGCAATACTTATGTATAGGGGGCTGAGTGGTCTCGAGGTATGGTGTCTGCCTCAAGTGCTGGAGGTCCTGGGTTCAAGCCCCAGTGAGGACCAGGATTTTTTCACGTGGACTTCTAGTAACAAAATTTCCCCTGATCTCTGGGTAGTGAGATCGGACGCCCGTGTGTATTGTTGCGCACGTAAGAAATCCCTTGGCAGTTGGAAATCGAAAAAGAGTAGCCTAACAGCGCTGCCCGGGCAAAATTTCGAGTTAAAAATCTACCCAAAGTATTTTGAGATTCTCTGAACTCAGCCTTGAGTTAGGAGTAGAACGGAGCACTTATGGGTTACACGTGTGTGCTGTGATGTTGATCCGTCGACTAAACTAACAAAAAATACTTACGTAAAGTGTGATGCTAGCCGATACAGTGAGGACTAATGGAGCTCAGTCCTTGTGAGGACTAATAGAACTCAGTCCTTGGAAGAACTAATAGAGCTCAGTCATTGTTGGGACTAGATGAGTTCAGTCCTTGTGAGGACTGGATGTTTTCAGTCCTTGTGAGGACTGGATGTTTTCAGTCCTTGTGAGGACTGGATGTTTTCAGTCCTTGTGAAGACTAATTGAGTTCAGTCATTGTGAGGACTAATTGATTTTAGTCCTAGTGAGGACTAAATGAGTTCAGTCCTTATGAGGACTAATTGAGACCATTCCTTGTAAAAAAAAGCATTCAAAAAGGGGGAGGCTACTGAATTTGGCAGATCCTCATCAGGACCAGTACAACATAGTAAAGAAAATGCCAATCAGCGTGAGCCCCATAAGACCCAACCATACTTGACAAACACAGTGGGAAACATTTAACCAGTCCTGTTTAGAACTAACTTAATAGAGAGCAAAAATGTAAAGAAGAACAAAACTTACAACAAAAAGTAAAGAAGAAGAATCAGGTTGAACAAAACCAAATTATTTTTCCTCAATAAAAACTGAAACTGAAATTAGCCTATGCAATCACAATAAAAAAAAGTATCTGTGTCTATGTATAATGGCGGCATGTTCCACATTTGTACTTTACATATGTAATGGAACAGTTACAGGGCTTTTGTAAATAGTTAAAATAATACTATATGTGGATAATGTGACAATGTGTCATTACATAATGAGGTGGGTTGACCAGTTTCATTCTACATTACCTTTCATTCTCACATAATGTCCTGTAAATTGTAAAAAGTATCTGGTACCTATTTTGTATCTTTTTCTCTGGAGCGATACGGGTCCAAAATAAATATTGCCACTACTGGGTTTGAACTTGTGCCACTGTCTTGTAAACAAACCACTTTTCCAGCATGGACGATTAGCCAATATTATTTAATCACGAAAGTGACATTTCATGTTCTATAGAGTAGAGAGCCGGTCTCCCTGGTCTAGAAGCTACATGACTTTCTCCATAATCCTGTATACTCTTGTGAGTAATGTGACATGCGCAAGAATCGGTAGGGGTTCTCTCTGCGTCAGTAACTTACGGGGTATGTGAGCCGGTCTCTCAGAAAGCAGTGTCAAACTACTGAGCATAATCTTGCCAAGAAATCAACAAACAGCTTAATGATGCTGATGTTGACAGCAATGTCCTGTAAAAGATATGCGGGGGAAAAAAATAGAGTAGAGAATTACAAATTAAACAGTCTGCATCTTGATTTTTGTGTGGAAAAGTAAGTAAAGGGTAAAGGAACCTTGTCACTCCTTAAGGTGCATCGTCATACAGTGCTAGAACCATGTTTTATATAGTCAATCAGCACTCGGTGGATGATGATGTCAGTATCACGCTGGCTGTCTTTACTTCTCAAGATATTCTTAGTATGCATGTTAGGGCTGGGTCAACCTGGAAGCCCAGGTCAATTTTCAAAAATTCAGATTCGCCCAGCTGCGGATTGAACTCATGACCTCCAGGTTGACAGGTGAGAGTCTAGACGAGGCTCTATACTTTTGGAAAGGGATGTGTGTAAATTAAGCACACATATCTGTGGTGAAGTGGTTAAGTCGTCTGCCTTGTGCTCCAAAGGGTGTGGGTTCGAAAACCAGACTCCGTCATTCGGTTCACAAGTGAAATTTACTCTAAAACTCCTGGAGATTGTTGCTAGATATAGTGTAATATAGGGTTCGTAGTCTGTGCGATGGTTTCAGCAGGCTATTCTACAGAAAGAGACCGAGCCACATAGGATAAGCTTGGTGCAACAAAGTTGATCCTTTCACCTTTATAACCATTTAAACCCTTTTTAAAATTTATTATCTAGGCTGTATATTTTTCTACTTCGAGAATGTTTTTATTTGTGAAAGGGCATTGATGATTGAATCTTTGTGTCTTTGATTGTGTGTAATATTCCATATTCATGGTTCTGACCACATGGCAATTGGATTGGATTAAGGGGTTGGATCTTTACAAATGAGCACCATGTTTCTGCATCTCGCCGAAAGAGCGAGCTACAGCATGGTCTTCTCTGTGAGGACAAAGGAGTAGTTATTCATAAGGGAACAGTACCTCTGATGGCGAGGGACACTGGTAATAAGGAAAGCTAATCCACACACAAAATTCAGTCCAGCAATACTGAAAGTAGTTTGTATGGACTACGTTTGAGTTCAAAGCGAGCGAGCACATTAAAAAAAAAAAAACAACAAGGGAACGTTAATCATGCAATCACTTCTGACAAGCAGTAAATGGTTAATAATACCATTTTCAAAGGGGCACAATACTGCATTAAAATAGGGATGTGAAAGGGTCAGAACTTTCCTATGCTCCAGTATTCTCATTCACTGTCACAACTGTCATCTGCTCATTTAGCTGTAACTGTTTATCATCACTCAGACACTAAATATAGGCTGTAAAATTGTCTTTAATTTTGTCATTGCTGATATATTCTTCCTGATTACTGTAACTGGCTTTTGTGCAGCAATGCCCAGATTCTTCATTTTGTCATTGCCTTTATGTTTGTGCAGCTGCAAAAATCATGTCAAGACCAATGCTCCATGTTGTGAGATAGTGAAAGACCAGACAGTTAGTAGTCTTTGTTATGGCAGCCCTGTCTGTGTCATGGAGCTGTGTGTGTGAACACTAATTTGTGTATAGGTCAAATAGATGACTTTTGCAGAATGAAACTATTGTCAGTGAAAACCAGGTTATCATCATGTGCCCTACCATCTGGCATAGTTGGTCGCATCTCTCCACAGATCCCGTCTTTTATGTTCTGGATTGACTCCCTGTATCTGCATCTTTCCCCACTGACTTTTCTTGTCATCACAATGTTTTCCAATGCCTGTCTTCTCATTACATGACCAAAAAATACTGTTTAAAAAACATTACAATTGTATTTAATGTTTATTTTCATTAGCCTCTTCTAGGCAGTCACAGTTAATTACTCTCCCAGTCCAGTGTGAAAACAAACACTTCTTTGTGAATTCAGTGGTTTGTGGTCCTAATTATTCAAATACTTGTCATCTATATCTATAAAAGGCGATGTGTGTATGTCCGTCCGTTCTTTAATCCATCCGATTGAGATGAAATTTTCTACACGTCTTCTTCTCATTCCAGTGCAACCACGTACTAAAATTTAATATTTAAATTTACATGACTTAACATAAGAAAAATTAAATAAAGGGACATAACTTTTAGTAGCATTGTTATATCTTAGGTTAAGTCCCCTGACTAATAAAATATATATATCTAATATATATCTATATAAATAGATAGATAGATAGATACATAAATACATATAGATACATAGACAGACAGACAGACAGGCAGATCCCCGCCAGGAACTGGACGAGGCCGGGTCAGACAGACAGACAGTCGGGAATGGGAACTTATATGACTACTTATATGAATTAAATGAGATGCTCCCATCAGGGACTGGGCAAAGCCGGGCCGGGTCAGACAGACAGACAGATCCCCGCCAGGGACTGGGCGAAGCCGGGCCGGGTCAGACAGACAGATCCCCGACAGGGACTGGGCGAAGCCGGGCCGGGTCAAACAGACAGATCCCCACCAGGGACTGGGTGAAGCCGGGTGGGTCAGACAGACAGACAGTCATGAACGGGAACTTATTTGACTACTTATATGAATTAAATGAGATGCTCCCATCAGGGGCTGGGCGAAGCCGGGCCCGGCCGGGTCAGACAGACAGATAGATAGATCCCCACCAGGGGCTGGGCGAAGCCGGGCCGGGTCAGCTAGTATTTAAATATTTAAAAGAATTCTTCACAGTGTTAACTTTCACATGTCAATTAAGGAATGAAAGCAGTGACATTTCTGTTCACTAACTCAGCAAGGAATTTTGTTGAAAGGTTAAACATTACTTCTTCACAATTAAAGGTCACTGCAAATACAGACAAAAGTATGAAGCTAATGAGAATCTAATCTGGGGATTTAAAATATGCATTGTCATCATTTAAGGAGAAGTGATGAAATTGCATTCTTAAGTTTAAAGTATTCTTAATTTTAAAGGTAAAGATAATCTCATGGCAGTTACAGTGAGGATGTAAAGTGATAAGCCTTCACATATTATAGGCTATAACACTGTGTGGTTGAGTGGTTACAGTGAGGATGTAAAGTGATAAGCCTTCACATATTATAGGCTATAACACTGTGTGGTTGAGTGGTTACAGTGAGGATGTAAAGTGATAAGCCTTCACATATTATAGGCTATAACACTGTGTGGTTGAGTGGTTACAGTGAGGATGTAAAGTGATAAGCCTTCACATATTATAGGCTATAACACTGTGGTTGAGTGGCCAGTTCCCTTTTCACTGCCTTTCCTTGATGACATTGTTTTCTTATGTTTAAAGGTAAAGCTATTCTCATCCGTGGCTAAGGGCTTGCAAACGCGGTTTGTGAGCCCGTATACCCAGGTTCAAAACTCATTGGTGCTGGTTTTTTCGAAAAAGGTATAGGTGCCAGTCGTTCAGAAAGCAATGACAAACTACTGAACATAAAATTTGCCCAGGAATCACGAACAGTGAAAATGCTGGGGTTGACTGCTACGTCTTTGAAGGACATGCAACTAAATTTAAATTTAGTCTCATGGCAAATACTGACGCCATGTTGTAAAATGTCAAAACTTCATATATTCTAGTCGTGGCATTATGCTGTTGAGTAGCCAGTTCACTTTCTCACTCTTTCCTTTCCAGACAATTCCCAGAAAATTTTCAACATTATCTGGTGCCCATTTTATGAGGCTGGTTTGACTCCAGAATTGTACTTGTCAGATAAAAAATTATCCTAGCACTGCTGGAGGTCGAACCCAGATCACTTTCTTGGTTTAGTTTAGTTAGTTTAGTTTAATCAATGGATCAACATCACGACACACAGGTGTAACCCATAAGTGCTCCATTCTACTCCTAATTTAAGCCTGAGCCTGGAGAATCTCAGCTCATTGCACAAACTCCATAGCACCAGCGAGGATCCTGAAATACTTTGGGTAGATTTTTAACTTAAAATTTTGCCCGGGCAGCGCCGTTAGGCTACTCTTTTTCGATTTCCAACTGCCGAGGGATTTTTTTATGTGCACAACAATACACACAGACGGCCGATCTCACTACCCAGAGACCAGGGGAAATTTTGTTACTAGAAGTCCACGTGAAAATATCCTGGCCCTTACCGGGGCTTGAACCCGGAACCTCCTGCACTTGAGGCGGACACCATACCTCGAGACCACTCAGCCCACTGTCTTGATAAACAAGTGTACTAACTGTTATGATACCACATCTATTTTCTCACTAAGCCTTATAAAACATTAAAGATGTAAGCTGAGGTTGAAGACATCACTTCATGAGAGAATAATATCATGATTTGTAAAATTCACAGCTTCCCGTCTTAATTTCAGTTGGATATAAGAGCCAGGCCTATAACACTGCCAGTATCACCTGGTCTAGGTAGAAACCTCCTCAAGTGGCTGTTGTTTAACATAATCAGGATAATCAGGTTCATGCTAAGTAGTGCCTGGTTCAGGGTGAGACCCTGTTGATTATCATTGGAGTTTTCCCACTCTTTGACCCGAACATTTAAATATCTGGCTATTGTGTATTTATTATCAGATGCCCTATGTGCGCTAGGCCGGCTCTGTGGTGAAGGGGTTATGGAAGCAATTCTTATTCCCGCATACCGTGTTTGAAACACAGCTGTGGGCAATTTGGTTTTTATGAAATGGAATGAGTGCTGGTTGTTCAGAAAGCAATGGCAAACTGCTGAACGTAAACTTGCCAAGAAATCACAAACAGCCAAAAAATGCTGGGTTTGACAGCGACGTCCTATAAAGTATATGCAAATAACTAATATGTGAGAAATAGTGTACTTTGGTGGTCTTATATCAGGTGGAATTGAAAACATGTAGATAAATAATCAAGTTTGTATAGCCTTCAGTGTCATATAGCTTACCTCCTGTCTATAATTGTGTCTGCCTACATTGTGCTGGCATGTGCAGTGAATATCGTGTGACTGATAATGTCATATCAATAAAACAAACTGATTTATCAATCAGACTACAGTTATTTTCAGGATAAATATAATTAGCTTTCCTGCCTATACAGATACTGAGCATGTGGAAGTCTTAAGAAGATTGTTGTCTGTTTTATTTTGAATATAGCATTTTGACCTAAAATAACATCATACAGATGAATACCACTATGCAAGTACTAAATGCAATCAATATATCATTGGCACAAACATGGACACTTCAACTTCCCTCAACACATAATGACAAAACTGGAATTAAATTATAGAAGGAATGGTTTCCTCCACTTCCAGACAGACACTCAGGCAGGCACAAGTAGGCTCTTCTAGACTAGATGAATGAAAAACTGGTTGTTTTTGTTTATTCTTCTGTTCCTGACCTGGAGCAGACATCAACAGTCATGACTTTCCAGTCCTCTGTCATCTGATATTTTGATGATGCTCAGCTGTTTAAGTTTCCCGCATATATCTTTCTCTGTTTTTCATTGCCTCTCTTGCCTAGTATTTTCGCACATAAGTTTCATATCTCTATTCCTTCTCTTCTGTTGATATGCTTTAAAATGTTATTTGTCTTTTCCTTTTGGTTTTGATGAGTGATTTTGTAACACCTGCAGCTCACAATACCTCGGCGTTTGTTTTCTTCTTTGTCCACAGTATTCTCAATCTGATCAAAAACCACTAACTTCAATTTCTTCCCATTTCATTACTCATTGTCTAGTATTTACATTCATGCAGATGAACAGGTGACACATGTGTTTTAAAGTGGTATTAGGTGCATAGACTAGCTTCTATACAAATAGAGTAAGTATTTAGATATATAGATTTGTGTAGTTAGCCTTTTCTAGACTAGACTAGATTAAATTAGCACGTTGTTGGATAGCTATTCTATAGATATTCTACAGATTGATATAGTAAACACAGTAGAGTTGAGAATCAGACAGTCAGGTAAATTAAAAGGTCAGTAAGTGCTGAGTAGTTATGTTAAAGCTCTGGTGCCATAGAAGTTAGTATACTTGCCTGCCAAAACAGTGGTCCAGGTTCACCTCCACCAAAGGCAGGATTATTATTTCTGACCAGTAGTACTCTGTGCTTAACCTAGCCTCTCGAAAATAGGTACCAGATAATTTTCTGAATTTTATGGCAATTGTCTGGGAAGGGAAAGTGATGTGGGAGGAAACTGGCTATCTCACCTCTTGTGTCACGACCTAGAATATGTGAAGAGCTCTAGCACTTCAGACTCCACAGCAGTCTTTGCTATGTGACTTCCTTTAGATATGATAGATGGATAGAACTTATTTCTAATATAACATGCATTGTAATAATCTGTCAACTGATGAATTTGTATATGTTGTAACCTTGTAATTTGGATTTTGATCCAGACTAATTCTATAATTGTCAAGATTCTCTATGTAGTTGTCAAGATTCTCTTTGTAGTTGTCAAGATTCTCTATGTTGTGGTCAACATTAACTCTATAGTTGTCAAGATTCTCCATTTAGTTGTCTAAGTTCTCAGTGTTGTGGTCAACTTATGAACTCTATAGTTGTAAAGATTCTCCATTTAGTTGTCAAAGTTCTCAGTGTTGTGGTCAACATGAACTCTATAGTTGTCAAGATTCTCCATTTAGTTGTCAAAGTTCTCAGTTTTGTGGTCAACATTAACTCTATAGTTGTCAAGATTCTCCATTTAGTTGTCAAAGTTCTCAGTGTTGTGGTCAACATTAACTCTATAGTTGTCAAGATTCTCCATTTAGTTGTCAAAGTTCTCAGTGTTGTGGTCAACATGAACTCTATAGTTGTCAAGATTCTCCATTTAGTTGTCAAGATACTCAGTGTTGTGGTCAACATGAACTGTATAGCTGTCAAGATTTGCTATGTAGTTGTCAAGATTCTCTGTGTTATGGTCAACAATAACTCTGTAGTTATCAAGGTTCTCTGTGTAGTTGTTGAGATTTTCTGTGTAGTTGTCAAGATTCCCTGTGTAGGCTTCACAGCCTTATTGTAAAATTAAAACGGGTTTCAGAATGGATTGTAACAATATTGGTGGCGATGTCTTCAATAATGTTACGACTAAGGATGAGGGAATTTGACTATCTATTCAATAATTATATTGTTTATGCTGTCCCCGTAGACTTGGGACTACTGCAGGCTATTATTCCTTTCACTCCCTTATCGACCTTACCAAGATACAATGAAAGTGGTCAAACTAATAACTATATTTTAATAAAGGCATTGTCTCAGCCTAGAACACACACAGAATATTTACAAGATGTTACAGAACTTAACAGAAGATATGATGATAGCCTAGAATGGAGACCTCTGTTATCCCATGGTATGTTGTCATCATCAACACTAGGTAAAGTAAAGTCTCTGTCTAGTCTGGTGAACAGACAATATCACTTTTAGTAGTACAGGACTCTTCCTTGTTGATATCAGCTTCGGACATGGGGTAGACAAAGTGTTACCCACTTCAGAACAGGGTCTCTTGACCCTTGTTAAAATTTTACTTCGAACGAACGAATAGACAGACTTTATTTTCAAAGGGTAACAAATAAAGTCTGTTCGTTCATTCATTTGTTCAAAGTAAAATTTCAACAAGGATCAAGAGATCCTGTTCTGAAGTTACTTCAGGATAACCAGATGAGGCTAGAGGTTCATAATACACTCATAGAGTTCATAGGATCTTCTTCTTCTTCATCTTTCCGAGCCATTGAGGTTCTTTGCTGCAAATACAATCTGTCTCCATTCGTCTCTCTGGGGGACCTTCTCTTGCCAGTCGTTGATTCCAAGTGCTTGTAGGTCTGTACATGTATTATCTCTCCACCGTCTTCTTAGTCTACCTCGGGGTCTACGGTCATTTATTTCCTGAGTGTAAGCGAGTTTTGTTTCCCTATTATCTTCCATTCTTTCTGTGTGCCCCAGCCATTGTAGTCTATTAGCCTTCATGATACCAGTGATTAGCGGGGACTTAAACAGATCATAAATGTCTTTGTTACTTCTTCTTTTCCACTCTCCACTTTGTGTATCCCTAATGGGTCCAAAGATGCGTCTTAAAATTTTGTTCTAAAAGGTTTGTAACAAGGCTTCGTCTCCTTTCGTTGTACTCCAGGTTTCAGAGCCATACAGCACAACTGGTCTGATCAGTGTTTTGTATATTGTGATTTTGGTGTTACGAGATAGCGCCTTTGATTTTAGTAGGTGTTGTAGTGCATAGTATATCTTATTTCCAGAGTTGATTCTAGTTTGTATTTCTTCCCTTATGATGTTGGAGCAGTTGAAGATTGTACCCAGGTATTTGTATGTTTCCGTTCTTTTAATGGTCATATTATCTATTTGTATGTGGCCAGAGTTTTTAGCCATTCCGTCTCTTGAAATTACCATATATTCTGTCTTATCTTGGTTGATAACCAGCCCCATCTGTTGGGCTGTTTCCTTTAAGTGAGTCAATATTTCCAATGTCTTTTGTTCACTTTGCCCTATAATATCTATATCATCTGCATAACCAAGCAGCTTGGATGTTCCTACAATATCACATTCCTCCTTTATCTTCCTTACAACTTTCTCTAGAGCCAGATTGAAGAGTAGCGGCGATAGTGCATCACCCTGTTTCAAGCCAGATGTTATTTGGAAGGGGTCTGATTTCCTGCCTTTATATGTTACTATATTATAAGTATCTTCCATGCATAGTCTGGTCATGTTGATTAACTTCCTTGGTATTCCAAATTCCTGCATAGCATTCCATAGACTATTCCTATGGACACTATCATAAGCCTTTTTAAAATCCACAAAAATGTTATGGAGATCTCTTTTGTATTCCCAATATTTCTCGGCTATTTGTCGTAAGATAAATATCTGATCTATTGTTGATCTGTTTTGTCTAAAACCCGCCTGGTAGTCACCTAATATGTCTTCTGAATATGGTTTTAGTCTATTTAGTAATACTGCGGATAGTATCTTATAGCTTGTGGACAGTAGTGATATTCCTCTATAATTTCCACATTGGAACTTGTCTCCTTTCTTAAAGATAGGTATCAATAATGACTCTTTCCAGTCATGGGGTAATTCTTCTGTCCTCCAGATTTTTATTATTAGTTCGTATAGCTTTAGATGTAATGCATGGCCACCTGCCTTTATAAATTCAGCAGCAATTCCATAAGTCCCAGTTGCCTTATTGTTTTTAAGTCGTGTGATTACATATAGGATTTCTTCAAATGTAGGTTCTTCAGTTTGTGGTTCGCATGTTAGAACCTCTTCATGTGGGAAAATGTTACTTGGAGCTTCACAATTTAGTAATTCAATAAAATATTCTTTCCATGTGTTGCACATTTCCTCATTGGTATTTATCATATTCCCATTTTTGTCTTTTAAACCATATGTGTTTTGTTGGTGCCCTCGTTTCATTGACTTCAGTTCTTTAAAAAAAATTGTCTGGATTCATTTTTCTGGTGATTAGTTTCCATATCTTTGATTATATTACTCATATATTCTCGCTTCTGCTGTCTGACTATTTTTGTAGCCTCTTTACATTCATTTCTATAATGCTCTTCCTTTTGGATGTTATTGATGTCATTTAACCATACATGTCTGGCATTCTTCTTCCTAATGACTGCTTCTTCACATTTTTGATTGAACCATCTGTTCTTTCTTTGCGTGGTTAACACACCGAGACATTCTTCTGCGGTAGATTGAATTGTATTCTTGATGTTCAACCAAGTTTGGTCAACGCTTTCCTCCGAAGGGTTTTGCAGAGTTTCAAGTTTACATTTTATTTCATCTGTAAATTTCTCTTTGACTGTAATGTCTTGTAGTTTTTCTCTGTTATATGTTGGGTGTAATCTTTGTAATTTAGTATAGAAAGCTCTCTTAAGTTTTATTTTAAATTTTGCTCCAACGAGGAAGTGGTCACTGTGGCACTCGGCTCCTCTATAACTTCTGACTTGCTGTATGTTTGATGCATTTCTGTTGTTAATTAAAATGTGATCTATTTGATTATAGGTTCTCTTGTCACATGATTTCCAAGTTTGTTTGTATATATCCTTTCTTTGTAGTTTGGTACTGCTAATCTGCAGTCCTTTGGCTTCTGCCAGGTTGATGACTCTCCATCCATTATCATTTGAAGTTGTATGTAGGCTTTCCATACCGGCCACTTTTTTATTAGTTTGCTCTCTACCTATATTTGCATTAAAGTCTCCCAGCACAATCAGGATGTCCTGTTTGGGGGTTTCTTCTATGACATCTTCCAGATCATTATAAAAGTCTTCTTTAATATCATCTTCTTTCTCTTCAGTAGGTGCATGTACATTAATCATCGTTATATTTTTCCATTTACCTTTTATTCGTAATTTACTAATCCTGTCATTAAAAGCTTTAAAGTTTAAAACGTTCCCCCCCGTTTTGATGACAAATCCTGTTCCTAATTCATGTTTATTTTGGGTGTTTCCTCCATACATTATAATCATTCCATTTTGCTCTAAAGGACCCTCTCCTGGCCACCTTATTTCTTGAATTGCTGTTATATCCATTTGATATTCAACCAGCTCCCGGGTTAGTTCTTCGGCCGCTCCAGCTCGATATAGTGTCCGTACATTCCATGTTCCAAATCTCAAAAGTCCTTTAACGTTCCAAGGTCGTTGTCCAGATAAGTCAGTCCGATATCGAGGCTCATGTATTTGTTTCGTAACAAAGAAAGGTTTTTACAAAGGTGGGGATGTTAACCCCATGCTTCAACCCCCAACCTGGAGGACCAGGGTGTTTCTCTTTGTCTGTTCTCTACCCTTTGACCTGTCCGGCTTGGGAGGCCCTGCTGGTAGCTACGCTACCGCCGGCATAGCTCTCAGGGTCATTGAGAAACTCAAGCTCCCCCACCACGACAAGGTGGAAACACCACCGGGGGAGCATAGGATGTTGCCTTAAGCATATTTAGTTTTGATGAATTAATTTCACAATAAAGTCTCTGGAGACACACAGAATTCACTTTACTTAATAGCTCATTCCCACAATACTGAGTGTTGAGTGTTTGCTTTATATGTCATTGACTATTATCTCTATATATTTCAATTCTTGAATATGACAGCATTCATAAATTATCAATCTCACGCTTGAACATGGTAGTGTTCATCGAATGGAATAATAAGTCATTGATACTTTGAACTTCCAACAGGAAGTGTCCATTTCGTCAAACAATATAACAATGCCACATTGAATCAGTGTTGTCATTCCACAAATCATCAATAGTTGATTCTGGTACTTTCACTTGTACTTGGCCAATCCCACAACCGGATTCACCTTCATGGCTTCGGCCGCTGTACTGAGCCATACAACAACGGGAGACCTTAAATATATAGATAACTCCAGGGTAGTCATCTGCATCAGCCCAGTTATATATGACATAAGACTCCACCAATCTGGTTAGTCTCAGCTATATGTGTATCATCATGTGAACATGTTAGAACATTCAAAGATACCTGTCTCCTGGACATAGCTGATAGGCTTGACTGAGGATAGGCCCCCTTCTAGTAGACTTATGAGACTGGAACAGAACCTTCTTGTCGGTCATCAAGTCATCTGGTGCAGTGCCCCTCACCTAGAATCCGATCTTGTTGACATGAACCCATTCATACAACCACAAGAGTTATGTCTTTCAAAGAACTATTAACCCATTGTACCCTGTCAAAAGTGAATATTCTTCTCAGGTGGATGTATGTTCATGTGTATTTAGTCATCACACCAGCCTTAATATGCTTAGAATAGCACTGGTCATCTTCCCAGATGATAATTACATAGATGAAGAAAAACACCCTTTAGAGAAAAATCAGAAACCCAAACCTTCCCATATCACAAATGGTTAGAAAGGTGGGTCGCCTTATCCTAATTGTAAATTCCCATCATATGCAAGTATACTGGTTCAGTTCAGAACCCAGAGGAAGATAGTAGGGTTTATGCAGCGCTTTTGGAATTATCCCTGTAGTTCCTCCACCCTTGTATAGCTTGGATGTACTACTTACAGGATGAAGTGTTCCTGGAGGAGGTCGTGATTGCGTAGCACTCCTTCATGGCTCTAGATGATGAATGCATGTGTTTGTCAAACTATTTCAAGTTTATATTCAAATTAAAGTACTTTTCCTTACGAAACTCATAACATATCTTTCCCTGCATGTAGATACTACCTGCTAAGGCATTCTTTCAAATAAATGTTTGGAAATATAGTTACTCAATTTACAGCAATGTTTGTTTATTGTTTCACTATTTCGCGTCACAGCGGTTCGTGTGCTTTAGCCTTGACCCCACCTAACTGGTTGTAACTGGTTTTGTGCTTGGGTCGAGCTGTAATAATTTCCCATTTATTTACACAATTATAAAGTAAGTTAATTCCGTTACCTTTTGTTTATGAATAACACACTTCCTGTATCTTGCAGTAGGTAGCCGTCTGTTATGAACATGGGCCAACATATGCGGTGGTACAGGTGTTAAGTTGTTAGAAGAAGTAGTAACTTTCTCTGTCTCGTTTCTACAGACTAATGATTAACATCACTGAGGTAGAAGTTTAAAAGTCGGCTTGTCGAGTTCCGGAACAATTAAAAAAGTTGGGGATTCATGACTTAATCCAGAATTAGTGAACCTTACTTTGTAATTCACGAGACTGTATGAATTCCTCTCTTTACTACAAGTACTGTGTGAATTTAGAGAAGGAAAACCCCCCAGAATTAATATAGAAAGTTCTACAGATATTTTAGAAACAGGTTTACCCAATGTTCATATGGGTAGGGACTTGATTAGGTATGGTTAAAAGGATGGAAGCACCTTGGATTTTGTTTCAGAATGGATGAAGAAGAATGATAGGTATTTTTCTACTGTTAGAAAGAAGAATGTTTATTCAACAAGGAAGTGTCAATGTAACATGATATCTCTTCCAGTGTCTAATGTGTCAGATGGCAGCAGCAGAAATGCTTCATTGGGAACATCTACCATGAGCAATAAACTTACACCCAGGCCTTCTACAAGCTCATCCAGAATACAAAGCACAGATGAATCGATTAATGGAAGTGCCATCTCAGATGATAATCCATTTGAAGATGCTGATATTATTCATGTAAGTTTTGTCCTTAGATGAGATGGGGGATGTTTAATAATGACTCACATGTTTAACTCGTTAGATGTCATCACTTAGGGTTTGTAGGTAATTCCATTGAACAGCTGGTGTGGGTGTCGCTTCTTCTTCTTCTTCTTCTTCTTCTTCTTCTTCTTCTTCTTCTTCTTCTTCTTCTTCTTCTTCTTCTTCTTCTTCTTCTTCTTCTTCTTCTTCTTCTTCTTCTTCTTTCTTCTTTTTTCTCTTCATCTTCTTTCTCTTCATCTTCTTCTTTCTCTTCATCTTCTTTTTTCACTTCATCTTCTTTTTTCTCTTCATCTTCTTCTTTCTCTTCATCTTCTTCTTTCTCTTCATCTTCTTCTTTCTTCCCTTATTCCCCATTGTGGCATAGACCCTCAACCAACTTACCCAATCTGTTCTTTCCTTAATTATCCCATACAGCTCCGTCCATATGATTCATTCTTGTCTCTACTTCCCTTCTTTATGTGTTTTTGGGTCTTCCTTTTATTTTACCCTATGGATTCCAGACAAAGGACTTTCTAGTTATACTATATGTATATGTATGTCCTATCCAGCCCCAGTGTATGTCCTATCCAGCGCCAGTGTATGTCCTATCCAGCGCCAGTGTATGTCCTATCCAGCGCCAGTGTATGTCCTATCCAGCGCCAGTGTATGTCCTATCCAGCGCCAGTGTATGTCCTATCCAGCGCCAGTGTATGTCCTATCCAGTGCCAGTGTATGTCCTATCCAGCGCCAGTGTATGTCCTATCCAGCGCCAGTGTATGTCCTATCCAGCGCCAGTGTATGTCCTATCCAGCGCCAATGTATGTCCTATCCAGCGCCAGTGTATGTCCTATCCAGCGCCAGTGTATGTCCTATCCAGCGCCAGTGTATGTCCTATCCAGCCAGCATCTTTCCTTCACCTCTTGATTCAATGCTATTTGTATAGTTCTCTACAGCTCCACATTGATAATTCTGTTATACTATTTTCTTCCTTCTGTTCTATGCAGGCACCAATTAATGAATTTTTGTAGTTTATTTGGAATCATTTTAGTCGTTCTCCATGTTTCTTATTCATACAGTAGTACTGATTTATGATTAGAATTAAATTTTCTAAGTTTTTAGCTAAGTTTAATTTTGATGGTCGCTTAACACAGTATTATCTTCTCTTTATTTATAGTAAATGGCCATGTTCCTGTCAAAAGTCCCAAAGTTGGCATAAGTTACCCATAATAGAATATTTATAGCATGCACTTTTCTTACTTGGATGTGGAAAGCAAGGGGAAACAAGCACATTAATATCCCATGAATAATTTCTTAATAGTCCCAAGGCAAGATTTATAATGCAATGAAATGTACAAAAGACTGTACCAGTCTTCTGACTGAATAGACTGACATCAGTAACCACTGTATCCAACCATATTTGATTTTGAAATGATTGAAATAGCTCACCCATCTCTCTGTGCCCTAAGGCCTACAATATGCATATATACACTCCTGCACACTTGCAGACAATTATGAATATATGGGTGTTTGTGTGCATGTGCATCCATTTCTTTCTGGCTGTCTGTCTTTAAAGTAGATATGTGTGGTTGAGAGTATGTGAGTTTATGTATGTAATTGATTGTATGATGCATTGTTTGTGTGTGTGTGGCTTTATGTATTGAACATTTATTTATGGGCGTGAGAGAGAGAGAGAGAGAGAGAGAGAGAGAGAGAGAGAGAGAGAGAGAGAGAGAGAGAGAGAGAGAGCTAGGAATGAGTGGATGCTTGTAGGTATGTTTGTGATTGTGAACTGGTGAGTGTGTGTTTGAGGGAGTATGTGTATTTGTGATTCTATGGGTATGTGACTGAGCAAGTATTTTTATAAATGGTGTGTGGGCGGGCGGGCAGGTGGGTGTGGTAATATGGTTGGATGGATAGATGTATGGATGGATGGATGGGTGGGAGTATGGAAAGATAGAAGGATGAAGGCAGGCATATATAGGTTTGTATATGTGTTTGTGTGTGTATATGTGTATGTCTGCCTGCGTGTCTCATAACGTCAAAATATGAATTCTTTATTTTTTGTGTATGTTTACAGCATTCAATTTACAATGTTTGCTTCTTTTTCTTTTTCTAATTTAAATGTAACATTCATGATAGATAATTGGTGCTTGAAAGAAGAGATATTATAAGGGCCGAATGTAAGATGAACCTACTTGCCCAATTTGTGACTCTTTGAAAATAAATTATGGTTTGTCTGTCTGTCTGTCTTCCACCCGCCTGCCCACCCGCCCACCCCATTCTCATTCCATAATTCTTGTTTTCCATTCCTAGTTTTTGTGTTGATCAGATTACTTTGCAGTTGCTGAGTTAAGTACTCCAGTTTTGTATCTGTTTTTGATTGTTTAGTTTTTGTTTGTTGAAACATTTGCCTGTTTCCTTGTCATATTTTGTGGTTTTATTCAGACCCTAGTATCAGCTTGGCAGCAACCAACTTCCTTTTTCAGTGCCTTGTTTGAAATCTCGCTTTGTGATGATGATTTGCCATTCTTTTTCTGCCAAAGAGTTTCAAGAACTGTTTTATGTTTTATTCTTTCTCAATAAACATGGCGTTCACAGTCTTGTAATTTCTTGTAAATGTGTAATTCACTGATTAAATTGTTCACTCTAACATTTTCTACAGGACCATTATGATTATTACACATCAGATGTCATCCAAAACAGGCTTACTGAGTATTGGGTTGACCTGGAGAATGCCCCACCTCATGAGACTTTGTCCAGAGGACATAGAGTTGCAACAGTAGGTTTTAACTTCTGCTTTTATCTCTCTCTCTCTCTCTCTCTCTCTCTCTCTCTCTCTCTCTCTCTCTCTCTCTCTCTCTCTCTCTCTCTCTCTCTCTCTCTCTCTCTCTCTCTCTCTCTCTCTCTCTCTCTCTCCCTCTCTCTCTCTCTCTCTCTCTCTCTTTTTTTTTTAAGCTTTTGAAAATCCAGTAAGCTACTTTTGTCTAACCAGGTTAAAAAACATTTTGAGAAAAATCATGTGTTAAATATATCATAAGACCCTCAAAGCTTTTGCTGTAAGCAAACCTATTTATTTCAGTTTCCTGCTTGTAATTATATTACTGCAGGTTACAGATTCCATCTGTGATGTCTACCTGTATTGTATGAGTAATGTGCATACTACACTTGTAATGAACTAGCTAGTCACTGAGCGTTTGTAATCAACAGTTTTGTGTTGTGCATGCATTTTCATAGTCACTTCCCTTGCAGAATATATCTGCTCTGTGTTAAGATACACTTGACTGATTCTGCATAACTTTTGAAATATGATTGATTTCATATTACTTAACTCTTTCTGTGCCAAACAAAATTTCGGTCCTGACCAAACAAAAATTCATGGCAGAAAATTGGAAGTACGGGTGTGTTACAATAATGCTTTTAAAATGGTTAAAATGGTAGCAGATATATTGTATTATATATCAAATTAAAGAGGATTGCACAAGGAACATGGCAGTTTTAATCATTAATTGATAGGTTACAAATATTATGACAATAATGAGAGGTTTAGTAATAACAATTGAAATTAAAGAGGTAAAAATTATTAAAAAACCTGCACGATGCAAGTGTTTTCTATACTCCTCTACTGCTAATCCTGTTGAATTTACTGAATAATGAAACAAACACCACTTGCCTTCAACAATATAAACAGAATTGCTCATTAAAACAACCCAAAAAGAAGTTTTGCTGCATATTCTGAACCATGTATTTTTCACAAAAAATTTAGAAAATTCATGGCAGAAAATTGGAAGGAGGGGTGTGTCACAATAATGTTATGAAAATGGTTAAAATTGAAGCAGATATGTTGTATTATACGTCAAATAAAGATTGCACAAGGAAGATGTTAGTATTGGTACTATTGTTATAAGTTAGAAATAGAATAACAATAATAATATAATTTGTATAATAATTTGAAGAAAAAAAAATAATATAATAAATATATAATATAATAAAAAAAATTATTTAAAAATTGCACTTACTAAGGGGCTTTGTTATCATCATCAGCTGCTAATCCTTTGAATTTACTGAACAAACACCACTTCTAAACTATAACCACAATTGCTCCTACGCAATCATCCGAAAAGAAGTTTGGCCGCAGATTCTGAAGCATGTCTTTTTCAGAACAAAATAAGGAAAACACTTGGCAGATTTACATTTAATTACAATTAATATTTACACATGTCTGTTTATTTGTATTTACAATATATGGCAGTCTATTTGTGATAGGCTGCAAAGCAAACTTTAGGGCACAAGTGTGGTCTATTAGTGCAGCCAGAGCAAACAAAAGATGATCTGTGTCGTTCAGTTTGAGTGCTGCACAAAACACAGTCTCTATTGACACCGACAAATTCTATTAAATGCTTGGCTCCTGTCACTCTTTCGACATGATTTCTTGCAACAGACTTTCTGTAATTCTTTGGCAGGCAGAGTGTGGAACTTTCAGGACTAGTCTGAGCTGCTTCACGGTGTGCACTTTCAAGTAAACTTTGCTTGAAATCCTTCAATGACAGTTTTTGCCCTCCCGTCTCTGTTTGGCATATGGAATGTAGGATCTGTGCATTGATCTGTGCAATTTCAAAGATCCAGTAGTAGATCTTCTTCCACCACTTAATGGTTTTCCTATCATGGATATTATAATATCCATCCATTTGGTCCATTCTGTCGCAGCCATTCATCACCATGCTATATTCATGGATCATCTTCGGCTTGCTGAGCGGTTTCCTCATTCCGCTCTCAACAATTCCAACTACAGACTTGGTAAAGACAACAATGCATGGTTTTTTAGCTTTTTTATCTCTCCATGCCACACACAATATTCTATCTCCTTCAAGAAACCACTTCATCTCTTGATGCTGAAGTCGCAAACACTTCAACTTTGGTGGAAAGCCTACTCGGTTGATATTCAGTGTCCCTGTATAATTGAAATTGTTGGAATGCAGATAATCAATCAGAGCTTTCGAAGTGTAGAATCTGTCAGCAAAGATGTGATGGCCAGCTCCGAGAACATTCAGTAGTGTGGCAAACACTTTCACTGCATGAGCAGAGTAGTAATAGTAATTGTGACATCCTGACATTCATTGTCAGACACCTCAGCTGATGACGAACTTTCACTGTCATTGTAAGTTCCTCTATCACCATGTGCTGACTCACAACTAAAACTACTATCTGAATCTTCATTAAAATCTGAATCACCATTGTCTAAAACTGTTTCAAACAATAATCTAGCTTGCTCTGATGTCAGTCTATGAGGCCGTATACTCGAGGTCGTTGCCATTCGTGAAAACCCAAAACAAACTAATTAAAACTTTAAAAACTCACAAAAATCAATGGATGAAAACGCTTGACCATACAATGCCGGAAAGAGAAACGTTCCGGGTTTGGGAATTTTCAATTCAACGTCACTTAAAATTACGGAAGATAGAAGAAATGTATCAAATAAACCACTGTTTACAATGTGGCGATGGAAGGGCCCGTGGGCGCCATTGACGGTAAATTGTGACGATGTATCATCCATTGGCAGAGAAAGAGTTAATTGTGGGTTACCTGTAATGCAGTAATTAGTTATATGTTCTTATCCTGCATTTATTTCGGTTCTATTTGCCTAAGATATGACTGAGCTACTGTATCGCAGTAGGTGGAACTACCTGCTTTCTGTTAGCGCTGAGTATTGGGCGGTGCTTACCAAACCTGGTACCACAGATTGTGCCAACAGCTTCAGACAGAGGCGTGCAATTGGGAGGGTATAAGCCTTACCCTAGTACAAGGAAAAAAAGTCGCTTAAAAGTCGACAGGGTCGACTTTATTGCACCGGGTTTTATCCCATATGGCTCAGTCTCTTTCCGCAGCGCGGAAAGCGTCACACAAAGCACAAACTCCGTAGCTATAGCGACGACCCACAGGAGTCACCAAAAAATTTAACTCGTGAACCGAAGCACGCGGCCCGGAATCGAACCCACAACCTTCGGAGCCCGAGTTAAACGGCTTGACCCCTTTGACCAAATGTCATGACAGGGTAGACCAGGCCCTAAGCCTTGGTCAGCAACTGGTCTAGGATGGAAGCTCCGACAGGCGGACATTTAGAGCATTGCTTTGTTGATCCGGCAGCTTCTGCAGCTTGTCTTGTTCCCGACGTATTGGTGTTACCTTTCCTCTGGAGTAAACTAGGCAGGCAGAGAGAGGGATCATGCTGCATTGGCAACACATGATCTCTAAATTCAGCTCAGGTTTTGCATTATGGAGAGGTATAACTCTATAGTCCAGTCAGACAAATAATCTGTTAAGAATTTTATTGTGAGTAATCTACACTGAAGGAAGATCATAGCCCACTTCACTATGAATGTGTGAAGTGTAACAGTGTTGACATTGTCCTACTTTGTACATGAACAACAACAATGAAAATGAAATACATCTTTACATGCTGCTAAGACACATAGATGATATAGTGGTAGACTCATATATTTCATATCTATATAGCAGTATTACTCTGTTAGCTTTCATATTCCATATGAATTTGAATATGAGCTTTCATATCCTTTGACATCCATTTTACGAGGCTAGGTGAACCTTAGAGCTGTACTGATTAGAAAAATCATGTCACAGGAGATTTAACTTTGGTGAACTGTCTAAATAGATGTGGTCAAGTGTGTGCATCTGAAGTTATTGGTTCACAAATGCTATGTTACAGGTGGTGGATCTGAAGTTTGATTTCTACTTCTATGGTCATAAGGTGACCAATGTTACAGTGGCCACAGGAGGTGAGAATACATGTGTGTTACTAGTGTTCAAAGGATTTTGTCAGACATTGATTATTTCTGTGTGAGAATACATATGTATTACTAGCATTCAAAGGATTTTGTCAGACATTGATTATTTCTGTGTATGATTATTTCTGTGTGAGAATACATATGTGTTACTAGCGTTCAAAGGATTTTGTCAGACATTGATTATTTCTGTGTATGATTATTTCTGTCTGAGAATACATGTGTATTACTAGCGTTCAAGGGATTTTGTCAGATATTGATTATTTCTCTGTATGATTATTTCTGTGTACATGTTGCCTAAGATATTTCCAGTCACAATTGGTTTTTAGTTAACCCTTTACCGGGCAGACGCTTGTCCATTTTTTAGCCCTGAACGGGCAGGATTTTTTCAGGTTCGGTAAAATTTCAGGTTGCGTTAATAAAAACATCACAAATAAGGTGTTAGTCAACCGATTTTAGTTAAATAAACAACACAGTAAAGGGAAAAGCATGCAGAATATGTTACTCACGTGATTGTTGTCGTATTCCATATATGAACACAAATATTTACGAAATACAGCATATTGTTTGTGATTTTCAGTCATCTATACGGCAATTTACAAACACATTTTCAGAATCATAATCACTTTCTTTAAAGTCCGACTCACGACTGCTAATGCAAAGTAACGCTTTTCACTGATGTCTAGCTCCGATTAATAGTCAACTTCGTGCCCTTTAACGTCACTTAAATTGAACCTAGCGAAATCTCGGCTATCACTTGAAGAATCGCCAAACTCCATTTTGAAAAACTAAGCGTAAAAACCCCGAAAACTATAAAAAAAAACCTGTTCAAATTCATATTAGGCGCTTGCAAATGGCGGCCACGTTGTCAAGCTATTGGTGAAAGTGAAAGTAGCCATCGGAAGTATCGGAAAGCCGAGAGATCACGTTTTTACAATGCATAATAGCATCGGGCGCGTTGTGGCGGTCTGCCCGTTTAAGCGATCGGACAGAAATAGACGTTCCGCCTTGTAAAGGGTGCAGAATGGACATTAAAACCTGGACAAACCAATAGATACAATAGATACTCCACATCTCTTGGTAAATCTTGCAGGGTGTGGATGTAAGTAGTGAGCTGATTGTAAGCAATTCAGATTTGGTCCCTGTTATGGCTTTTCCCCCCAGAACCACCATACTTAAATAAAAAATCAATCATCCTAAAACAAGTGGCTGCAAGTGTTCCTGCATATTTTATAAGTTGTTGATTTGTAAAACTCCCCATTGTGTATAGCAAGTGTTCCTGCATATTTTATAAGATTTTGGTTTGTAAAACTCCCCATTGTGTATAGCAAGTGTTTCTGGTGCTGGTTTGTAAAACTCCCCGTTGTGTATAGCAAGTGTTTCTGGTGCTGGTTTGTAAAACTCCCCGTTGTGTATAGCAAGTGTTTCTGGTGTTGGTTTGTAAAACTCCCCGTTGTGTATAGCAAGTGTTTCTGGTGTTGGTTTGTAAAACTCCCCGTTGTGTATAGCAAGTGTTTCTGGTGTTGGTTTGTAAAACTCCCCGTTGTGTATAGCAAGTGTTTCTGGTGCTTTTCAAGATAATAGACCAGGTTGTAATATTTGTTGTTTACTTGATATTGTATGGAAAGGTTACTTCCTGTCATGCCAGATAAATAGAACATTTTAGAACACAAAGTACTTTCTGATAGCACAAAGTTGTAGAATGTATGGCAAGATTTTGAATACTTCTGATCTATTACAGTAGCAGGTATTTCACAAAGGTTTATTGTTTATTGTCTGTACATAATATTGTTTTCAAATGTTGCATATCAAGAAGTAAATTATATATTGTATTATCTAATTGATTGTTTATTGAGAAATCAACATCCTTGATTGCAATGAATATTGCACTGCACATAACATTTCAAGGAAAACAATGTTCATTATTTTCTTTAATTTATACAATGAAATCCACTTTCAGGTTTCATCTACATGAGCCCTTTTCTCCACCAATGGCTGACAGCAACGCAGTACATTGCCCCACTGATGGCAAACTTTGATCCATCCTTGGACAAGGATTCCAGCATAACCCAGCAGAGTGACAGTAGGAACATTAATAAGACTTTTCATTGAGATCATCCTTGTTTGGTAGTGCAGAATTACCACATTATCCATTGTTTAGTTAGCACCTTTAAAAACAAAACATCAGTAAAGTATAGGACCCTTTTCCAGGCCTGAGGTATGTTTGGTATATGATGCTAGGCCCATGATTTACAGATCAATCGACACTGATGGGTTTAAACAATTTAAAGCATTCTGGCCGCCTTTACTTGCCACAACGAACGAACGAACAGTCTTTATTTTCAAAGGGTAACAAATTGGGCACGTTCGATGATAACAGTGATGGTAGGTGACCAGATTAAGCATCTCGGTGGTTTGATGATAACAGTGATGGTAGGCATGGTTCTGGCAAGAAGAGGCAGGGTTGACCAGCCCAAAGATGGTGCAGGATATTGAATATACCTTGACCTTGAATGTGCATGTGACTGGCAAACTGGAGAAGGGTAGAGAATCTTCTCAGCAGCAGTGATGAGAGTGCTGTTCTAGAAAGATTTGCTGTGTGATGACGTATACATAAGTATATGACATCTTCGATGTTTATGCATACATGCTTGTTATATAGGAATCCCGTTGTCTTTACCATGAGTATTAAAGTAAATGACTGCACCAAAATAAAGCAGCCATGTAAGAAGTACTTCACTTTCTTTGTAGTTTGTCTATTAAATTTGTATAAATCTCAGCAAAAGTTATTCTTGATATGTAATTTCAGAAAATCAGTTTATTGTTGAATGGAAAAACATTATGCTGAAAGACCAGCCTTCTGGTAAGTGGATTAACCATCACTGTGTGTTTCATTGTAGAGACAATGATGTTGAACTTCACTGTATATATTGTATTTCTTTGTTGATTAAAGTCCTATGGTTATGCACTTTGTATCAATCTCTGCCAAGATTAGGCAACAGCTTTGGGATTATTAACAATAGTATTTGTGTCTCCTATTGTGAATTTCCTATACGCTAACTTCTTGGCCACCCCTCTGCTTGCTTTTTTTTTCTTTTACAAACTTGAAGATAGAGAGGTAAGCTCCTAGTTGGCTTGACCAAATGGCTTAATCAGGACAGCAACACAGATCAGATCTGGGCCTCTGGTGGTCGTGTGAGATGGCGAACCATGATCACTCATGCTTATCAGAGCATAGCTCATGACATTGATGGTGATAAGTAAATAAAAACATGTTTGTCAGATTTAGGCAACAAATGAAAACAAAATTTGACCGGGAAGCTCAGCAAAATGAAAGAAGCACACATATACAAGCGAACAGAGAAAATGTTATTGAATTACTTATTTGTGATCGTGATATTTTAATTCCTTATTAAGTATTCTTGTTTTAATTTTGGTCAAAACTTTACTTGTATCTGTACGTATCTATAATTTTTAGAGCTTCCTAGTCATATTTTGTGTTCATTTATTTTTGCTATCACCTCAATAGCAGAGACCGCTGTTTGCAAGATTGAGCATGTTTCTTCACAAGTATAAAACATCAGAGAAATAATTCAATAGTCTTGAAGTTTACTGTTTCACATGATTAATTAATCACCACAGAAACTAACAGTGCATTAATAGTTGGTATACCATGGCACACTTGTTGAAAGGAAAGCTGATGCAGTGAATGTGTCTTGCATTATTGAAAACATAACATATGTTGATAGTGATCAATATCTTTGAAGCATTTGTATGTGTGTTGAAGAACCAAATTTAAAAATGCAAACTCATAAAGTAGTCTCTCTCTCTCTCTCTCTCTCTCTCTCTCTCTCTCTCTCTCTCTCTCTCTCTCTCTCTCTCTCTCTCTCTCTCTCTCTCTCTCTCTCTCTCTCTCTCTCTCTCCCTCTCTCTCTCTCTGTGTGTGTGTGTGTGTTTCTGTTTGTTTATATTTAAATACATGTTTAAGTATATGCATGAGTGCATGCATGCAAGTGTGTGTAAATGTGTATACACTATGTATATACATTCATGTGTGTGTAGGTGGGTAGAATGGGTGCATGCATGGGTGTACATAAAAGTTAAATACTATCAGCAGTGAAAATAAGTTGTGAAGATTTTCTCAAAAATGGCCAAGACACAAAAGAAATACATGACAGACATCAGAAATAAAAGGTCACTATACTTAGGTCGTGTTATAAGAAGAGAATAACTAACATTCATTGTTTATCTAGTTAGAGTACTGGGAAGTGAGAGTGAAGACAGCTAAAATGATAATACTAGACCTTCTAATATCATGGCACAGAAATATGTCAATGCATATCAACAAAAGGATTCTGAAGGCACATGACAGACATCAGAAAGAAATGTCGGCATTCGTGCTATAAAAAGAGAAGAACTAGAATTTGTTATTGTCACCGGTAAGGGTTCTGGAAAATGAGATTGAGGACAGCTAAACAAATAATAATAGATCTTCTAATTTCAGTGCACAAAAAGATACCAACAGATGACTTGTGAAGATGTGAAGTTAAATGAATGTGACACATTTGAAAGAAAATAGTCATACAATTATATTGCTTCATTGATGAATGTACAAGTAGCGGGGTAGGGGTATCCCCTATCACAGGAGAAGTAAGGCGCCTCCTTCCCTCCGCTAGCCTACGGGACACCCTTGGGCAAGGTGGAGTACCCGTTTAGCCCCCCGATCAGGGTTACGTGAAGCCATGGGTGCAGGTGGTGGATGAAGATGGAGAGCAGCCAACAGATAGTTGTAGGTTATGGTCTCCACCTTCACGACGGTAGGCAGAGGAACTCTATTTTGAGGAGACAATGGCTACGGTCACTGACCAGTATGGTCACTGCTAGGAAGGAAAGCAATGGCAAACTACCTTCTTTACAGATGCCAAGAAAATCATGTTGTGTGAAATCATCGATATTCAGAGAAGGATGACTGAAGAAATTTTACAACTAATGGAAACAAGAAGACAGAACAAAAATAATCCTGCCAAATATGAAGAAATTCACAGAAAAGTGAGAACCTTATGTAAGGAGGCAAAAGAAACATGGCTTGAGAAAAATTGCAGAGAAATTGAAAAACAACACAACAGTAACAATGCGAAACTAATGCACAAAAGAATTCAGGAGCTTACTAATCAAAGAACACGTACATCAGCAGGCTGCCTAAAGACAAAAGATGGAAGAGTCATAATAGAAAAAGATCAGATATTACATGAATGGTCAGATTACGTGAAAAACCTGTATGACGATAACAGAGACGAACAGTATGATGTTCAAAATAATAATGAAGGACCAGCAATTTTGAAGATGGAGGTTCAGAATGCTCTTAACCACATGAAATCTGGCAAGACCCCCGGTTCAGACAGCGTCACAACAGAAATGATTAATGCTGTAGAAGAATATGGAATAGATCAAGTTACCAGTCTGCTTAATACAATATATGATACTGGAAATATACCTCAGGAGTTATGTAATTCTGTATTTATTGCAATCCCAAAGAAATCAGGAGCCTTGGAATGTGATCAACATCGAACAATTAGTATAATGAGTCACATCACGAAGATTTTGCTAAGAATTATCATGCAAAGAGTTAGGAGGAAAATACAACCTGAAATAGGAGAAGAACAATGTGGGTTTGTGGAAGGCAAGGGTACAGTAAATGCTGTGTATATACTGAGAAACATAATCGAACGTTCTATAGAAGTAAACAAAGATCTACACCTTTGCTTTATTGACTACACAAAGGCTTTTGATAAAGTGAGACATGTCAACATGATAAGGATGCTTGAAGATCTACAAATTGATGGAAAAGATCTTAGACTTGTAAAAAACATATATTGGAAACAACAAGCTGCCATAAGAGTTGATAATGAAGTAAGCCAATATCAGTCTATCAATATAATGTCTCCAGATCTGTTTTCCCTGTACAGTGAAAGTATTTTCAGAAATATTGAAGATATGGAAGGAATCAACATTGGGGGACGATGCATCAATAACATTAGATATGCAGATGATACAGTCTTGATTGCAGACAATGAACAGGACCTGCAAAATTTAGTAGATGCGATTGTTACAGTGAACAACTAGGGTTAGAATTAAATTGTAAAAAGACACAGATTATGGTCGTCACTAGGAAGGACGAAATACCACAATGTAATATACAAGTAAATGGGAATATTCTTCAACAAGTGAGCAGGTACAATTATCTCGGAACAGTAATAGCATCTGATGGGAGATGCCTTGAAGAGATTAGAACAAGAATCGCCATGGCAAAAGTAGCCTTTAGCAAGATGAAAAACATATTGACCAATAAAAATATGTCAATTGAAACGAGAAAAAGAGTGTTGAGATGCTACATTGAACCTGTACTTTTGTATGGATGTGAAGCGTGGACAATGAGCAGTCAGGCTGAAAAACATCTGATGGCTGTAGAGATGTGGTTTCTGAGGAAAATGCAAAGAATACCATGGACAGCCAGAAAGACCAATGAACAAGTCCTTCAAGAAACAAAAGAAGATCATAAATTGATTAGAGAAATTAGATGTAGACAGTCAAAATTTTTTGGGCATGTTATGAGAAGAAATGGATTGGAGAATTTGGTGACAACTGGTAAGATCGAGGGGAACAGACCAAGGGGAAGACCTAGAAGCAAGTACCTGGATGGCTTGGCCTTGTGGCATGGTCGAGACAGAAACACGGAGCTGATCCACGACTCTGGTGATCGAGTGAGATGGCAGAACATGACGCCCACGCTTACTGGCATGGCACATGATGGATGGATGATGAATGTACCTAAGGCAAAAAAATAACATGTTGAATAAATACTGACGTACACAATAACATTACTCTTATCTTTTTCTTTTTTTTTTCAGTTGGAAAATTTCATTTTCAAACAATCCTCAGCAAGGATGGATTAATTAAATTTGCATACAAATCGGTTGGTTCATGTTTCATAATTACTACAAGCATGCTTTGATTGAATTAATTATTGTTTATCTGAACTTGTGGAAACCAGCATACATGCAGTTATGGAGTAATGAACATACACACAAAATCATGTCATCTCATGTCAGATGCTACTGTGTGGGTATGAACATCACAGTAAACGAGGAGATACTAGGACAAGTAACAAGTTTCTCCTATCTTGGACATATAATACCAGATGGTTGCAGAAGTGAAACAAAAATCAAAAAGAGAATAGGAATGGCCAAAAATGCTTTCAACGGCATGAAATCAGTATTAACATCTAGAGAGATTAACCCTACCAGACCTGAGGCCCTGAACCTAACTGTCCCCTATACCTGGGCTCCTGAGCATTAAAGAGAAAAAACTAACATGATATAGAAAAATATTAGTTACATGCAAACAAGTGGTTAGAATAAGATGAAACCTGGAGACACTGTAGAAAATAGGTCTCCCTTTCATCTAGCGCCAATATTCCACCTGTGTATGCCAATCCACCCAGCAGGATGAGCCTTGTTTCACACAGAGGTACTTCTTGCAAAGTGAGCACCAGATGTTGCTCTTCACCTTCTTGCATGGATTGTCTTTGTAAGACACTCCGGGATTTTGCTTGTTGTACCTGGAGTGCTTTTCCATGCACACAACAGATATGATTAGACCATGTCCCAGGGGGAATCTCAGGAAAATGATTGCCAGGGGTCATCTGTTGAGGGCAGGGTTCCCTTTGTGGGTCGCGGTGGGCTGATGTCCTGTATCTACCAATAAGTTACAGGCACAGTTTCTGAATATATCTGGTGAAATAATCTGGCTTTTTTTAAGCAACTTGCTGCTTTGAAGCATACAAGATATAAGAATTATACATGGCCCATATAAAAATTTTTATAAAAAGCCGCCGGGGCCAGCGGTAATGATGACGTGACCGGTGAAGGCCACGCCCCCCTTCTCTTACTATCGATCTAGCTCTAGACCTATAAGGTTCAAGATTCTCTTTATCGCACGAGCTCACTCATTGTCTGTGTCACTTGAACTGGAAACGTATTCTTGATGAAATTCTGACTCTTCAGAGTCTGAATCAACCAAAGTATCAATCACCTTTTGGACTGTGAAAAGCCTAGACCTACTTCGCTTTGTTGTTGAAGTGCTTGGTTCATCAGCCGCTCGTTTCATTGTAAATTTTCAGAATTTTCTCACATTAAACCACACAAAGTCAATTCAAACACATGCGGGCAGACATTTGCAATGACTAACCATGAGATTTGACCACGATTGGTTGGTTATTTTTAGTTTGTGACACATTTTTTTCACGTACTAGGCAAAATACCGAAAATTAGGTTCAGCGGTCTAGCGGCAGAATAGGAAATTCCCGAAGAATGGGTACAGCGGTCTGGTAGGGTTAACAACACATTAAAAATGAGAATTGTCAAATGCTACTTATATTCAACGCTACTGTATGGTGCGGAAGCCTGGACATTGAACAAACAACTAAAAAGTCGATTAGGGGCCCTGGAGATGTGGATATACAGACGAATATGTCATGTTTCATGGAAACAAAAACAATCAAATGCAGAGGTTCTAGAAAAACTAGAAATGAAGAGAGAGTTGATGAAAGAAATAAAGAGGAGTCAAGTGAAATGTTTCGGCAACGTTAAAAAACATAATACTCTTTTAAAAACCATACTGGAGGGCAAGGTTGAGGGCAAGCAAGCAAGAGATAGACAATGAAACAAGTGGGAAGATAACATTAAGAGATGGAGGAACATCAGCCTGACATAATGTACAGTCAGGGCGAGAGACAGACAGTGTTGGAGATCCATTGCAGCCAACCTTCATTGTGGACACGACACCTGATTGATCAGAGTGTCTCACTACACTTTGTATGTAGAACAAATTTGAAAAATGAAGTACATGACATAATTAAAACATGTGCTAAAAAATTCATTTATCTTCTTCTTCTTCTGCGTTCATCCGGAGTTTTTTTTTCTTCGGATGTGACTGCGTTGTACCTGTTTACAGCAGAGCTGCGTTCTTGCGCCGTTAGGCCGACACATCCGACTTCTACGGGCATTTATTGACCGGGTTAACCTTCCCGGGAATTCATTTATTAGTTACAATACTCACTGCTATGGTCTAACGCTGTTTTGGGGTAGCTGGAAAGTACCAATGAAGTATTCATTATAACAGGTGTTGGAAATGTCCACCACAGGCTTCAAGACATGACTATACCTTCTCTTCATATTGTCAAATACCTTCTGCAAAGTGTCTGGTGTTATTTCTTGAATTTACTAATCCTTAGGAAGCTGTGATAGCATAGAGGCTAGATGCTCGCCTGCCAACCCGGTGTTCATGAGTTTGAATCCGCATGCTGGTGGATATTATAACTGACGGGCTCCCAGGTTAACTCAAGCTAAAATGGCTACCAGTAAATGTCCTGGGATTTACAGGTAGTCGACGTGATGCTGACCACATCACCTTCTGGGTACAGTTGGTCTATAAACAATTGTAGCCTATAACTAAATGCACAATGCCCCTTAAGGGGTTTAAAACGGTCCCTGGTGTTACTTTACCTTTATTGCTCCTTAGCATAATAATATAGTAAATATGGAGTATGGTGGTGCTGACTTTTTGGGTTTCATAAATGTCTTGCAATAAGAACAAGCCGGTCTCTCTGGCTGTGGGGCAACAACACTTTCTCTCTGTAATCCCGTTTATCACGCAGAGTCTCGTAGCGGAGCGAGAGCTGAGGCGGTTCGACCCCCGCTCGTGACTTGCGGGATACTGAGCCGGCCGCTCAGAAAGCAATGGCAAACTACTGAGCGTAATCTTGCCAAGAGATCAACATACAGCTGAAAGATGCTGGTGTTGACAGCTAAGTCCTGTAAAGGATATGCTAAAAAAAAAAAAAAAAAAAAAAAATAAGAACAAAGCAACCACAGTAAGACCAAAACCTTTTAATAAGACTGAAACATAGCAGCCTCTCAATGAGACTGAAATAACAGCTGTGGTCTCGTGCTGACCCGGAGTCACCCCACCAGATAAGAATAGAAGCCACCTGTCATGCTTGCATTGCGATGCAATTTCTACCACTGGCCACAATATAAAATACTTATGTAGCGATTCTGTTAAAACCTCTAGAAATGTTAAGAGGCTCTTGCCTTAATTATGTCATTCTCCTGTATCTAATTTGTTATCTGTATTGGCTTTCATAGGTGCCCCTGCCTGTCGCCAATATTTCTGCAAGTGAACATCCAGTCAAGGTTGGATTATCTGATGCATATTACAACGATACCTATATTGCTGAATACAGTAAGTTAGTGCTGTTATTATTTTGCAGTTACTATTTCTTTTATTTGCCTTTCGACTACTATATTGTGATGCCTAAGGAAAAGAAGATCTTGAGCTTTTTCACATTTGACATAAAAAACGCCTCTTTATAGTACTAAAAACCTTCATCTTCTGAAGTAAGTTTGCTGTCATTCTGACAATGTGGTGACACATTTACAATTATGCTTCAAGTTTTCAAATGTCACAATCATTTAGGATCATTGCACACAAATATCTCCATAAATTTTCCAGTCTTCTCCCATAGATCACACAAGGAGACTCTCAGCACAGTGCATGAACTCCAAAGCACCAGTGAGGATCCAGATATGTATATATAAAAGAATCATATGTATGCTATCTATTTTTGGGCGCGTTTTATAATTTTAAAATTTTGCCTGAGCAGTGGCCTATTTAGCCTGCACTATTTGTGTCAAATCCTGCCACATGAAAGCATTTCCAAGAGTATATTTGGTGCACTGTCTCACACACACACACACCTACCCAACCCCTTTGCCACTTCTACATAACAGTAACTCCTGAAATTGATACTAATATTTAAAATATCCTATCCCCATTGAGGCAGATTTGTATAAATTGACCTGGTCTCCCTTGTTGACCCAGCCTAAAGTAGGTACAAGGAAATATTCTGGGAAGTAAAAGTGGTCTGCATAACATTGGTATCACCTATCTAGTGCTGATTGGTCTATACCAATGTGAGGCTAACACCATATACCCATACACCACAAGGCATGTAAAAGAGTCCTAAATGGCATATTTCATGTGTATACTTAATCTGGTATACTGATCCACACCCTTGATGAAACTGCAAAGTTGTATGGATGACTTTATGATGATAGCAGCTTTCTAGAGTAGTCTATGGTGCAGTTTATGAGGCTGAGTTGACTACAGAGCTGTTAGTGTTAGGGTGGAAAACATGTCCTACTACTAGGGACTGGGTCAGAATCGCTCTGCGGAAAATGTAGTCTGCTAACCACTTTACAGATATTACAGAAAGTGGGTCGTTTTGAATATCCAGGTTCATGCTGCTATGAAAGTGCTGTGACCAAAATTAAAAGACAAATAATCATAGCTCTGCAATAACTAACATGTATGAATTGGACCAAATGGCTTAACAAAAGTAGTACAAAGAGCATTCATATTTCCTGAGAAACTTCTGAAATTCATCTGAGAAGCATATATACACCTTTAAATATGAGTGGTATGGGAGAATATTAAATATTCATTGAATTAAAAAAGAGAACAAACAAATCAATCCATCAGGTACTCAATATTGAAGAAGTTGATTATTAGAACCAAAAATATAAAAAAATTGAAAATGAAATTTCTTTGGAATTTCAAAAAGACATGGCTGTCTGAAAAAGATAATTATGGATGGAGTTGTACCAAGGAAGCGGAGAAGAGGAAACCACAATATGGATGGATTAGCCCATGATGTCTATGAAGGTTTTCACTCAGGCATTGAAACATTTGCTGCAGCGATTGATCTTGATGACGCATACAACAGAGTACCATTGGATTTCTTAATGCTTCAGCTTCTTGAACTCAAGATAAGTCCTCTCCTCCTTAGTTGGATTGCTGCAGCTCTCTTCCAACGGAAAGTAGTTTTTAGATGTGGCAGTTGGACTTCAGAACCAACATCAATATATCCTGGCCTACCACAGGGATCACCATTATCGCTGGTGCTGTTCAACGCCTATACTGTGAGGATCACCAGCGAGCAGATCACTGGATCTTGGAGAACATTGTCATATGCCGGCGATGTTTTAGTGTATCGTCAGGGCAAGGATATTGATCAGGCTGCTATGGAACTACAAACTGAACGCAATCACATAAGTACTTGGTGTGTTGAAGCTGGCGCAATGGTCAACCCAACAAAGGCAACAGTGACATGGTTCTCGTTGAATAATCATATTGGCAACACCCCAATGCCAACTATAAATCAGGGTTCGGAGATGGTGGAAAGATTTACCTGGGGATGCGATTTGATCGAAGCCTTGCTTATACTGAGCACGCAGACCAAGTGATAACGAAGGCCAAGCAGGGTTTGGCTGCGATGCGGGTGATCCGGCGGCAAACTGAGCAGCGCCATCTATGCCTTCTTTACGAGGGTCTGATCCTGTCTGTTTTGGAGTATGTGATGGCGGTCCTGACACTCAGCCATAAGCAAATAGAAAGGATACAGAACAAAGCTATGCATATTATTCTTGAATGTACAAGAGATACAGCATGCAGGGTGGTGCGCTACTTCTTGATTTTCCAACCATGAGGGACAGAATACAATTTGCCGAGCACGTGCCTACTTCAGAGTCAACGCAAACACACAACATCCACTGCATAGCAAGATTAAGAAGGTAAAGGGCAGCAGGTTAAAAAGAGGAAAGTCGTGGATGGGTCAAGCCAAAGACATTCTCCAGCAGGTGTGTTCACCTGAGGACTTAGAACCTAGCGAGGAGTGGGTACAAGTACCAACAGAGTTCTGTACATCCTTTTCAGTGTGCATCCACCTAGACAGGAAATGCAGACAAGAAAATCCAGTTGCTGTGGAGGTGAAAGTACAGACTCTGATCTTCGAGAATTCTCTAGAGGATGATGCTGTCATTTACATGGATGGGTTGGTTGTTCAAGGAGTGAGAAGATCATGGGCCTTTACGGCTCAGGCCGGAGGGAAAACTGTGAAGGAATAGTCTGGCGCTTTTGCTTTGACCACAAGGAGCCTGACTATGGAAGTCATGCAGTAAGTAAAGCAATAACATGGCTCGAGACACAGACATTCAATCAGGCATGTGTCCTTAGTGACTCAATGAGTATGCTCAAGAGGATAGAGATGGGGTGGGTCTGAAGAGAGTGGCTGTTGTCTCTGGAGCAGTCTTAGCTGGCAAATATTAGTTTCATCTTCGTGCCAGGGCATGCAGGTGTACAAGGGAATGAGCAGACTGACAGGCTTGCATGTGGGGCTACTATGGACCAGGCAGACATTCTAAATGAGAGAAGTAAGTTGTTTACGAGAACCAAGCGATGACTGGGAATCTACAACCATGGTCAGGCTGCGAGAACAGCAAGTTAAAAAAGGTGTGGCCAAACAAGAACACTATGTAGTAAGCCAAAGAAGATTGATAAACCAACACAGAACTGGTGTCGTGAGCCGCTACACGCTGCGGGATTTGCTGAGGAGGGAATCCGAGCACTTATAGACTGAATGGTTCAATGTGCAATGAGGATGATCTGTCGACTAACTAACTAATCAGATGGATTCAAGATGTGGTAGATAATTTACTCATGATAGCAACAGAGCCAGAATGATAGCAACTGAGCCAGGACATTTAGCTTATGATAGAGACACATTTCAAGACTCCTATGATAGAAATACATTTTAAAAGACTCTTCTAATACAATAAAATGAGTATCAGATAATTTTCTGGAAATTGTTTGGGCAGAAAAGTGGTGAGGAAGGAGACTGACTACCCCACCTCATTATACTGTGACTTGGTAAATGTGAAAGCTTAACACATCACATCCCTATGGTAGTATCTACCATGCGGAATTCAATATTGTTATCATGTGCTACATTTTTGTTCCCATCATGTTATTTCCAAAATGTTCCCTATATGTGCTTCAGGCATGTCTGATATTTGCACTCTTTCTGCTATTCTTTATGAGATGTAAAGAGGAGAACCATCTATGAGTACCACAAAGTTTCTCTGCCCATGTCATCAGTGAGCACTGGATCAGTCATCATTCTGATGCCCTTGCCAAGTAAGTATCTTGTATTTATTTATTTCTCATTAACCAGCAGGGGCCACGGAAGTGGAAATCCAGCAACTAATTCAGGACAATGCTCATTCGAGTGATCTGATTATCTACACAGATGGTTCGGTGTCAAGAAGTGAGAGAAGTGGCTGGGGGTTCATAGCCAAAGCTAATGGTCGATGTTTGGGGCAGGAGAGCCTGGCATATGATACCACAACATCCAGCTTAAGAATGGAGGGGGAGGCGGTCACTGCGGCTCTCCGCTTGATGGAGAATACGACACACACACACACACACACACACACACACACACACACACACATCTTTATTGTAACTGACTCAGAAAGCATGCTGACGAGAGTGAGGACGGGCAGACTTCGTGCGGAGTGGCTTGCTTCGCTTCAGAGGTCACGGGTGACAAGCATCGCCTGGATCTTTTCTCCGGGGCATGCCGGTGTGCTGGGAAATGAACAGGCGGACAGATTGGCTGGCTCTGCAGAACTTGGTGGAGTATTGATACATGACAAGGCAGACGTGGTTGCGGCCTTGTGGGAGCACGTGCACACCTCGGAGGAGCAAATGGATTACCATGGTCTGGCAAGAATGAGACAACGAGGAGTGACGAAGGGATCTGGCCGACGCTCAACGCTCAGAGGAAAGGCGAGACGGACTTATAATCAGATTGCTACTGGTACTATTAGTGTTGGAACTCTTCGCTGGCTGCTGAGGATGGGGACGGAGCACTTATGGGAATGCCCCGAATGCTGTGATGTCGATTCCTAAATCAATCAATCAATCAATCATTAACCAATACTATTTTACTGCTCACAAATACTTATATGTGTGGGTATTGTCAAATAAGCATATTAAGTCACTTTAATGTGTGACCCAGTTAGAAGAGGAATGTTTGCTTTCCCCAGAAAGTTTAATGCATGCTAACAAACGATAATGACAAAAGCAATTGATGGATCCAGACTTGGAGTACATGGAGAACAAATTACTACAATAAAATTTGCAAACAACTAGACCATATTAGGAGAAATAGAATGTCACTACAAACATTATTAAACTTAAGGGCAAGATCAGAGTAAGTGAAAAGGAGGATATCCTAGGAAAAACTGCATCAAAAAGAGCATACATGAAAGTTGGGGCACAAAATTATGCTCAGCTGAAGAGAGTTGCTGAGAATAGAAGACAGTGGGGAGACATGATCAGTCAACTTCAACACATTCTTCAGACTGAGCGAATGAATGGGAATATTAAACTACAGGAGATGTTTTTTTTAATAAAATAAAGCGGTCTAATTTTATCCCCAATACTTAACAGCAGACATCTAGAACTGAGCTTGCGTGAATTTAAGAAGTTAAGTTTCCTAAAGCTAAATAAAGATGTTGTGAAGTAAAAGTCTCCTGCTTCTTATGCCCTTTATCCCTCATTGTGACATTTTAAAACAAAAATTTAGTTGTATATCATTTACGGACTTAGCAGTCACAGTCACGCTCCAGAATTTATTGGCTGTTCGTGATTCCTTGGCAAGTTTACGTTCAGTAGTTTGCCATTGCTTTCTGAACGACCGGCACTCATATCATTTCATTAAAAAATAACAACACAGCTGTGTTTCGAATGCAGTATGTGGGATTATGAACTGCATCTGTAACTCCTTCGCCGCGGAACATTGCTCACTCCTAATTCACTCCAAGTTCGTAACTATCTTATGTAGGTCTATGCACATCTTTGCCATATTATTAATCTCTGTCTCTACTTCTCTTCTCCATGTGATGTTAGGTCTTACTTTATTTCTGTTGCCCTGTTGATTCCAGACAAATTCCTGTTACACTGTTCTCATGCTTTTTCAAAGTGTCCAAAGCAGTTTCCGCGTCGTTTCTTCAGCTTTTCATTCACTGGTATTTGCTTAGTTCTCTTCATGAGCTCCACATTGGTGATTCTATCATATCATTTTAGTTTGTGTATTGTGCGCATATACTAATTAATGAATGCTTATAGTTTATTAGTAATCATTTTAGTTGTTCTCAATATTTCTGATCGATACAGTAGTACAGATTTAACATTAGAATTGAATATTCTAAGTTTGATGATAAGTTTAATTTCTTTTGACTTCCACAAAATTCCTAGTGCTACAAAAGCAAGTGAAAGTAATTAATGTTAAATGATCTACATGTTTGACTCTTACATCCATGCAGCTTGCAACCGACTCACGGATTGTAACACTTGTGCAAGCCATGTTGGGGTGAAGTTTGACTGTCTCTGGTGTAACACTATTGGCAGGTGTTCTGATGGGCTAGACTGGTATCGCCAGCACTGGGACAGAGAAGGCTGTCAGACTCAGGTATGTATTGTTACATGTGCTTTTCTACCTGTGATGTGTTCTTTCTTAACTCTCTTTTTTTAATGAGGTTTTCCCCCCAATAAATTTGTGGTGTTTTCTGTGGTGAAGTGTTTAAGCGCTTTGCCTCATGCTTAGAAGGTTTTAGGTTCATTCTAAGACTTTAATTCATGAGTGAAGTTTTTCCAGTGACCGCTGGGGTTTGCCCACAGAAGATTAGGCATTCATCCCCTTTGTGATACTTTTGACAGGTGCTTAGCTGCTGTGCAAAGAGAGACTGAGGTGTATGGGGGAAAACTTGGTGCAATGAAGTCAATCTTCATGCCTTTTGACCTATTTTGTTCAATTAATTTGTTAATCGTTAACTGCATTACGTTGAGAGCAGCAATTTGGCGAAGCCTGCATTTCTTAATTAATTACAATTTGTGGATATCCCGTGCTCCTAAAACATATTACGGAGAAACATGTTAGATGTAGGCAACACCCGGCCCAAACATATGCAAGTATATTATGAAAACAGAAAATCTGTGTTAGGTGAATAATTACTGTAAAAATATATTTACGAGATAACTTTAACGGTCCTTGATCTGTAGATACTGTTGTATTTCTATTCTAATAGAGCCATTTTGAGGTAAATAAAATGCATGGGTGCAGGTGCGCGCACACACACACACAAGCATGCACACTCACACACACATGCGCATACACACACACAATATGTGCACACACACACGCATGCACGTAGGTGCACACATGCACACACACATACATTTTGAGTCTTTTCAGCAAATTATAATGAAAGTTACATTCTACTAGGGTCATTTAGTCCAAAGACTGGTATTGTATTCATCTGACCATGTCCCTCCACTGTCTGCTGTTATCAGCAGCTCTTGTCAGCTGAGCATAATAGAGTTTGTCTTAACTTCCTTGCATGCTTGTGCGATGAAGTTTTTCCCAGGATGTCCTCTTTTTCTCTTACCACCAGTTATCAGTTATCAGTTGGGGCATCTTCATTTGCACTCCGGACAGGTCCATATGTGCTCAGATCCTCCCCCCCCCCCCCCCCCCCCCAGCATATGCATCAGCGTCCAGTGGCTAATAGTGCCAGTTCTGTGTTGGTTAACGAGGCACCTCATTTTCCCTATGTACCTCTCGTGTCTGGCCGTGCCAATTCTTACTCCCAAGTCTTTCATCCTGGACAGCAATGTGGATTCACTGACATCAAAGTCTTCTGTTCTCGACATGTCTTTAAGGACGTTAATAACTTCGGCACGATCCATGGGCTGGCCATCTGCAGGGGGTACAGAGCCAGCCAGTTTATCAGCTCGTTCATTTCCCTCGACTCCCGCATTCCTGGGATGAAGATGAAGGTGACTTTACGGACAGTATTTTCAGGAAGCGACCTCATGTCTCTTATTGTGACCAAGGCAACAGAATCTTCTTTTTTTCATATGCTATTCAATAATTGTAAATTTGTCCAATATCTTTAAGATGTTATTTATTTGGTATTTTTCTGTCTAGCTATTTCTTTGCATCCTGTGATAACTTCACATCTAAACATCTTCCAAGTTCTTTTCATCTCTTTTGTTCATGTTTAGAACCATATAGTGCTGTGTGCTAGAAATGCATGCTGGTTATTCATTTCTGCAGTTCAGTATTGATGTTACACAGTGTTATGTTTTTTTTCTTCTCTGGACTATTTGCATGTGGTTATTATATATACAAATAAGTTGTATAATTATTGTGCAGGTTGTATTTGCATTATGTGTTAAGGTAGAATTTGCTAGTCTACAGAATGATGTAGACACTTGCCTGCTGGCCCTGTGGTTATGGGTTTGAATCTGTGTTGAGGTGGATAGAAAAACAAACTGACCTTGGTTGGTCGACCCAGCCTAAAATGGGTACCAGAAACTGGTACCAGTTGGTTGATAAAAAGCAGGAAATGTCTGCTCTGCCTTAAGCCAAAGAAAGAGTCCTTTTTTTATAAAATGAATTCCTTTATGGGTGGCTAAATGCAGTACCATAATTATTATGTGTGAAATTATGAACAGCTTCACTGTGGCGAGAAGATATAGAAGGTACAATAGCCCTGAAATATTTTGGAAGATGGTTGCCAAAACAATGTGTTGGAGGACTATTATGTGTTGGAGGGACTGTTGTTAGCCTGACAGTGGAAGATACTGTTGGGAAATGGGGAATAAAGAGGAGGATGACCTTCACAGAATGTGGTTGATCTTGGGGTTCTAGAGACTCACTTGCTAACATTCTAACTTCAGGCTAAAGACTTTATATACTAAAACATTGCGTGATAAGAATGTCTATTCATCTTGAAGTAAGTTATACACAAGTGGTTTTCTGCTATACTGTTCAATGTGTGATGGCCAGGAGGTTGTCATAACTCTCTTTTCAAAGATTATAGATTGTTCACTCTCTCTGTAAAATAATAGCTGCTGGTGTGTCTGGATCCATATTTATATGCTACGATTATTACCAGACAAACAGCCCTAACATATCATTATTGTCATTAAACTTTGGCAGTTTGGTGCCTATAATTTATGGGTTAAACATTGTCATTAATCTTTGACAATGTGAGATCTACAGTCAAATGACTAGACATTATTGACACTAATCTTTGGCAGTCTGTACTTGCAAACAAGGTGTTAAATAGTAGCTTGGGTAATATTTGGAATTGTGGATCCTATAATCAAGATAGCTTCATTAATCTTTGGCACTGTGGCAATTACATTAAAGGCATTAAACAGTTCTTTCAGAATTGTAAACACAGAAGCCACTCTTTCGTGTTAAATTTGAAATTACCATGGGGATAACAGATGCTCCACATTCTAACAATACCTGTGACTGTGTGTTTTAAGTTTTTCAGCTAAAGTATTATTCACTTCATATGATATATAACTGCAGTATGCACCTGACGAGGTGCGGCAAAATATGCCAGGCAATAAATTGTGCAACAGATTGTTTGTGTTTTCTGTGTTTAAATTCACTAAGGAAATGCACTGTCTTGAGCTTCAGTAATCTTTGGCACTGGGGCAACTACATTAAAGGCATTCAACAGTAGCTTCAGTAATCTTTGGCATTGTAGCAACAACACTAAAGGCTTTAAACAGTAGCTTCAGTAATATTTGGCATTGTGGCAACTACGTTAAAGGCATTAAACAGTAGCTGCAGTAATCTTTGGCATTGTGGCAACAACACTAAAGACATTAAACAGTAGCTTCAGTAATATTTAGCATTGTGACAGCTACATTAAAGGCTATAAACAGTAGCTTCAGTAATATTTGGCATTGTGGCAACAACATTAAAGGCATTAAACAGTAGCTGCAGTAATCTTTGGCATTGTGACAGCTACATTAAAAGCTATAAACAGTAGCTTCAGTAATATTTGGCATTGTGACAGCTACATTAAAAGCTATAAACAGTAGCTTCAGTAATATTTGGCATTGTGGCAACTACATTAAAGGCTATAAACAGTAGCTTCAGTAATATTTGGCATTGTGACAGCTACATTAAAGACTATAAACAGTAGCTTCAGTAATATTTGGCATTGTGACAGCTACATCAAAGACTATAAACAGTAGCTTCAGTAATATTTGGCATTGTGGCAACTACATTAAAGACTATAAACAGTAGCTTCAGTAATATTTGGCATTGTGGCAACTACATTAAAGACTATAAACAGTAGCTTCAGTAATATTTGGCATTGTGACAGCTACATTAAAGGCTATAAACAGTAGCTTCAGTAATATTTGGCATTGTGACAGCTACATTAAAGACTATAAACAGTAGCTTCAGTAATATTTGGCATTGTGGCAACTACATTAAAGGCATTAAACAGTAGCTTCAGTAATATTTGGCATTGTGGCAACAACACTAAAGGCATTAAACAGTAGCTTCAGTAATATTTGGCATTGTGGCAACTACATTAAAGGCTTTAAACAGTAGCTTCAGTAATCTTTGGCATTGTGGCACCTACATTAAAAGTGTTCAACAATAGCGTCAGTAATCTTTGGCACTGTGACAACTACATTAAAGGCATTAAATAGTAGCTTCAGTAATCTCAGACTTTATTTGCATTCACAATGTTAAGTGGCTTTATAAATCTTTGTCAACCTTTTCCTGCATTCAGAGTGTTAGATAGCAGCCTCAGTTTTCTTTGACAATGTAGAGCCTCCAGTCATGGTGTGAAATAGTAGCAAATTCATTTGTTATATCCTTCTTTTCCATAGAGTGTATTTTTAATGACTTTGAGGTTTTTGTAAATATTGCCGTTCCAAGTTTTGTATTCTTCCTCTTTGGGGTTCATGCAACATACAAGATAAATACAAAACTTTGAACAGCAATATTTTCGAAAACCCCACAGTCATTAAAAAATACACCCTGTACATGTTGCCTGTACATATTTCCAAGTGTAGTTTAACTACTACATTTTGTCATGTAATTAAAGGACCCTTTCTCTGCTTTCAGGTTTATTTGGCTAATAGTGCAAACCCCATATTTTATAAACCAGTCGACACTTGATAGGTAATGTGGTGAATACCATACCGACACCTTAACTTCCCAAACGTTGCTTGGCATCAATTTTAGTCTTGGTTGACCTGGGATCCCAGACTGGTTAAAAACAAAACCCACTCTGAGAGGATTCGAACAGTGACCACCATGCCAGCAGATTTCGTCATGTACTACTCCTTAATTTGCAAGTACATCTTTCTCCCTTATATGAATATAATCTTGATTTATCTCTCTTTTAAAAATGGTTACTTCTTCTTCTACTTCTTCGTTCATCCAGAGTTTTTTTTTCCGGATGTGATTGCGTTGTGCCTGTTTACAGCAAAGCTGTGTTCTTGCGCCGTTAGGCCGACACATCCGACTTCTTAGGGCATTTGTTGACCGGGTTAACCATCCCGGGGGTTTCTTAGGACGTTTTATTCTCACTGTTGTGGTGTTATCCCCCATCCCAGCTGGCCCATATAGAACAGCCAAAGACATCATGGTCAGCCCTCAAGGGAAGGCAGGGGCAGACCATGGGCATTCCCTGCCATCCAAGGAGGCTTCCATACTTGCAGAGCCAACACATAGCGCTCTGGTACTGGGCTCACCCAAGGAATCGTCACGTCCTGCACATGGCTGCTTAGCCTCACTTCCGTATATTGGGCCTTCCGTTCACCATAGGCTGTTTCTCCGGAAACCAGAAGAATGCAGTCTGCAGATGACATCCCCACAGTGAGCTTTCGATTCGGACTTTCACGTAATGGATTTGCTATCCAAGCAATATTCCATTTCGTGCCACTAGGACACTTTTCCACCTTTTATGAAGCCCACACAGGAGCTTTCGATTTGGACTTTCCACATAATGGATTTGCTATCCAAGCAATATTCCATTTCATGCCTCTGGGTCGCCTTTGTAACCGACATATTTGTGGTATGAAGTGTGGCAATCTGAATACTTCTTCATGCACCTTTAAATGTCAACCTGTATGTAGTTAAAGTAAGCTGCGGTCAACTTGAGCTTGTTGATATCTCCATAGAGTTTGTCCTCAAATGGAGCAGGTGTGGGCCAAAATATCTTTCTCTGTTCTGCATATGTTGGGCAATCCTGCAACAAATGTTTTGCTGTCATTTTTCCAGTTCGACAATTACATTCATTGGTATCTCCTATCTTTAGTTTATTGAACAAGTGGTATTTCAGCCTGTTATGTCCCGTGCGGAGTCTGAAGATTGCTACTTGTTCTCTTCGGTCGAGTTTGTAATATTCATCATCCTTCTGGTGGCCTGGATGCTCTGATTCCCATTTGGTTCTATAAGTGCTTTTTATCAACCTCTTTGCCTCATTATAGGTTATGTCTATGTCAGGCGGTGGTAGTCGTCCGCTCTCTTTTGCCAGTCTGTCAGCCTCTTCATTTCCGGGTATACTGCAATGGGATGGGATCCACTGTATTACAACTTTTTTGGATTTCTGGCATAGACCATGGAGTGCTGCTCTTAGGTCAGTTAGTTCTGTGCTGTTATTGCTCTTTAGTATTGAGACAGCTGACTTTGCATCTGTGAAGATAGCTATTTGCTTCTCTTTATTTTCCTCCATCAAGAGCATTTCTGCTGCAGTTTTCAGAGCCTCTACCTCCGCTTTGAAGTTACTTGAAAATTTTCCAGTTGCCACTGAATGTGTTTTTTTCACTCCATTTTTTAAATTTAGGAGAATTCCTCCTCCTCCATTCTCTATTGAATTTTTGGCTGATCCATCTGTATATGCATGGGTCCAATTGCTGGTTGGGTAATGTTCTTTTATGTAGCTTAGGGTTATTTCTCTTCTTTCAGTTTCATGCTGAGTGTTCTTTTTCTCAATACCAGGAATGTTTTCTATCATCTCAGGCAGTTGCTGCTGTCTCCAAGCTGGGAACTTGTGTGCATTGTAAATGGGTTTGACTGTTGATATGTTAAGTATAGGATCTGCCCTAATCTTTCGTTTTGCAGTTTCTACAAAGTTGCTACGCTTCAGTCTTCCCTTTCCAAAACCATTAAACCTTTTATACATAGGGTGGTCCGTCAATCTTCTAAATTTTTCTGCTTGTTGCTGGGCTCTGCTATCTCTTCTATCCTGCATTGGTTGTAAACAAGTGATCTTTTCTAGTTCATTAATAGGCGTTGTCTTCAGGCTTCCATTTATGATTCGCATTCCTTGATTTTGGACTCTACTTATTTTGTTAAAGTTTGACTTAGCTGCTGTTGCCCAAGCTGCAATGCCATATTCCAGTACTGGCCTCACCCGTCCAGTATATAACTTCTTGAGAATTTTCTCATCTGCTCCCCACGTTGTACCAGCAAGCTTTTTCATGATTGCCATTCTTTGCCTTGCTCTTGTTCGATTTTTCTCAACCTGTGTTTTCCATGTCAGGCGACGATCAAAGGTGACTCCTAGATAGTTTGGATTTTCTTCATGGCGCAATATTTTTCCATTCAATACCAGCTTAGGTTGCTGAGTTTTATTTGAGAGGGAGAACAATGTGCATGTTGTTTTCTCCTCACTTATCTTCACTAGCCATGATTTTGACCAGTCCTCTAGCGCTAATAGGGCTTGCTGTATTCTACTGTTAGCTGTACTAATATATTCTTCAGATGTCCAGATGGCTAGGTCATCTGCAAAGGATGATGTGTGTACTCTGGCTGGAAAATTTTCCGTGATGTCATTTATATATGATAGGAATAATGTTGGTGAAAGAACTCCTCCTTGGGGAACACCATGCTCCAACAGCATCATTTTGCTGGTTTTTCCTGGCAGTTCTGTTCTCAAGGTAGTGGCTGATCCATTTGTACATTTTCCCACAAATATGAATTTTTTGCAGTTTTACTTTCAGTCCTTCCTTCCATACTTTATCAAATGCATTTTCTAAATCTATCCAGACCGCTAGTTTGTGCTTTTTCTCTTGGAAGGCATCCTCTATTTCCTGAGCGATATAGGTTATCTGATCTTCAGTTGATCTGTACTTTCTGAATCCTGCTTGGTGTGGTGTTAAGAGTTGGTTTTCTGTCAGATGCCATGTTAGTTAGCCTGCCATTGATAATGCGTTCCATTAATTTTCCTACACAGCTAAGTAGACTGACAGGTCGATAGCCATTTGGTTCTTCCAGGTCTTTTCCTTTCTTTGGGACTGGTATTAGTTTAGCTTCCTTCCATGCCTGTGGGACTATTCCCCTCTTCCAGCTGTAATTTAGGACTGCTAGTAGTTTCTTTTTTGCCTTAGTGCCTAGTCCTATTAGAATTTCATTTGAGATTCCATCCTTTCCTGGTGATTTCTTCTTTTTTAGGGTATTCATTGCCTGTTCCATTTCTTCCATTGTTAGATTTGCCATCATATATTCTGCTGCTGTCTCTGTATTACTATGACGTATCTGATTGTCTTTGATTGCTTTCTTCTGATCAGTTGTAATATCAATGTGGTTTGCACTGGCATAGTGTTCCATTAGTGCATTTGCAGCCTTTTTTCCTGTAAGCAAGGCATTTCCTTGTTTAATTGTTATTTGTTTGTTTCTAGGTCCTTCATTGTTCATGGCTTTCACTAGTTTCCATAGTTTGTTTCCATCCCTGTCAAAATTCAGGTTTTCTGTTTTTTCCCTCCAACAATCTCTTGTTGTTTGATGTATTGTTCTTTTATATTTTGCTGAGATGCTTTGAGAGAGATGTTCGCTTCAGTTGTTTGTTCTCTCTCTGCAGTCTTCCTGGCATCTTCAACTTTGTCCTCCAAAATTTGTAGTTCTTCAGTTCAGTATGGTTTGTAATTTTTCCTCGCTCCTCTTGGAATAGACTCAGTGGCCGCCTGTATTATTGCTCTGGTTAGATTTTCCACCATTTGCTTCATGTTGCCATATCATGTATTTATGTTTTCACAATATTTGTCTGTTAGTATGGCAAATCTGTCCCAATCTGCTCGATTGTAATTCCAGCGGTGCAAAGGCTTTTGCTCCTGTGGAACATACTCCATATTCATTACAAGCTTGATTGGTCTGTGGTCACTACCTGCTAACTGGTCAAGCACATGGTGAAAAAATTGTTACAATTGCTAACATTCATCAGTTGAGTTGAGTTAAGAACCAACATAACTGCACTCAGTACGTTCCCATATGTGCTCTGTCCCCTCATTCAAGAGACAGCGAAGAGTCATACTACTAATCGTTTCCACCACTATCTGATTTAAAGTTCTCCTGGTCTTCCCTTGCAGTTTTGAGATTCTTCCAGAACCCCTACTGATCTCCCACAATCTCATTCTTTCCACATTCGGGTTCTCAATCTGTTCCCCTGCCTTCTCCACCTGGTCCCACAAATGCATGACCACCTCCCCCTTGTCCATAGGCAATCTACCACCAAGAGGTGAATTCCCAGGCAGCCTATCAGCCTGTTCATTCCTCCGCATCGCCTCATGGCCAGGGCAAAATATCCATACAGATCTCACAGTATGTGACCTCTGAAGCGACGATAGCCATACCACATGAAACACTCCTTTCTCCACCTTACTAAGTATACTCCTTGAATCCGTAATGAATATAATGTGTGTTGCAGTAGTCTCCTCTAACCAACAGAATGCTGCTGTTATTGCTTCCATCTCCATTCTCATGCTGGAGGTCGTAATCTCATATGCCAGACTCTCCTTTTTCAAGACTCATCCATTAGCCTTTGCAATAAAACCCCAACCACTACGTCTGTTTCTCACCTCTGACCCATCGGTGTAGATGTCACCATGATGTGTGTTACTGTGGATCAGTTATTGCACTTCAAACTCAATGTGGCCCGCTGCCCATTCTATGCACTCTCGACACAGTGTTACTATTACATTGTGCCAGCCTGTCATGTCTTCCGGAACTTCAGCCCACTCTTTTTCACGGTTGATGGTCTCCAGATCACACACCTGCCATATAGATATTTCTGCCTATGCCATCCAGGACCTAACAATCATCAGTCAACTACATTTACTCATTTTAAAAACAAAAAGGTGGTCCCATGGTTGATAGGACCATCAGATGTGTGATATGATAACATTTCTATTATACTAGGTTATGAGATCATGAAGTGCAGTAGCCGGGTACCTTCTCATAATCTTTGCAACACGGATAATTTCTTGTATACTTAATAAAAGAGTTAATTGACCTTTGAGTTGTATGCTAAGTGTCAAAAGCACCTCTTCCAATATGAACCTGGACTGCTGTTCTGTTACTCTAGTTCCTTTCGAGTTTTGCTGCATTGAATCTAAATTTTGTGATTGAATTAGATTTGAATAACAAATACACAAATAATAGATTGCACAATTTATGGCCTGGCATATTTCACTGCATCTTGTCATGTGCGTACTGCAGAATTCACACAACATAAAGTAAATAAATTAACTAAATTCTTCAAGCTAAAATATGCATGCACATATTCCAACAGTAATTTAAATTGTCTGTGCCCCTGACAAGATGTAGCGAAATATGCCAGGAAATAAATTGTTATTGAAATTCACCACAGGAAAACATTTCTTTGAATTAAATTAAATCTAGAGAGTTGTTTTTTGAGGTAATATGCCAAGAATGACACATTAGAGACCTTATTTAAAATTTATTTCCTTTATGTAAATATGAAGGTGAAGGTGGAGTAGCACAGTTACAGTAGCAGTGCACAAGTTAAAAATAGATCGGCCAGTGCTAACTGTCCTGTACATGTATAAGATGTCTGTACAGTACTTGTGCAGTTTTAAGTTGTAATCACTTTATAGCTTTGGTGCAGTTTGGAACTAGTAACTTTATAGCTTTAGAGTAGACTTAAGTTGTCATCACTTGATAGTTTTAGTGCAGTTTTAAACTATAAGCACTTTATAGCTTTAAATGTACAGATGTTAAAGACTTACAAAAACATAGTTTGAAAGCAAAGTTACTGATTTGTGAACAAAATGATTAATAATTTGTATGAATTTAGAAATATTTACATAGAAAAATGGTCGCGTTAATATTGAAATAACAGACCTAGGAGAAGAAGGCAACTGTGTGCTTTGGTTAACTAAAGCCAAATGAACTTCCATCTTTGGAAGAAATTTCACATGAAAATTCAGTAATTTAGTTTTAAAGTAATATTTACTGTAAATTGGTAACACTAGTAAGTCTAATGTTATTAAAATTTGAAACTGCACAAGGACTTTATGTGTTGGGTGTGAAACTACTGTGGAGTCTGAATGTCTGTTGCACATTTCTGTTTTATGAAATAGCACACTAAAGATGCAGCTGCATGTTCAGCACTACCTGTACCACCAAAGCCTATTACTGATCCGCACACCGGCATTATAGAAGATCCCTGCATGGTAAGTGTTTATAAGAAAACTACGGTGATACTGTAGCCCGCATTCATCATAGGTTGTTTTAAAATAATAGTTGTTAACCATGTTGCCTTGAACAGTGGCATCATGCCGGACACCATCTGAATTCTTAAACGATAATTAAAGGTAAAGTGAAGGACTCTTGTAGGTCGTTTGCAGAATATCACTCTTGTCACAGCTCACCAAAAGTCTCTTGATCCCTCACCGGTTCTCCCACCTCATGTCTAAGGTGTCTCCAATGTCCTTTGTCCATCTTCATGCCAGTAAACCCCTGCCTCCTCTCCCATGAACTTTGCCCTCCATCATTGTTCCTTCCAAGCTTTATGACGCTTAACATGGCCAAAGTATTTCATTTTCAGACACATGATGATGTTTATGAGCCAGTTGTCTTCGATGTCCAGATCTGGTAGAATGGCAGTATTTCGTTTTCTTGTTCCACAATATTGTAAAACTTTGCTGAAGCATTTCAGTTCAACAGCTCTACTACTTACCTAATATATATATATACACATACACACATCTGCACATGTTATTGTTGTAATTGCCACCAACAACATAATAAAAGAACTATTTTGAAAATGTAAACAGTGAGCAGAATATTTCTAATATGATTAACCGATTACACCCTGCTATAATAATGAAAAGGTGCACAATTAATCCAATCCAATCCAATTTTCGGTACGAATACCCCCTTTCAACCTTCAAGTTTTCGACTTGGCTGTATTGGGGTATTTATGGTGTAGCTTGTAGTTTGTCTTTCGTACATTGGGCTGCTTGTTGTCAGCTTCCTGGCTTCTGATGGGTTGATTGTGTTCATTCCTTTCTCGTTAGGTTTTTCATGTCTGGACAGAATCACACACTTGTTGAGGCTTGGAGTTGTTGTGTGCCCGCCCCGTCTTATGGTGCTGTTTTCTTCAGGGAGTTATACCTGTTGTCGTCTCTCCTGGTATTCCTTTTATTTCCCCATCTTGAGTTGCCTTCTAATCTTCTCGGTGTTCGCCAGTCCGATCTTGGTGGTGAGCGATATCGTTCTTCATCTGTTGCTTATTCTGTCTGTATGCTTGCATCTTCTGGTTCGGTCTCAGCCTTGAGCAGCTCTACTATCCGTTCAAGAGTTGCTTCTGTCTTGTCTCTCGCTTGATGTATTTTTGATAGCTTTTCTTCAGTCTCAGCCTTTATAACATCCATCTGAGCGACATCCTGCTCCATCTTCTGCTGAAGTTGCTTCAGTTCATCTAGTGATTCTAGTTGTGCTCCTCAATCTTTTGCTGAACTTGCTTCAGTTCGTCCAGGATGCGCTGAACGGCTGTTATCTCAGTCTCATGCGTCGTGTCTTTTTCTTCCTTCATGCTGTTGAACTTTGATCGCAGGTCCTTCAGTTGGCCTTCCAGTTGCGCTTTGTCGCTTTTTGTCAGTCGATTGGTGGCCTCGTACTGCCTCCTAGCCTCTTTATAGAGCAGGTTAGTTTTGATGGCGATCTTCATAGCTTCCTTGCTGTCTTGGTGGCAGGGGCAGCCGAGGTACCTGGTTGCCGAGGCAGTTGGCACATTTTCTGTTAGTGTTGGGCCTTTTGAAGTCTTTGTCGATCTTTGCATGCTGGCACTGACTGCATGGATGAGTTCCAGAGCAGTATCTCCATACCTCCACCTCACTCTTGCAGGTGGTACAGGTGTGACAAATCTTCTGGCACTTAGAGCACTGCAGCACTCTCGGTATGTAGTGCTCTGGAACTTGGTCTCTCTTGTCCCATCTGATGAATTGAGGGATCACTCGGTCCTCCGATGTTACTATGACGACTGTGGAGGGGATGTTGTTCTTTCTGATGATCCTCTCAGCGCTGGTGGTCTTGAGTTTCTTGTTCTCCCTCGTCAGCATCTCCCTGATCTGGTCATTGGTGAGATGGGTCTTTACTCGTTTAATGACTTATCGTTTACTTGTGCGGTGCCGGGTGGCTTCCATTAAGATGCCGTGGTAAAGCTTGATGTCGGCCTTCTCTCCTTGTGCGATTTTTTTCATAACTGCTGTGATCTTTGGGTTTTTGTTGATGGAGACCACTACTCCATCAGGTGTCTTGCGCAGCTGGTAGATGCTATTTCTTCCTAGCTCATTTTCCAACAGACTGATTATCTTGTCTGTTGATATCGCCGACAGTTTGACTTCTCCCACACTTGTTTGTTTTAGCAGTAATTTGCAAGTGAAGTCCTCAGTTGTTGTGGTTTCCTCTGATGTGGAGGTCTTTGGTAACTTGGGCTGCTTCGTCTTGGTGCTGCTGCAGGCTTCAGTTAAATTTGTAGTCTCTGACGTCTGTTGATCAACGGGAGCGGCTTCATCTGGTGTAGAAGTGGTTATGTTTCTTCAGGTTCTGGCATTGTGCTGCGGCTAGCAGACACGTTTTCTTCTTGCATCATCTTGATTGTCTTAGCGGCTTCCACGCTGCTCATTTTGAACGTCGGGTGTCTTGTGGAGTTTTTCTTGCCACGCACCATTTTCTAACATGCGGCCGGCTTCCGATTAGGCGACTTGTTCTCGATAGCGCGACGAGTCGACTGCGATGATGCACAATTAATTTATAATGTAGTCATATAGAGTAAAGCAGTATGGATGGCAACAGCTAAAACCATTTCAGTAGTGAAATCAGATATTACATTTTACATCATTTGTAGTGAAGCAGAGAACGTAAATGAAAGGGCTTTCAGAGAGGTATGAGTAAATCAATGAACACGAGAAGTGGAATAGGTAAGTTTTACTAGGATATGTATATTCAACACTATTGTATGGCGCGGGAGCCTGGACTTCGAACAAGCAACTAAAAAGTCAAATAGATGCCCTGGAGATGTGTATATACAGAAGAATATGTCGTATTTCATGGAAACAGAAACAATCAAATACAGAGGTTCTAGAAAAATTGGGGATGAAAAGAGTTGATGAAAGAAATACAAAATAGGCATATGAAATATTTTGGCCACGTTAAAAGACATAACACTCTTATAAAAACCTTACTGGAGGGCAAGGTTGAAGGCAAGCGAACAAGAGGTAGACAATGATACAAATGAGAAGATAACATCAAGAGATGGATGAACAGCAGTCTGACAGAATATACAGTCAAGGCGAGAGACAAACAGTGTTGGAGATCCATTGCAGCGAACCTTCATTGTGGCGACGGCACCTGATTGATTGATTGACTAGAACACAAGTGACAAAATTTATACTCCAACTAGAGCCTTTGCCAGCACATAAACAGTAAACAGACACAGTAACAACAATATAAAAATATATAAAAGCTACTTAGCTGATGTTAATCTGTTGACTGTAAAACTGTGTGTGTCACCTGCGACATGCAATTGAATGAAAGGATTGCTTTAAGAGATGGAATTATTTCTAAAGTCTGAAATCAATAAAGGTTATTTAATGTATAACATCTTGCATATTTGATTCTAAATATTTATGTTTAGATGTTTCATTTGTCACCTACATTTGCCAGATACAGGCTTATTAAAACTGAAGACCATGAAGATATTATATATGTTATATTTAAATCTGTGAGTTTGTTTACCATTGTGTGGTCTTACTTACCATCAGTATTTTAAGTTGTCAGTTTTCCTATCTTGCCTGTTGAAGCTTTATCATAAGCATGTGATTTCCTGTTTCCTATCAGTGTTATTTTGTAGCAATGCTAGTTGCTGGACAATGTAACAAATTAATTATTTGTTATAGTTGTAAATTTATATATCTCATTTTTTAAAAAGTCTTAAAAGTCGAGAGGATCAACTTAGTTACACCAGGTTTTATCCCATATGGCTTGGTATCTTTCCACAGGGTAGCCTGCCAAAAGAATCACACAAAGCACAAATTTCATAGCTCCAGCGATGACCCCCAGGAGTCTCAGAGAAAAATGCACTCATGAATCGAAAGACATAGGCAGATGGCTAGACCAGTTCGCCACTGAGATTTCCAAAATCTCATGATTTATCCCATGTCTCATGATGAGACATACTATTTGTTTAAATTTTGTGGGGTCCTAGACAGCTGCTATTGTAAATTAATATGTGTTTGGGTAAAAAGATATTAAAAGTGGAACATGAAGAATGAAGTTCAAATCTTTTGGACAAGAGACATTAAAATAATAACTGTGAAAAGGTTGCTTAATATTACAAAAAGGCAGGAACAGAAGAATTAAGAATAGTACACGATGAATGGAATAAATATTGAATGTATGGTGAGTTGCTTAATATAGAAAGAGTTAAATGCAGTATGGAAATGTAAACATTACGGACTAGTACCCTTGCTATACTGGGTCACTATGGGACACCTATGCGGGTTTTTAAAAAATCCCTGCCTTGATGGGGATTCAAAACACATGCCCATCAATTTTTGTAATGCTGACAATAGGTTAAATTTTTCTTACAAAATATTTTTACCAAATCTTTTAGTTTTCAACCAGTATCTATTCTTGTTCAGGATGTTGATTTTTCTTAAGAAAAATGCAGTATATATTGTACCCACTTGTACATTTTACTAGCATAGTAATTACCCAGATGAACCTACACATGAATAATTATTTTCTAGGAGTTAGATTAAAATATTAATGCATGGAAATATGTGAATGTTGTAGGTAAAGGGATACCACAACATTAATTTTCCAAGAATTATGAGGAATGACAAAGCTAGATTTATGTTTAAAAAAACACTACGCCATTCTTTTATCTAAATAACCAGATATAAGAGTTACAAAGCATGTATCACAAGGCATATAGTTGGACAAAAGAAGGGAATGTTTCTGGAAAGAAATGTAAGCAATAATAAATAAACTACTAACACATTTGCTTGCCTGCCAATCCTCAATCCTCAGTAGAGGCAGGTTTATTTTTGTCTGGTCACTTTGGTTTCTGCGGTAAACCTACCCTCATAAAAATGAGTACTAGGCAATTTTCAGAATTGTCTGGGAAGAAAGTGCAACAGGGTCGGGAACTGACCACCCCCGCCTCATACATCAAGGCCTAGAATATGTGAAGACTAACACTTAACAGCCAGAAGGCAGCATCTGCTTGGGACTACCTGTACTATAATATCACATCAGCCATTGTTTAAATGCACACTTAAATATCTTTGTGTCTGATTCACATACCAGGGCGGGAAATGCAAGAAGAAGAAGGAAGGCTTCCCAGTCATCGTGATAGTGATAATAGTTGTGATCATCTGTGGCCTTGTGGCAGGCATGACAAGCTGGGTCCTGTACGCCTACAGGCACCCAACATCTACATCCGGCATTTGGCTTATGGAGGTACTTAGCTGTGTTAATTATTTCCTGTGTCTTTCTGTTTCTCTGTTAAATAATGTTTGGCTTATTAACTCTTTCTGTCCAAAGAAATGCAGCAAATCTGATTGGCTATTCTTTAAGTGTGATTTATGTGTGATTGCATTTCTTACATTTACATCAGTCGCTTAACAAGTAAATTGGGGCCTTTAAACTTAAATGATACAGAAAACAATCTTAAAATATTGTAGTACCAAGAAGATGAAAAAGGCTGACATCCTACAAGATCTGAGCATTTTGAGATTCTGAGCAAAACTTGCTCATAAACAGCATCCTGTCTTGCATACTGAAATACTTTGGCCATAATAAACACCACAGTGGTTTGGAAAGAACCGTAATGTAATGCATGGTTCCTGGAAGTAGAGGAAGTGTCGACCTGCATGACTGACACAGAACCTTGGGCATGAAAATGCTTGACGGAGAGGATTGGCAAAGGATTAAAAAGCATATTCACACCAACCCTATACTACCAATCTCAGACTTGGACTTTATCCAAATCACACTTTCACAAAATCAACACCCGTGAGATGAGATACCTGAGGAGAGCTGCCAACTTAACCATCCGAGACTGAGTAAGAAATGTTGTTATCAGACAGACAGTGGGATCAACACCTTGTGCCGCATTTATTGAAAGACAGAAGATCAAGTGGTTTGGCCATCTCGTTAGAAAGGGTAAACTTTTTTTTTATTGCATATCCTTTACAGGACATCGCTGTCAACACCAGCATCTTTCAGCTGTATGTTGATTTCTTGGCAAGATTACGCTCAGTAGTTTGCCATTGCTTTCTGAGCGGCCGGCTCACATACCCCATAAGTTACCGATGCGATTCGAACCACTGCTGATTCTCACCGTCATCACGTTACCCATGAGAGTATACGAGATTACGGAGAAAAGTCATAACCTCTAAGCCATGAAGCCGGCAAGGGCAAACTACTGAATGTAAAATTGCTTAGTAAATCACAAATAGCCAACAAAATGCTTGGATTGATCGTGATGTCCTGTGAATTTATGCAACTAACTTTATGGCAGTATAATTGTATCCCCATTTGTTTGTTTCTTTGTTCATTATGGTGCATATCTTCATTACAGTTTAGAACTGGTTATTGTATGTTTAAAGTCATTCTCTGGTTGTTTCATACTTGTGTATGTTCATGCGAGAGTGAGAAAAAGAGAGAGGGGATATATGGAGAAAGAGAAAGAGAATTTTCGTTATATTTCTGTTAAATATTAGAGTGATTAAGTTACCTAGCTCATGATATATAGCTCAGTAAGCTTGTTTTCCTGTTTCTTGTATCAGCATCGCCCAGGTCAGTTTGGCTCGAAAATCAAGTTCTGGAAGAGCAGCTCTGATGGTGGAACTAAGTACAAGGTTGAAAGTGAAACCTAATGAATGTGAACATTCACTAACTTGTTGCCAGCGAGGAATGCTTACATTGGTTATGAACATTACATTGGTCTGTTTAAGAACCAGTGCTTGTTATTTAAAAGATAATTTACTACTTAAAACTCCACCATTCCAGATCATTGATATTGTAAGAACATAGAACTAACTGTTCATGATATTTTAGCATGGGATTTTATTTTTTGACAATAGGTTGTGATATTAGGCTTTTATCAGTTTGGATACAAGGATTTACACTTAATAAGTAAGTAATAACAAGTACAAAGATGAGGCTACTTTTTGGATACACAAATTTACACTTAATAAGCAGGTAAATCAAATCAAATCAAATCAACTTTATTTAGTGACAAGTAGAAAGGTGAGGTTTTATTCTTTTGAGAAATTGTCTGCTAAGATTCACTCTATATATGGAATGCTAGTGAATATGCAAAATTAGCCAAAACAGTATGTGTTGTATGTTGTAGGTTTGGAAATGGCAATTGAAACTTAACATGTCCTTCTAACTGTTAAAATAAAATGTGGAAATGTGTATGGTTTTTGTGTTGGAACTTTTTTGAGGCATGACAGCCTGTCATGTGACATTGGATTACTTACATCTTTCTGAACATAAAAACAAAAGATGAAAGTCTTATATATTTTTTGTATGTTTTTATGTATGAAGAAATTAATCTCAAAATGTGATATCCTATAATTTCTTATACTCGTAGACAAAAAAAGTTTCAAATGTTTGTTTGGGTGAGAAACCAGCAGAATTCATAATTGTATCTAGTGATCATGTTCTGCATTGACAGTTATAATGAAGGAATATGCTGTCACAATTGACTGAGTGATACTTTATTGTTAAAATAATACCAGTCACCTATTGTTAACTTACTGGTATCTGTTGTTTTCATTTCCCCCCAGTCATTTGCTGTTTCTCAGTAATGCAAACATGTATGCTATTTTAATAAATTCATAAGTAAATACTTTATTTGGTCTATATTATATGTCTGTATATGTTGTTTAAAAATAAGAAATCATTTGAAGGCATCACAGAAATAATATCAATTGTTGTCTATTGGTTTAATGAAATTTTAATATCACTTTTAGAATTACAGTAAATTTTATTATAGACGTAACAATTTTGTTATCAATATTTGGTAATGAATAATACATTACAATGATGTTTATATACATTTTTGAAATATTTAGACAAAAATAACATCACGATAAAAACAAACAAATACAAACTGAAAATCTGACTCTTTCAAGATTATCGTTATGAATGTCAGCTTGATATTAGAATATGTTCTAATATAAGATAACTATAAGATATGTAAGAGTAGTAAATGTTAGTAATTGTTGGTTATAATGTTTTGTTCCATAATATGAGTGTGCTTTGTTTCAGAATTTTTATCTGACTATGGATATATTTGAAATTATGTACTGTTTGTCATTTGAACGAACAGTTTTAAAATAAGTTTTATTTTAAAGTTTTCTTTCCAGATTGCTTATCATTCCTATATTTGTAAATGTAAGAATGTTTGCTTTTGTCTTTTTCACTTTATTTATGTTTTAATATTTGCATTTAGCTTATATAAAATGTCTGTGAACTATATACAAATATGAGATGATACTTTAAGAAAGTTTGAGATATACAAATTGATCTCTTCTACACCCTAGTTTTCATTATAATCTAAACACTGTTGTGTGCACATTAAAAAATCTGAACATGCGGGTAGAACAGCACAAATATTAAAAATTAAGTGACATAGAGAGCATTTCAAAATAATGTCTTAACTATGTGAAGTCAACTTATCTTTTGTCATGTTCACATAAGAATTCCATTTTTAAATGTTTTTATCTTTCAGAGCTCATTGATACTGTCAAATAATTCTGCTTGAAGGTTTGTGTCTCTCGGCCACTGTTCACTTCACAACTGGTAAATGCTATGAAAGTTGCAGAATAGATTCAACTGTCTCTTCTCCTGTCCACATGTGCATGCGAGTGCCAGGAGCAATGAAGTGCACATGATTGTTCAGTCTATTATGTCCCATTCTGATATGGAACCTGATCTCATATTTCATTTGATCAAGATAGTCAAATGTATTTTGATGCTGGTTGAGCTTTTTAACAGCCTGGATAAGCACCTTCTTAATATGTGGAAGAGTCAGGACCAATGAAGTGTGATGATTTTTCAGCCTGTATTGCCCTATTCTAATACGGAACAGGATCACATGTTTCGCATGATCACGATAGTGATATATTTCTTGTTATTGGTTTAGCTTTCTAATAGCCTCGATAAGGGTTTTCTTATAATGGAAGGCCATTGATTATTCTGTTTGATCCCATTGTGCTCATTTTTTTTCTAACATATCTTTTAGATTTAGTTAAAATCCATTGTAGTTCTACACTTCATTTGGTGTTTACATCAGTCAGGGTTCTTTGTTTGCTCTGGCAGATTGTCACTGTTCAGAGCTTGCTTATTTATCATAAGAAGTTCAACCTGAAGTCAGTAGTTTGTATTGTTTATCATTTCTGCAGCAATGCATAGAGCTAACCCATTAATTTGGAGGGAAATAACCACATGAGAATATATAGAGAATTTGAAATACCATTGCTTACAGATTAAACTGTAGGCTGTTTTGCAGTGGAAGTGAATGGATTTTTGCAGTACAAATATAAATTCCAGTGTTTTATTATTTTAGAAAAGTAGTGCACATTTTCTCATAAATTTGTAACAATTTCATGTTTGAAATTCTTTTTCATATTAAAATTATGATATTCAAAATGATTTATCAGATAGTTGCATAATTCTAGATTTATACATAGAATGCATAGGGCAACAAATAAATCAAAATTATTATTTTTGATCATGTAAACTTATATTAAATATATGAATCTAGTCAGACACTGTATTTAATATAGCATTATGCCCTGTAAAACATTCTGCATTGTTAAACAATTTTTCAGATTATATTTTATTGCTTGTGAATTTGGTTAATTTACTGTTTTTCTTTTATATTACTCAAAATCAAGAACAAACATTTTGTTCTATCTATTATATGTAATCAAACATTCTATATCATAAGGCTGTTGGATTGCCGAGACTGCTGTCTGTTCCACTTTTCACATTGGACAGTGTGGAGTATTTTGTGTGATATTCACTGGCACAGGAACGGAGCATAATGGGGACGACCCGTTGCCGTGAAGTTGGAACCTCGACTATTTCACTCACTCACTAACTAACTAACTAACTCACTCACTAAGTAACTAACTCACTCACTAACATTCCTCCGAAGTCGGAGAGTGTCTGCCTGCACGGCGAGGAACCACCAGTCTGCACACCAATAAGTCAGACATGGAACAACGTATACTCATGTAAACCTCAGGTCCTGTATGGCATCACACTGGTGTTGGACAACAGGATGTCTTCATCCGACATACAGGACTTCATGCTGGAGATCACAGCCAGCGAACACAAGCAAGCAAGCAAGCAACTAACTAACTAACTAACTATATCATAAGGCATTCTGTCTTAGGAGACATTCTATCTAATAGTGTTATATCTAGCCATACCTATCTTTTTATCATTATATCTAGTTACATGATCTGTCTAGTGAGCCATTCAATATTATACAACTTTCTGTCTAGAAAGACATTTTGACTAAACAGACAATCTGTCTTAGACATTGTCAAATACAGTATAACATTCCATCCAGTTAATCTTGCTTTTTAGTCATTCTGTTCAGTTTAGTGTGCAGTATTGTGTCTAATATAACAGACTTCCTAGTCACACAATAAATCTATTTTAATATGATAGCTAGTCAAGCAATCTGTTGCAGACATTGTGTAATATCCAAGTCACACAATAAATCTATTTTAATATGATAGCTAGTCAAGCAATCTGTTACAGACATTGTGTAATATCCAAGTCACACAATAAATCTATTTTAATATGATAGCTAGTCAAGCAATCTGTTACAGACATTGTGTAATATCCAGTCATACTTTTTATTTAATAATTTTGCCCAGTTGAAGCATGCTGTCTATTAAAAGACTGTATTGATAAAAATAGGTATTCTGTTCACTGACCCGGGTTCCTGGGTTAACTCAACATGAAAAGGGTACAGGAAGTTTCCTGGGAAGTAAAGGAGGCCAGTATGATATTGACCACATCATCCCTCAAGTGCAGGTGGGACTAGAAATATGGGACCAACACATTTACCCAATATATCTCATGGTGTGAAAAGGGGGTCCATTACCTTGACTTACTTACTCAAGTGGTCTGTCTTGTGTATCATCAGTTTACAACTGTTTATCTCTTTAGCCCCTTATCTCACAGAAAACTCAATGCTCACATCAGCCAACAGAAGGTCTGGGTTCTAACCTCAGCAGGGGCATGGCCGAATGTTTTCTTTGACCAGTACATTACAGCTGCAGAAATTGACCTAGCTTGATAACAAGGTTAACATACATTTGCCTGGGGAAGTGAAGGCAACCGGTGTAGCAATGGCCATATTACACTTGTGCAATTTGATCATAAGAAATATAAGTCCTAACACCAGACCTCCAATGTGCCTTTGTGGTTTGTAAACTTGGTTGCTTTATTGTTTTACTCTTTTAATGCTCAAAATCAAGAATAAATATTTTGTCTGATACAACTTTCTATGATGAATAGATGTGAATGTATTTCTCATACTGTTTCAGTGTCCTCAAGGGCAACAGTTGAATTTTCTATGCAGTATAAACTTCTGTCGTCAGACATTTCATCTGTCATATACAGACTTCTACTTCTCATTCTGCTTTTTAATTTTCCTGAGCTTGTAAGACTGCAAGCACAATCCACTGTACAATAACTGATGTTACTGCAGTTTATGGTATTCACTTCCTTCATATCAACGTCTATACTGGCTTTCTATCTTTGTCTTAAATGAATCACAACAAACGAGAAGTAGACAGTGAGCTTTACTAGATCACGATTACAAGTAACAACATGGACGTTATGTTATGCTGGTCTTGAACACCTTAGTTTCGTACCTCTTATACAGGGATCCTTGTGCACAATAATATTCCAATGACATTGTTGGTAAACTGAATCTCATTCTGTGGAGGTCTGTTTGTCTGTCATTTTTTTATTGTTTGTAAAATGTGCTTTCATTTTAAAGCATGGACCAAAAAAGTGTTTTCTTAGTGTGCAGTGTGCAGATCAATGTGTTTTTTCAGAGGTTTATTTTTACTAACAAATCTGAAAGTCAAAATAGATGGAACTGTCACTGCAGCATATTGAACTGTTAGGGAGCTGTGTTATTGAGCTGTTAGAAGTAAAGTCAGTCAAGTAAAGAACCCTTGTTCATGCCTTAAGATGCGTGCAGCATATGGTGTCAGACATATTTGCATAGACCAATCAGCTCTCCATGGCCGAGGGGTTAGCAGCTTTCTCCGCTAACCCCGAATACTCTCGTCACGTGACGCGACGAGAATTAGCAGTGGTTCGAATCGCAAAAGTGACTTATGAGAGTATGGAGCCGGTCGCTCAGAAAGTCGTGGCGTGTTGATGAGCGTAATCTAGCCTAGGAATCAACATACAGCTGAAAGATGCTGGTGTTGACCGCAATATCCTGAAACAGGATGGAAACGCGGAAAAAAAAAAAAAAAAAAAAAAATCAGCTCTCGGCTATGATGTGGTCAGTATTATGCCAGCCATCTTTACTTCCCAAGACATCTCCTGGTACCCATTTTAGGCTGCGTGGAACTGGGAACCCAGGTCCATTTATTTTAATTTGAATCCGTCCACGTGCAGATGGAACCCTTGACCAACGGGTTGACAGGTGAACATCTAGTCACTACACTACCACAGCTCCCTGGGTCTGTCTGTTACAGCATATTATACATGGCTGTTTGTTTTTAAAGAGCTTATACTTTTCATAGAGGAAATGTTGTTTAAATCTTTTGTGGGGAAAGCACAGATGCCCTTGAGAGGTTGTGAATTTATTATACAAATTACCTGAGACTGCCATATTTTATCAATTGTAATGAGGAAGGTGTTCTTCTTTAAGTTGTATATTATTATTATTATTATTTTTATTTGTTTTTGTTTTAATTTGCTCACTTTGAACTCAAGCATAGTCCATACACATGCCACTACTTCTAGTGCACTGCACTGATTTTTGTGTGGGTGTGTGTTTGGATTAGCTTTCCCTATTACCAGTGTCTCTCACCATCAAGCGAATCCACTCTGACTTCTGAGGTACTTGTCTTTACATTCCCAAGTCAAGGACTTGGGGACAACATTTGAGTCCAACTGATTGGTGTAGGAGTTGAACCTGCTACCTCGGCATCAGCACACCGGATGTTTAAGAACGATGGCTCTTATCCATACGGCCATGCTGACCTCCCAGTTGTACATTAAAACACATGCAGCTAACTTGCTAGGTCTTAACTTCTGTGGCTGTCAGGGGTTATATAGGGTGTGTTTTTAATGACTGTGTTGCGTTTGAAAATATTGCCGGTCCAAGTTTTGTATTCACCCTCTGTCAAGTTCATGCAACATAATAGGTAAATACAAAACTTGGATTGGCAATATTTTCAAACACTGCACAGTCATTAAAAATGCACCCTGTACAATATAGCTATATGAACATTCTAGCTGGTGATCTTGCAGAGATATAACAAACAGATACTGGGTTATCTGTCAGCATCTTTCAGTTTTTGCTGACATTAAATGTCTCTCCATGGAAGGCAGGTGATTTTAAAGGAGACAGATTAAAATATGAGTTTCAGACAAACCATTCACAGGCTATGGGTTATTATTTATTTCTCTTTGAGATAGTTTGTTTCAGATGTTTTAACATATGAAAGCCACAGTGGCATAGTGGCACTTTTCTGCTAAGACAATGGTCTGAGTTCAATCCCCGGAAATTGCAGGGTTCTCTTGTCTGACCATTATGATTCCAGAGTCAACCCTGCCTCATGAACATGGGAGCCAGACAATTTCCAGAATTGTTTGTGAGTTGTCTGGAAAGGAAAGGTGATGAGAAAAGGAATTGGCCACCCCACTTCATTAGTTTATAGCCTAGAATATGTAAAGGCCTAATGCATAAGGTCCCCAATGATATTATCGGCCATGGAACTATCTTTATCTGTACCTTATTTTTATATACATAGTTGCTATAGTTCATTTATAATGTTTCTCCCATGCTCTATTCTATTTATTTACATATGCATCTATTTGTTCAAGGTGTCCCATCCATTTCTTTTGTTCTGTTGTACTTATTTGAAAGCAAGACTGCTCATATGAAGATAAATGAATTGTTCTAATTAATATATTTATTTACATAGTTAAGTCTTTCACTTAATTTTGAAGTGGCAAATTTGCACTTATTTGAAATAAAGCATTTTGGTGTTTTAAGCTGTTGTATTGGGATATTTATGTTTACAAATGTGCAATTTGTCATGTAGCAAGTTTCAGCTTTTCTTGTTTTTGTTGAGTTATAACCAGTATTTCGGGTATTTTCCCCAGTCAGTTGATATTTTATTATTTGTTTTGTGTTAAAATTCGAACATTCAGATTCAGAAAAAGATATATTTCTGTATTATAGCAAAACCTTTTCATTGCCATGCATTTTTCTCCTTATCTATTGTTCTAGTAATGTCAACACAAACATTTTTGTTCTTTAAACTGATTCTGTACAGAACATCTAGTATTAGATTCACTAGCTATTGAATTTCAAAGCAGTGTTTATTATTAGGCTAGGGTTAGCTTCATTGCTATTTCTCATTCCACGTTTGGTATTTACATAAATTTAAACTGAGAACAGAAGTGAACATTAAAGCACAGGCCTTGTTATAGCAAACGCTAAAATATATCAATTATTTATTAAATTTTTGTGTTTTTTGTGTGAAACTTATGCAGAGGTGACAACTCCACAAACCAGAAAAGCTAACATCAAAAGCTTGTGTTCATCTATTTATTGCAAATGCATACCAATTTTAAGTATAAGAAAAATTAACTTGATCAATTGAGAAGATTCAAAGGAAATAAGAGTTAAAAGATAGCAGAAACAAAATACAGGATGCTCTATTATTGGACATGAAAGGATATCAGTACGTTCCTCTATTTTTTTCTGTCTTATACCTAGCAATGGAGCATAGGCTCTCAGCTAACCCAAACCAGGTCCTTTGTAGACTTGTTCATGAGTGGCTGAATTTTGCCGCTAAAGATTTTACAGCATGCAGCTGTCAGTATATTCATCGCTTAATAATGTAAAGAAAAAAGTATGAAGAGGAAGGATCATCTATGCGATTGGCAATGCACATGAAGAAGAAAACAATGTACTCTGAACTTATGTTGAGACCATATGTAAGTGGAAAAGCAAACGTATCCATATGTAACATATATGACCTCACCCATGTGTTACCAGTGCTGATAAGAATAGTAACATCTACCATGTATGTTATTAGTGATGACTAAGGAGCTTTGGCGTGAACCTGACTACTTCATCCAGTAGGAAACTTTAGCTGCAAAATCTATGATGAAAAAGTCTTTAGAGGGCTTGGTGTGGGTTGGTTGATTGTCTATATTTCATTGGACATAGAAAATAAGAAAAGGAGGAACATGTACGACCATGTGACAGTAAAAGATTTTGAAAAGTAGATTCTATCTTTATAGTATGATATGCTAAGAACTTCATATATACTAATTCTTGGCTGTATGAAGTGAAGTGATCAGTTCCTTTCCTCACCATATTCTCATGTTTTAACAGAGAGCAAAGTCAAGTACCTATTTTTATGGCTGTTCCTGCTGAAGTGATAACACAACAGATTGATGAATGAACTTTATCTTAACAGGGTTGAGAATTGGGCATGCAGGCCCTTTGTAGATTCTGTCATTTATTTCAAAAACTAAGTTTCGAATCCACTACCAGGATCACACAGACACAAAAGTCAAATCTTATGGTAGTTGAAATATGAAAATATTTGATAAACAAAATAAGGAAATCAGATTAAGACCAACTTAATTAACACTTAATTGTATGTATGTAAAATATGAAAAGTACGTAAAGGTACTCCCATGGCATATTCTGGTGTAGGGCTCTGATGTGTTAGACCTTCAAATATAACGGAGTGTTTCGGGTTCACCTTGGGTAGTGAGAGTGAACCACACCCGAGGTGTCTCTAGCACTCCCGTGTATTCTAGCCCCAGGGGTTGGACGAGCAGATACATTTTTTTTTTTTCTGTGGTTGATCTCAGGTTATTTAGTTACGTCTACACACCCCTCCAGATTCTAGACCCCCACTAACTACCTACACCTGTTGAACAATGAACACTTAGGCATCGTCCGAGACCACACTCAATCATTATACAAAGAGCAAGTCAACTTACATAAAGTTTATTCTACCCTTGAGAATATAGAACTGAAATGAACCTCCTGATAGAAGAATCTATTTACACAAATAGAAGATAGAGTAGAGAAAGACTTAGAGATGTAGGTGTCTTCATCGAGTTGAGAAGTAGAGTGGATGCAGATGTCCCGTCCGGTCGGTCCGCCACTCACCCGGCTTCCTTCCAGTGAGATGACTAGAACCTTGGAGACCACTCCGTCTCCCGAACGTGGAACCACAACAATAGAGTCACTGCTGGACCACACTTCACTGGACCAACTGCATCTATAACACTCCCACGGAGTCACTGGTAATACAGTTCTCGAACACAACCGAGTTGGAGACAATCTTCCTGGACTTGGCTCCAAGTATTGGTTACTTCGATGAACTAAATAGTCACTGACCAACCGAATGGTCTGTCACTCATAGCACAGTCCCACTGCAGAACCGATATGGCATTGACCAATTCAATGGTCTCTTACAGTCACACTTTGTAGGATCAGATATGGCTACTGAAAAGTTACTGAGTCCTTCTAGAACACAGTTGATAATCTGGATACGGAAACAGTACATGAATAGAATCAGACATCTATTTTACGGAAACAATTCAGGTTGGACTATAATCCCTAGTCCCTTCCACCGGGTTACACTTGACACACGTCCATACTGGTGTAGTTCTTCTCAAGACCTGCCACTCGAGCTGTCCAAAGAACCATTCAAGTGTCTGAAGATTAGTTACTTCTGCGTTTAGGCAGAACCCCCGTCAAACCAGACGGACCGGTGTTCCCTGTCGAGCATGATTACTCAACATGCTGAAATGTTCCTGGCAAAAACAGAGTATCTTCTATTTTAAACGATCACAAACCATCACTTCCCACACGTGCACCTTCAGGGCAGTTGTATGTCTTGAAGCAACCTTCACGCATGGTGAATCACATTGGGTACCTGGTGTGATGGAGTCTGGCGTGATAAGTAAAGAACTGAACCCTTCGCTCTGTCACACGAAGTGTTTTCCTGCCAACAACAATTATAGTTGACTGGTTCCTCAACAGGCAAACTCCTGAAACGGAAGAGCGACCGGTGAGAGTACACTGGCCCAAACATTAGTTCACATGCATCCTACCAAAACTACTCAATTCTCAGTCATGCTAGTTAGTTATTCATATAACCAAAGCATTATCTCTATATGGAGAGTAGTCAAGCATGGGTTCACAAATGTCAGCTGGCCTCACAGAACAGCCCGTCAAACAGAGCTAGACATCAGAATGACGAGTCTGATCATTGGTCTCACCTATCCCTAATCATCTACCAGTCGTCGCTAACGTCAGTAATGATACAAGGCTGTTATTGTTCTAATTTAATCGAACTAAACAACTAGGTAAAGAGTCCCTAGACTCGTTCCTAACATCATCAATGTACATTAAGAAACATAAACTTGATCAATATACCATCCCTCGGGATATAGGAATAGTACATGATCACATCCAATATGTACACAAGCCTGTTTGCTGGTGGGACCACCTGCCCACGCCACAGCAAACTCTTCTTATCAGACTCTGCCTTCGAGTCAAGAAGCCTTCTTGAGAATACATGTTCCCCCCCATGTTCCAAGGGTACTGTTCCAAGTCTGTCCTCCCAAGTGGTTTAGCCTTGGCCTGGACTGAACTTCATCGTTGGTTTGGTCTACCAACACATACTTTCATAACTTGCTTTCCCATCCCCCATATTCTATATTTCCCCCAGTCTCATACAGCCTCCTGCATCCTTCCATACTTCCAGCACCTTAGCATTCACTCGCACTAGCGCCAGTATGAAAGAAACAGGATAGCTTAGACAAGATTTCAGAACGCATATTTACCTCGCGACGGCACGCAGTGTGATCACGCGTCGAGCTATTCGGCGTTCGGAATTACCCCAGGAAGTATCCCATGCCATGAACTAATATATATACACAATGTCACATCATATATATATATATAGATATAGCACCAAAGCCACTTACCTTTCCACAGAAATCCGCTGTTCCACACAATGAATTCACTATTAAGTTACTACATAATAGTTACATCATTCCTGGAGCACAGAACTAAGTTCTTCCTTTACTTAGTAACTAAGCACAATTTTGTCTGAATCTCCACCTACCAACTTACCTGGTTTTCTAACCGTTCTTCTGGCTTCAGCAACTGACTGACATAATCTAAGTTTCCATCCGGCACAAGTAACTAGGTTTTATTCTAACACAGCAACCTAATAGATGCAACGATTGGCAATATATGGTACATATATTTGGAACCCAAATCGCCCACATCACATTACGGCGTTCCTAACAGCTGATTCGCGAGCACACGGTAAACAAACCCACGATTAATTGTCACCTGCGTTATAGATCGGTTTGCTAATTAGTATGCAAGGACATCCGCATAGGTAATGAGGTTAGAACAATGGCGTGTGGAACACACGTACAAAGTTAAATGATTTAACCAAATATCTACCTGGATGGTGAAACCATCTCTCCAGTCAGCTTCCGAACTGTTCAAGGGCTTCTCAGCTTCCTTTTCATAACAGTCAGCCGAATCATGGTTGAGGTGAGACGCAACACAAAAATGGCTCACATTCAGGCCAGCGTCTGTTCTCTTCGAACAAAAGTAAGTGAATGGCTGGTTTAGCCAATTTCCCGCTTCGTGCCAACTCGATGCGCACAAGAAGCGAGTGCTTCTTGAGAAAAGATACTTTCTCGGGAAAACGTCATTCCCCGCCTAGAGTTTCTAGATCTCTCTGCACGGGAATTTAGAGCGATACCCAACATCACGGGTTACTCGAATTCCAGTGTTTCGAGACGATTCTATATAATAAGTCCTCCATCGGCTTCCCTCAGTCTATTTTTAGCTGGGAAAGTCCCCGATGACGCGCCAAAATAGTGCGGGAACTTGACGACCCAAGACAGATAAACGCGTTTCGTCACATAGGCCCCCACTTTAAGAGGATCGACCCCGTCGTTCCACTTCTACGCAGAAGCTGTCTATGTCGTTCGTTCCTCTTTCTAAGAGACCGGATGGCGGGTGAGGAAGTCTAACCCGTCAATATTGTATAGAATACTTTTACCACATTCGGTGGGGTGGCAAGCTATTCAGTATCACGGGTGATCAACGCCTACTCCGCTACTGCGATCGGGCATCTCGCAGTATCTTGCGGACCAGAGCTCCCGTCTCAACCTGATTTAACGATCGTTCCTGCCAGAGTTTACTGGACTTCTGCAACTCCAGCTTCCCCTTTCGAGGACCCAGCTGGACTGCAGTCGGTCGGATTGAGGGACCAAGGGTATGTGTCCGTTCCGACACAACCCACCTCTTCCTACCACGGTTCTCAGTGTAGCTAGCACTGCGGGTGTTCCTTTGGCCGGTCATGTTCCCCCGAGCACCGGGCTGAACCGAAGAAGGTACCTGCACATACATATAGGACTTCCTATGGTGTGACAGGCTTTCCGCTACCTGACCTGAACCCCGAACCGTTATTTCAGCGAATCTCTGCGCCCTTGGGCTGGTGGACTTATCATCGGGCTTCCCCTCATAGCGCATGAGGAGACTGGAATGGAAAGTAGTAGACTTTCCCAGGATCACCACTCCATAGTGCTTGTGGAGCCCCACTTTATCCACTAGGAATGGGCCCTGCCACCCGATTTCGAATTCGTTCCCCTCGATTGGGAGGAGTACTAGAACTCGGTCTCCAACCTCTAAGGATATCTTCGTCTTCGTCCGTTTCTCAGGTGTGCATTTACGGCACTCCGGACAAGACCTAATATACCTGCGCACGTCGCCTGTCATTCCCGGCCACCAATAGTACCGGGATAGACATTTACTGGTTGTCCCTACAGTCAGATGTCCGGTTGGGGACCTGACATGTACCGTTTGCAGCAGATTAGCTCTGAAGCTCTCAGGAACCAACTTACGTTCCCTCTGCCTTTTCTCTGGTCCAGTCTGAATTACCGGTGACTGGTTATCAGAGTTGAACTTACCCTGAGTTAACGGGTTTTCATTGTTGGGCAACCATTCCGAACAAGGACACTCCGTCGCATCCTTGCTCCGAGCATTACTCATTCTATCCGGGTGAGTATTTCGGAGACTTACCTTTTCGAGACCCTCTTCCTCTGTATCTCTGACCTGCCTAGACTTATGGATGCTAGGGTGTTCTGGTTCGCCCAGAAACACGTACTTCCGGCCTAGAATTAGGGGATAGAGAGGATCCGGTACGACTGCCGCCTGAATGCGTCCAGTAACGTACTTGCTCCGAATCTCCACATTGGCAATCGGGCAACGTAACGCCACAGCACTCCTACTGGCTGGCTGTATCTCCGTCATCTCTCCGGTGAGTTGCTCTGGGCCTGTCAGGTGGGATGCAATTACAGCTGAAAATTGCAATCCTGTGTCGTAGAGGCACGACACCTGTTGCCCATTCACTTCTACTCTCTCAACCACTGGAGGTCGTCTAGTTTCTCCATTCCCATCAACCGACTTCACTTTCCTGCAAGATCTATCCCTAACCTCTGCAAGACAAGCAAAGTGAAAGTCCTTGGGCTTACTCTTACACTCACTCGTATTGTGAGTGCTGGACTTGCAGAATTTGCACCATCGTTCACTCCACTTCCTCTTTGGAGAACTAGGTGGGCTATTCTTACCTTGGTTGACGTTAGAGATCTTCTCTAAAGAGCCTACCTGTTTCTTTGGTTCATCAGAACCTTGGGTCTTCTTTGACTTCTTCTTTGACTTACCTTGATCCGGATCTTTCGATCTCGGCTCTGTTGGACTGGTGTCCCCAGTCTCGCCATAGACTTCAACGTATCTTTCGGCTAACTTGGTGACTATATCCAATCTCTCAGCCCCATTCTCACCTAAGAAGTTTCGCAAGGGTTTAGACATTTGCATTCGCATCTGATCTACAACCATCAACTCACGCAAACTTTCATACTCCTCCTTAAATCCGGCCAAGGCCATCCATTTAAGAAGGTATGAGTTCAATCTCACACTGTATGCTGAAAACAGTTCACCAGGTTCTCGCTTCGCCGTTCGAAACTTCCTTCGGTATGAGTGCGCTGTGATCTCGAATCTCTTCAAGAGAGCCGCTTTCAATGCCGGGTAATCATTCTGTAACCCCGGTGGTAAGCGTGCATACACCTCATAACCTTCTGCACGGAGTCCCTGGGAGAGTTTCAAACACCATTTCTGTTTGTCTAGACCCATTGCAATAGACATGGCTTCATACTTCTCTAAGTATTGGTCTATCCGTTCCTTCTCGGGTTCGAACGGCTGTAAAGGCCATTTCATAGCCTGGTAGTCACGTCTACTGGTTGACTCTGAGCCAGGAGGTACACCTCCTCCCATAGCTCCATCAGTTACACCTGTAGCAGGCACTTGTGCCTCAAGTAGCTTCATTCGATACTCATGGTCACGTTTTTCTTTCTCGGCTTCCAACTCAAGCCGTTTCATTTCAGTATCAGCCGCTATCCTCTTTTCCTCAAGAGCCACTTTACTGGCTTCCAGTTCTCTTTCTGCTCTCCTCCTCTCTCTTTCCTCTTGGCGAAAATTTCTTTCCACCTCTTGGACATAGGATTTCAAAGCATCTCCTTCAAGACCAGACTTACGTCCAGTTTCCTGAACTTTGTCCAAGTCTAACTCTTGGGTAGACATGTTGACTATGATAGGTGGGTACTCAAGTATGTGTGGGTGAAGCAATACAATGAATCAATAATCAATAGTACTAACTAATCACCACAACACAAATGTCCGTCAGACAGTTAGGAAATAGGTAGAAGTAGTAGAATCTTATGTAGACTGTAGTAGAGGATAAAGACAAAGTCCCTATCCCTATGTGAGAGGTCTACAACACACAAAGATCTTGGAATAATCCCGGATGAGCCCCCACTCTGTAACGGAGTGTTTCGGGTTCACCTTGGGTAGTGAGAGTGAACCACACCCGAGGTGTCTCTAGCACTCCCGTGTATTCTAGCCCCAGGGGTTGGACGAGCAGATACATTTTTTTTTTTTCTGTGGTTGATCTCAGGTTATTTAGTTACGTCTACACACCCCTCCAGATTCTAGACCCCCACTAACTACCTACACCTGTTGAACAATGAACACTTAGGCATCGTCCGAGACCACACTCAATCATTATACAAAGAGCAAGTCAACTTACATAAAGTTTATTCTACCCTTGAGAATATAGAACTGAAATGAACCTCCTGATAGAAGAATCTATTTACACAAATAGAAGATAGAGTAGAGAAAGACTTAGAGATGTAGGTGTCTTCATCGAGTTGAGAAGTAGAGTGGATGCAGATGTCCCGTCCGGTCGGTCCGCCACTCACCCGGCTTCCTTCCAGTGAGATGACTAGAACCTTGGAGACCACTCCGTCTCCCGAACGTGGAACCACAACAATAGAGTCGCTGCTGGACCACACTTCACTGGACCAACTGCATCTATAACACTCCCACGGAGTCACTGGTAATACAGTTCTCGAACACAACCGAGTTGGAGACAATCTTCCTGGACTTGGCTCCAAGTATTGGTTACTTCGATGAACTAAATAGTCACTGACCAACCGAATGGTCTGTCACTCATAGCACAGTCCCACTGCAGAACCGATATGGCATTGACCAATTCAATGGTCTCTTACAGTCACACTTTGTAGGATCAGATATGGCTACTGAAAAGTTACTGAGTCCTTCTAGAACACAGTTGATAATCTGGATACGGAAACAGTACATGAATAGAATCAGACATCTATTTTACGGAAACAATTCAGGTTGGACTATAATCCCTAGTCCCTTCCACCGGGTTACACTTGACACACGTCCATACTGGTGTAGTTCTTCTCAAGACCTGCCACTCGAGCTGTCCAAAGAACCATTCAAGTGTCTGAAGATTAGTTACTTCTGCGTTTAGGCAGAACCCCCGTCAAACCAGACGGACCGGTGTTCCCTGTCGAGCATGATTACTCAACATGCTGAAATGTTCCTGGCAAAAACAGAGTATCTTCTATTTTAAACGATCACAAACCATCACTTCCCACACGTGCACCTTCAGGGCAGTTGTATGTCTTGAAGCAACCTTCACGCATGGTGAATCACATTGGGTACCTGGTGTGATGGAGTCTGGCGTGATAAGTAAAGAACTGAACCCTTCGCTCTGTCACACGAAGTGTTTTCCTGCCAACAACAATTATAGTTGACTGGTTCCTCAACAGGCAAACTCCTGAAACGGAAGAGCGACCGGTGAGAGTACACTGGCCCAAACATTAGTTCACATGCATCCTACCAAAACTACTCAATTCTCAGTCATGCTAGTTAGTTATTCATATAACCAAAGCATTATCTCTATATGGAGAGTAGTCAAGCATGGGTTCACAAATGTCAGCTGGCCTCACAGAACAGCCCGTCAAACAGAGCTAGACATCAGAATGACGAGTCTGATCATTGGTCTCACCTATCCCTAATCATCTACCAGTCGTCGCTAACGTCAGTAATGATACAAGGCTGTTATTGTTCTAATTTAATCGAACTAAACAACTAGGTAAAGAGTCCCTAGACTCGTTCCTAACATCATCAATGTACATTAAGAAACATAAACTTGATCAATATACCATCCCTCGGGATATAGGAATAGTACATGATCACATCCAATATGTACACAAGCCTGTTTGCTGGTGGGACCACCTGCCCACGCCACAGCAAACTCTTCTTATCAGACTCTGCCTTCGAGTCAAGAAGCCTTCTTGAGAATACATGTTCCCCCCCATGTTCCAAGGGTACTGTTCCAAGTCTGTCCTCCCAAGTGGTTTAGCCTTGGCCTGGACTGAACTTCATCGTTGGTTTGGTCTACCAACACATACTTTCATAACTTGCTTTCCCATCCCCCATATTCTATATTTCCCCCAGTCTCATACAGCCTCCTGCATCCTTCCATACTTCCAGCACCTTAGCATTCACTCGCACTAGCGCCAGTATGAAAGAAACAGGATAGCTTAGACAAGATTTCAGAACGCATATTTACCTCGCGACGGCACGCAGTGTGATCACGCGTCGAGCTATTCGGCGTTCGGAATTACCCCAGGAAGTATCCCATGCCATGAACTAATATATATACACAATGTCACATCATATATATATATATAGATATAGCACCAAAGCCACTTACCTTTCCACAGAAATCCGCTGTTCCACACAATGAATTCACTATTAAGTTACTACATAATAGTTACATCATTCCTGGAGCACAGAACTAAGTTCTTCCTTTACTTAGTAACTAAGCACAATTTTGTCTGAATCTCCACCTACCAACTTACCTGGTTTTCTAACCGTTCTTCTGGCTTCAGCAACTGACTGACATAATCTAAGTTTCCATCCGGCACAAGTAACTAGGTTTTATTCTAACACAGCAACCTAATAGATGCAACGATTGGCAATATATGGTACATATATTTGGAACCCAAATCGCCCACATCACATTACGGCGTTCCTAACAGCTGATTCGCGAGCACACGGTAAACAAACCCACGATTAATTGTCACCTGCGTTATCGATCGGTTTGCTAATTAGTATGCAAGGACATCCGCATAGGTAATGAGGTTAGAACAATGGCGTGTGGAACACACGTACAAAGTTAAATGATTTAACCAAATATCTACCTGGATGGTGAAACCATCTCTCCAGTCAGCTTCCGAACTGTTCAAGGGCTTCTCAGCTTCCTTTTCATAACAGTCAGCCGAATCATGGTTGAGGTGAGACGCAACACAAAAATGGCTCACATTCAGGCCAGCGTCTGTTCTCTTCGAACAAAAGTAAGTGAATGGCTGGTTTAGCCAATTTCCCGCTTCGTGCCAACTCGATGCGCACAAGAAGCGAGTGCTTCTTGAGAAAAGATACTTTCTCGGGAAAACGTCATTCCCCGCCTAGAGTTTCTAGATCTCTCTGCACGGGAATTTAGAGCGATACCCAACATCACGGGTTACTCGAATTCCAGTGTTTCGAGACGATTCTATATAATAAGTCCTCCATCGGCTTCCCTCAGTCTATTTTTAGCTGGGAAAGTCCCCGATGACGCGCCAAAATAGTGCGGGAACTTGACGACCCAAGACAGATAAACGCGTTTCGTCACAATGGGAGATGCCAAAGCATAGCGGCTAAATGTTCACCTGCCAACCTGGTGGTCATGTCTTCAAATCTGCATCAAGGTAGATGTTTCAATATGACCCGGGCTCCCAGTCAATCCACATCCAGCCTGATATATGTACTGGCAATGTCTTGGGAAGTACAGGCAGTGGTGTAGTACTGTACACATCTCTCCCTGAATGCTGATTGGTCTATATAAATATGGGCTCAGCACTATATGCTCAGTGAGCCTTAAGGGTCCTTTACATTTATAAACAAGGTCAAGACATGCTAAGGTCAAATGACCATCTTCCTTCTTTGACACTTTTCCTTCTCAGTAAGGAAAACAATAACATGGCTTGAGACACAAACATTCACTAGGGCATGTTTCCTTAGTGACCCAATGAGCATGCTCAAGAAGATGAGATGGGGTCGATTTGAAGAGAGTGGTTGCTGTCTCTGGAGCGGTCTCAGCTGGCAAAGATTAGTTTCATTTTTGTGCCAGGGCATACAGGTGTATGAGGAAATGAGCGGGCTGACAAGCTTGCAGGTAAGGCTGCTGTGGAAGGCGGATGAGCCATGGACCAGGCTGACATTATGGATGCTCTACGAGAAGTAAGTCGTTCACGAGAACCAAGTGATGACTGAATCTACAACCATGGGTAGGATGCGAGAACAGCAAATTAAAAGAGGTGTGGCCAAACAAGAACACTACACGGGAAGCCAAAGAGATTAATAAACCAACACAGAACTGGTGTTGTCAGTTGCTATACGCTGCAGGATTTACTAAGGAGGGGATCCAAGCACTTATGGACAAATGTTTCGATGTGCAATGAGGATGATCTGTTGACTAACTAACTAACCTTCTCAGAACATTCTGAAATTTATCCTGTACCAATTTTACAGGAGAAATCTCTAAGCTACGCAGAAATATTAACAAATAAATAAATGAGATAACGAATATTAAAACCATTTTTTATTGTGTTTACATGTCCCCTTTATTTGTCAACATAATCTCCTCCAAAATTGATAAACTTATCCTATCAGATCTTCAAAGCCTGAAGCATTAAAGTGCGTGCTCTGCTGTCTCATTCTCATTCAAAATTCATTCAACGTCTGCATCAACCACAAAATGTTTACCGCCAAGGTGAATTTTAGTGGTCCAAACAGATGAAAATAAGTTGAGGCTAACTTACAGGACTAAAGGCATATGTTCAAGAATTTTCAGAAAACTCTTTTGCCGCAAAAAAGCTTCGCAACAGCATACTGCCCTTCTTTTGATTACTTCTAAATTCTTATATGCTCATCGGACACCAAACAGTCTGCTATCTAAATTAATCAGAAAGCTGGGTTCTACTGCCAGCAAATGACACCTTTAAAAACTACCAACTACCATTTTCAACTTCCCCATATCAGATTGTAACAGATTTCCATTGTAAAAGTGCCCCAGAGATGTGTATTCTCTCCATACTTTCTTGCCCGATACAGTGAAATATTATGAGAAATATTAAAAGATATGAGAAAATTCATCATAACAGGTCATAACATCAACAAAATAAAATATGCTGATAAATATGTGAAAAAACTATCAAATATAGTGACCAGCAGAATATTGTGTTTGTAGATCAGGAAAAGGCTTTTGATAGAGTAGACAGATGCAAATTATGGACCATAAACATCATAGCCATGTACCACTCAAGCCAAAGTGCAGTAAGAACACAAGAAGGTATATCAGATATATTCACAGTCAATACAGGAGTGAGACAGGGATGTGTGCTCTCTCCCTTGCTATTTAATATCTACATGGACAGAATATCCAAAGAAGCAAGTCTCGACAGAACAGATTCAGAAAATTTAGAACTCTTTACTCCAGATGAAACAACTGATCCATAGGAAATAATTGAACTTCTATTTGCAGACGATCAGTGCTGTTTAATAGCGATGAGGGCAGACTGCAAAATCATATTAATAATCTGAGTTCAACATGCAGGAGATACAATATGAGTATAAATACAGCCAAAACCGAAGTAATGCGAGTTAGCAGATCGCCGGGCCCATTAAGTATACAGATAAATAGCACAACTCTGAAACAAGATAAAGAATTCAGATATCTTGGAAGTATGATCACATAAGATGGCAGATTGGACAGAGAAATCGAAATCAGATGTCAAAAAGCTAGTGCACTTACATATCAACTATCACCCTTACTGAAACATCCAAATATACCCATGTCCGCAAAATGACAGATAATAAACAGCATATTCACACCAACCCTATGCTACCAATCTCAAACCTGGACGTTATCCAAATTACACCTTCGCAAAATCAACACCTGCGAAATGAGATGCCTGAGGAGAGCTGCCAACTTAACAATCCGAGACCGAGTAAGAAATGCTATTATCAGACAGACTGTGGGATCAATACCTTGTGCCACATTTATTGAAAGACAGAAGATCAAGTGGTTAGGTCATGTCGTTAGAATGCAACACCAGCAACTACCATCACTGGCCTTACGTCAAAGATAATCTGTGGCGAGACCACGAGGATGTCCAAGAAGAAAATGGATTGACAACATCAAAGACATTGTACAAGCACACGGATGGACACTATCCAGTGCCGCCCACTGGGCGCTGGAACGCAAATTATTCCTCCCCACGACACTTGATGGCAGCATTGGAAGATGATGATGATACTGTATTGACTGTAGACTCAATATTTTGTGGATAAGATTATTGAGCACAGAAGCTAGGAGCTAGGGTTGGGGTTAATATGAAAGAGAACAGAGATTATCATTGCATTCAGAAATTTAAAGCAAGTGAAGGAAATCAGATTTATTTTCATATTGTATAGTGGAGGAAATCAAATCTTGTGTCATATTGTAAAGAGGGGGAAATTAGATCTAGTTTCATATTGTAAAGTGGAGGAAATCGGATCTAGTTTCATATAATAAAGTGGAGGAAATCAGATCTAGTTTCAAATAATAAAGTGGAGGAAATCAGATCTAGTTTTGTATACTAAAGTGGAGGAAATCAGATCTAGTTTCATATAATAAAGTGGAAGAAATCAGATCTAGTTTCATATAATAAAGTGGAGGAAATCAGATCTAGTTTTGCATAATAAAGTGGAGGAAATCAGATCTAGTTTCATGTAATAAAGTGGAGGAAATCAGATCTAGTTTCATATAATAACGTGGAGGAAATCAGATCTGGTGTCATATTGTAAAGTTGAGGAAATCAGATCTAGTTTCATATTGTAAAGAGGAGGAAATCAGATCTAGTGTCATATTGTAAAGAGGGGGAAATCAGATCTAGTTTCTTATTGTAAAGAGGGGGTCAGCGTGGCTGAGTGGATAAGAGCACTCATTCTTAAACATCCATTGTGCTGGTGCCGAGGTAGCACGTTCAACCCCCTACACTGGTGAGTTGAACTAAAATGACTTCTTTTCCTTGGCTTTGGAGTGGGTTTGCCTGATGGCGAAGGACACTGGTGATAGGAACAGTTAATCAACACGCCAAAATCAGTCCAGTGCATTAGAAATAGCAGCATATGTGTGGACTATGCTTGTGTTCAAAGCGAGCGAATGCAAAAACAGAAAAAGCATTGTAAAGCTGCCTTACTGTAAAGAATCTTGCAGAATGACAAAGCTAACAGACAAAAGGTATAAAGAAGAAATGAGGTAATGAAAGCAAGTGCAGTGGAAACACAAATATATTGAAAACTGATCTGATTTTGATAAGAGCATCTTTCAGGGCAAAATATCACCCTGACCACATTAAAATATGTATGCTTTAATTAATTTCAAGACAGAATTTAATCATCATTTTTCAACTTCAAACATGATATGATGATCTGACATATCTAAATCATAGGTTCATCTTATGGGTCACCACATCTCTAACACTGTTAGGCATGTGCTGCAGACCTGTCTAACTTGTAGAAATGAACGTTAAACAAATAAGGCATCAACTAACTTCCTTCCAGCAGTAACTCTTAACAAGATGTTAGGATCATGAAAATTAATGCTTTTATTTGTCATTAATGTTAACGAGTCCTGGGTATCGGTCAGATCCTCTGGTCACTCCCTGCAGTACCATTCTCATCAAGTGGTGATGATCTACCCGTTCTTTTCCACAATAAACATGATCCCAAAGGGCCCTGATCACACCTGCCTTGTCATGCACCAATAACCCACCCAGCGGTATAGACCCAGCCAATACCCCACCCAGCGGTATAGACCCAGCCAATACCCCACCCAGCGGTGTAGACCCAGCCAATACCCTACCCAGCGGTATAGACCCAGCCAATACCCCACCCAGCGGTGTAGACCCAGCCAATACCCCATCCAGCGATGTAGACCCAGCCAATCTGTCCGCCTACTTGTTTCCCACCACACCTGCCTTGTCATGCACCAATACCCCACCCAGCGGTGTAGACCCAGCCAATACCCCACCCAGCGGTGTAGACCCAGCCAATACCCTACCCAGCGGTATAGATCCAGCCAATACCCCACCCAGCGGTGTAGACCCAGCCAATACCCCATCCAGCGATGTAGACCCAGCCAATCTGTCCGCCTACTTGTTTCCCACCACACCTGCCTTGTCATGCACCAATACCCCACCCAGCGGTGTAGACCCAGCCAATACCCCACCCAGCGGTGTAGACCCAGCCAATCTGTCCGCCTACTTGTTTCCCACCACACCTGCCTTGTCATGCACCAATACCCCACCCAGCGGTGTAGACCCAGCCAATACCCCACCCAGCGGTGTAGACCCAGCCAATCTGTCCGCCTACTTGTTTCCCACCACACCTGCCTTGTCATGCACCAATACCCCACCCAGCGGTGTAGACCCAGCCAATACCCCACCCAGCGGTGTAGACCCAGCCAATCTGTCCGCCTACTTGTTTCCCACCACACCTGCCTTGTCATGCACCAATACCCCACCCAGCGGTGTAGACCCAGCCAATACCCCACCCAGCGGTGTAGACCCAGCCAATCTGTCCGCCTACTTGTTTCCCACCACACCTGCCTTGTCATGCACCAATACCCCACCCAGCGGTGTAGACCCAGCCAATACCCCACCCAGCGGTGTAGACCCAGCCAATCTGACCGCTTGCTTGTTTCCCACCATACCAGAATGTCCTGGGGAAAACAACAGAGAAAAAGACAGGCCACCTGTTCCTCCATGCATTCAGGCCTACAAAATGTGATAGCCTTTTCACTTCACGGACTCATACCAGGAAGCTGGATTGGGGCATACAAAATGAGCCATATACTCAATACACCTCGTGGTGGGAAATGGGGTCCTTTACTTTTACATTAGTTACCATTGTTTCCATATAGTCATTGTTCATACTAGAGATGTTACTACAGGTCTTGTTTACTTATTATCTGTATAATGGTCAATATTTTCTTTGTTAGTCTCATTATTTATCAAATATCTAACATTTATACTTTATCTTCATTATTATTCAGAAAGCATTGGTAAACTACTGAACTAACATTGCCAAATAAATCACAAACAGTGAGTAAATGATGGGATTGATTTCAATGTCCTGTAAAGGACATACAGCTAACTTCATTATTCATAAAATACTTTATACACATTCATTATTTTTTTTATACAAGATCTAATGTTCTAGCTTTACACTTTATTATCTGAAATCCATTCCTACTTTGTATTTGTATCTTATACTTTGCATAATTATCTAATATTTTGTCAACCCATATCTGTGAAAATCTAATTTCTATTCTTTTTCTCAGAAATGTCTTCAATAAACTTACTATCTATTATATATTTGATCATAACCTTAAGACTAAATATCATGGCAGGACAGACCAAGCCTTAAGCCTTGGTCGGCAACTGGTCTAGGATGGAAGCTCAGACAAGTGGAAAGTTAGAGCATTGCTTTGCTGATCCAGCGGCTTCTGCAGCTTGTCTTGTTGGAGACACAATAGTGTTACCTTTCCTCTGGAATAAACTAGGGCAAAACATGGTAAATTCAGTCCAGGCTTTGTGCTATGTAGAGGTATAACTCTATTTTACAAACTATCGTCTGTCAAGACGACAAAGTGCCAATCAGTCAGTCATTCATATACATTGAACATTCCGAATGTTGATAATTGCATTTTTCAATAAACACTGCTCCTCTGAAGATACAACAGATCTCAACCTGATCATTTTGTGACACAAACACATGCATATTAAAACCATATAGACAGACCAACAGGAATCAGCGTGGCTGCAGAACATAATACACTCGCGATTAAACTTTCAGTGGGCTGATGATGGGTTAGTGAGATTGTTCCCTGGGCCGGTCAGTTGGACCAGACATTCACTTCTCTTTCAAAAAAACAATGGTAAACTTCTTTTCTTTTAGAAAACAATGGTAAACTTCTTCTGTTTCAGAAAACAGTGGTAAACTTATTTTCTTTCAGAAAACAATGGTAAACTTCTTCTCTTTCAGAAAACAATGGTAAATTTTTTCCCTTTCAGAAAACATTGGTAAACTTCTGAATATAAAATTGCCTAGTAAATCAACCTGGGGTTGGGGTTGATCACAATATCCTGCACAGAATGTGCATTGTTTGTTTAGACAGGCCAACAAAAGCCACTTTTATCTATAGTTGAGCACCGAAAGCTTGCCTAGTTTGTGCACGTCACCTCTCAGGAAGGAATAATCCTTCAGGGAACAGTTGAAGGGAAATAGAGAAGAGGAAAGTGGACATACACTGTGTTAAATGAAAGCTTTTGTAGTTTATCAATAGTTTAGAAGTTCAAAACGTTAACAAGACTATTTCAGATTTTGTTTATTCCCCTATCGCCGGTCTCCCTGGCCTAAGGGTTAACGTTTTTCTCCATAACCCCATATAGTCTCATGAGTAATGTAATCTGCGCGAGAATCGGTAGCGGTTCTCGCCACGTTGGTAACTTAGAGGTATGTGAGCCGGTCGCTCAGAAAGCAATGGCAAACTACTGAGCGTAGTAATCTTGCCTAGTACATCAACAGCAACTGAAAAATGCTGGTGTTGACTGCAACGTCCTGTATGGGACATGCAACATTAAAAAAATATCCCCCATCATATTTAAATGTGTCTGTTAGTTGTTGCATTGTTTCAGATATATATTTGTCCATTGTTAAGATATGTGGATTCAGTAAGTGTATTTTTCCCTAAATATTTATTGCTTCCTATTTTGTAATGCATTCATCAAAACTGTATCAATTGTTGTGATTTTTGCATATCAACATTAGATGTGTACTTTATTATTTATCTATTTCTTACACAATTTTCAAAATATGTTTATTAAAAATTGCCTTCTATTAACTATTGTTATATGATCATGACATAGCAGTAATTAATGTTCACAAACAAAACAACATGCCAACCAAAAGTCACAACCCCAGCAAACACATAAAGGCAACAATTATGAGACAATGCACGTTTCCAATGGCAAAATACAGGCAGGAGTCATACGCCATTTCACAATCACTAATAATGCAAAAGAAAGTCTGGGCTTTTAAACTTAAATGTTACAGAATAATGTTTAGAATAACATGGACCAAGAAAAATAAAAATGCAAGATCTTAACATCAAAGAAAACTGGCTCATAAATAGCATGCTTCAGAAACTGAAGTTATTTGGTCATATTAGATGCCATAGTGGTTTAGAAAGAACATTGATGGACATAGGTCTTTGTGTCAGGTCTTAGTCAGATATGACTGAGCTACCGTATAACAGTAGACGGTAGTACCTGCTTTCTGTTAGTGCCGAACGTTGGGCGGCGCTTACCAAACCCGACACCCCACATTATGCCAACGGCTTCGGGCGGAAGAGCGCAATTTGGAGGGTACAAGCCTTACCCTGGTGCGAGGAAATGCAACCTAAAGACAAAGTGTCATGGCAGACCAGGCCCTAAGCCTTGGTTAGCGGCTGGTCTAGGATCGAAGCTCCGACAGGCGGACAAGTAGAGCATTGCTTTTCTGATCCGGCAGCTTCTGTAGCTTGTCTTTTTCCAGATGTAGAGGTGTTACCTTTCCTCTGGAGTGAACTAGGCAGACCGAGAGAGGGATCATTCTGCATGGGCAACACATGATCTCTATATTTTAGCCAGGCTTTGTGCTATGGAAAGGCAATAACTCCATCCCTTACAAACTATCGTCTGTCGAGACGGCAAGGTGCCAATGAATGATGGACATAAATGTCCTACACAGTCCGTTGTGAAGCAGTATGCAGTGAATGGCTGTCTGCCGGAATAATTCTTTACACTCCAAACAAACTGGTGTTATCAGCAGAAGAAATAATTATTTTGGTTGAACAAGTGTTTCGAAATTGCGGTCGATACATACAGATGGTTGTTCAAAGAATATAAACAGAATATAAAGAGATATGTACAGTAATGTCTTGAAGCCCGTGGTGGACATTTTCAACATCTTGTTATAATTAATACTTTATTGGTACTTTCTAGCTTCCCCAAAACAGCAGATCATAGACCAGCAGACCAAAGCAGGGACTATTGTAACTAATTTAATAAATTATTTGGCACATTTATTGATGACATCATGTGCTTAAGTAAGTTTTCAAATTTGTTCTACATACAAAGTGTATTGAGACTTTACAAACACCTGGTATAAATATTGATTTATAGTTTGTTAGTCTAGCCAATTTTATCATATTTAAATTCTTAATTCACTTGTCATCTGTTTTTAATAAATTATTAGAAAATTACAATTTCTTTTTGAATACATTTCTGGTTTTTGTTTATAAAATAAAACAAAAATATTAATGAATGAAATTATACATTTTTAAAATCTATAAAGTTAACAACTTTCAGTGTTATACTGATTGGGGTAACATTTTCTTTGTGATTCATGACAGAATGTTTGTAGAAATTTCATAACTATACTTAATTATTCTTTTATTATTTTTAAATCTGATACTATAGTTATCTAAAATAAAACATAAAAAATATAAATGACTGAATTGACAAAATTCATTCATAACGTTAACAACTTTGAGTGTAACACTAATTGGGGTAACAGTTTCTTTGTGATTCACAAACAAATATTTATAGAAATGTTACCACTATACTTAATTATTTCTTTCATTATATTTAAATAGTTACCTATTACTGTTGTTATATTTATGTGTCACCATTGCTGAGTGATCCACGGTAGAATATTTACAACTGTACATTAAAAAAATTGATTATTGCTATTATATTTTAATTAATTGTTTATATTGCTATTATGATTATGTAGTAACATTTGGAATAGAACATTGCTTCAAAATAAGTAAAGGACCATATTTCATGCTAAGAGGCATATATGGGTATATTGTTAGTAAGTGAACCCTTTTCTATGCTTTAAGCTGTATTTGGTATATGGTGCCAGCACCATATTGTTATAGACTAATCAGCACTTGATGAGTGATGTGGTTAGTATCACGTCAGCTGCCTTTACATCCAAGAATATTTCCTGGTACCCATTCAGATCAGTTCTGAAAAAGAAATCCCTGTCTTGTTAGGGATTTGAACAAATGACCACCAGATATGTAGGCTGGTGACCTAGCCACTGTTCTACAATAGCTCCATTAATATATAGTGCAAGCCCCACATTTGTAGACCAACTGGCATTCAATGGGTCATGTCACCATCATACAGGTCACCTTTACTACCCAGGAGATTTCTAGAACCCATTTTAGGGTGGTTATACCTGGGAGCCCAGATAATTGAAAGCATATCCCTGTGACCCTCTTCAAAATAAGTACATAAATAAACACACGTAGTAATACTTGGCGCTCACAGAAGGAGAGGAAATAAGTAAAGACTAGAGGACGCACTGGACAACATAAAATTTGAAAGCTATAGTTAACGACCGAGATTCGGACCTGTCACCTCCAAATGATGACAGCGCCTCGCTGCAGGAACAAGTGTACTTCGACGCATGACCAATTAGACACTCCAAAAAAAGTGTCTTCATTAGTCATGTCTATCAAACACATGAACCTACAACTATGGAATACGGACAGAATTCGTACCAAATCATTGAGATAGCACCATAGGTCTCATGATTGTATATTAAACCAGCATAGGTCAAATAACAAACACACAAACATATCGGACCGTAAATGCTGTGTCCAGTATATTAAACATTTAAAGAAGAGAAATGATTGGTTGGTTCTAATTGATCTCTTCAAAATAAGTTATACTATTATATTTTAATGATTGTAACAACGATTATAAGTATATGGTAACAGTTTCGGTATTTGCGATGGAATATTTACAGTAAATTAATATCATTGCTACATAAAACAGAGGATGAACAAGCTAAGGATCAAAAGTTTATCAATACAGCAGCATCTGGCTATAGAAGAGTAAAACTCCAAAAATTATGTTTCTATTGATTTACTAGATTGTGTTTGTACTGACACTTATATTCTGGAAAAAAAAATATATGCAGCTATTGATGAAAAGAACATGTTTTTTGTATTTATTTTTTATATATTTTGTGTGTGTATGTCAACACCTCTGCAAAAACAGCATATTTACAGTAATTCTTAATTTTGTTTCATTCTTTTCTTACAGTTGAACACATCTGGCAAAGTATATGTTTACTATTTTCTCTGTTTTTATCCTGAAAAGGTGATAAGTGTGGGTGTCTATCCACAGCAAAGCTGTGTTATTTATGCTTTTTGGCTCACATGTGTGGCTTCAACACAGCATTTTTGGGAACTGGTTTGCCTTCCTAATTGTTAGTCAGCTCTGATTCACTGACCCAGAGCATTCACTGAGCATTTATCCCTTTTGTTGCATCTTTGGTCCCTTATTGTTTTGTAGTTAAAAACATATTTGTCATTATATTTGTCCTTTCCAAAGTCGGCCATCATTAAAGAAGAATATCTGGGCTTTTGAGCTCAAATGTTGCAGAAAATGATTTAGAATACAGTTGATCAAGAAGAAGAAAATTACTGACATTCTGCTAGATTTGAACATCGAAGAAAACTGACTCATTAAAAAACATCATGTCTCAGAAACTGAAATGCTTTAGCCATATTAAACATCATAGTGGTTTGGAAAATACAGTGATGGAAGGCATTGCTCCTTGAAGAATAGGCAGGAGGTTGAGAAGCACAAAGATCGACATAGGATACTGAATGGGCATGAAAATCCATGAGTCAGGGAAACTGGCAAGGGATCCAGATTTTCTTCTTCTTCTGCATTCATCCAGAGTTTTTTTTTGGACGTGATTGCGTTGTGCCTGTTTACAGCAGAGCTGTGTTCTTGCGCCGTTAGGCCAACACATCCAACTTCTGTGGGCATTTGTTGACCGGGTTAACTTTCCCGGGGGGATCATGATGAGAAAGACGCACTGCACAGGACCTGCTACATGACGAAGAATGCCAGCCATGGTATCCAGACAGGACTCATTTATCGCATTCATAATACAACATTTGTCGGGCATAATGTAGACCAAACATTGTTAACAGATTCTGTGTTAAACAAAAAGTAGGTTTGGACCAAACAAAAAAGATGGCGGGAAATGGAAAGTAGGAATATGTCACAGTTTTGACTTGTGGTAGCAGACATGTTGTATTATAATGTGATGACAACAATTCAGCAATTGTATACATCCATGGCAAATGTGAGAAGTTGCTTAAGACGATTAATCCTCCCATGGCACTGAATCAGGTAATTGTCTATGCATAGTTCTATCTACAGCGTATATTTGTAATGACTGGGTTTTTAAAAATATTATGATGAATGGTCCAAGTTTTGTATTTACTTTTATGTTGCATGAGTTCACAGAGGGTAAATACACAAATTAGAACAGCAACAAAAACCCCACAGTCATTAAAAATACACCATATATATCCTCTGTGCCTTCTTTATTTCATGTTTCACCAGTCAATCCTTATGCTATACATCTTTTGCTAGTATATGCGCAGTAAATACACAAGACATTGATGGGGGAAAAGAAATCACACTAGGCTAAAGAAAAACTGTAAGTTCATAGCACACCAGGATTTGAACCCGTCACCTCCAACCTTAATGAACAAGTGTATAAGACCAGCTAGACACACCATATGCTGGTATATATGTTTTTGTACTTAAATGTTTCTGTACTGAGCAGCTCATGATACATTTAATGGCTACTCTATACAATATATCATTTTCTTAACTCTCTTTGCCTCTTCCAGTTGATATATTAACCATCTCTATTCCAGTTGTTTCTTTAACTCTTCCCTATAGTGTTATTATGTTCACTAATGTAGACTGGCGGGTCTCCATGGCCTAAAGGCTTGCAAATGCGATTCGTGAGCCGCTTACCACGCGTTCGAAACGCGATTTGGCAGCAGACCGTTTTGCGCTGGAGTTTTAACGTGTTGGTATGGGAGCCAGTCGTTCAGAAAGCAATGGCAAACTACTGAACGTAACACTTGCCAAGAAATCAACAACAGCAGTAAAATTCTGGTGTTGATAGCGATGTCCTGTAGATAGGATATGCAAAGAAACCAAAAATGTAGACTGGCCAGTCTCCTTGGCGAAGCGCTTATGGACGTGGTTCGTAATCCCATATACCCATGTTTGAAACACAGCTGCGCACAATTTGGCAGCAGACCGCATTACATTGGTTTTGCGTTGGTATCGGTGCCGGCCATTCATAAAGCAATGACAAACTACTGAACGCAAACTTGCAAAGACATCACAGTGGCAGAAATGCTGGTGTTGACTGCAATGTCCTGTAAAAAGGATCCATCCATTATGTGCCATGCGAGAAAGCATGGGCAGTCATGACTCGCCATTTCACTCGATCACCTGAGTCGTGGATAAGCTCAGTGTTCTTGTCTCGACCATGCCATGTGGCCAAGCCATCCAGGTATTTACTTCTCGGTCTTCCTCTTGGTCTGTTCCCTTCGATCTTGCCAGTTGTCACTAAGTTCTCCAGTTCATTTCTTCTCATAACATGCCCAAAAAATTTTGACTGGTATTCTTTGCATTCTCCTTAGAAACCACATTTCCACAGCCATAAGATGTTTTTCAGCTTGACTGCTCATTGTCCAAGCTTCACATCCATACAAAAGTACAGGCTCTATGTAGCACCTAAACACTCTTTTTCTCATTTCAGTTGACATCTTTTTATTGGTCAGTATGTTTTTTATCTTGCTAAAGGCTATTTTCGCCATGGCGATTCTTGTTCTTATCTCTTCAAGGCATCTCCCATCAGATGTTATGACTGTTCCGAGATAATTGTACCGATTTACTTGTTGAAGAATATTCCCATTTACTTGTATATTACATTGTGGCATTTCTTTCTTCGTAGTGACGACCATAATCTATGTCATTTTACAATTTAATTCTAACCCCAGCTGTTCACTGTGTGCAACAACCTCATCTACTAATTGTTGCAGATCCTGCTCATTGTCTGTAATCAATACTTATCATCTGCATATCCAATGTTATTGATGTTTCATCCTCCTATGATAATTCCATTTATATCTTCTACATTTCTGAAAATATTTTCACCGTATAGGGAAATGGATGGCTTGGCCTTGTGGCATGGTCGAGACAGAAACACGGAGCTGATCCACGACTCTGGTGATCGAATGAGATGGCAGAACATGACCACCCACGCTTACCGGCATGGCACATGATGGATGGATGGTATAGGGAAAAAAGATCTGGAGAAATTACACATCCCTGTCTCACACCTCTTCTAATAGGCTGATATTGTCCCACTTTATTATCAATCCTTATGGCAGTTTGTTGTTGCCAATATATGTTTTTTATAATTCTAATGTCTTTCCCATCAATTTGTATACCTGCATGTTGACATGTCTTACTCTATAAAAAGCCTTTGTGTAGTCAATAAAGCAAAGATGTATATCTTTGTTTACTTCTATAGAACTTTCGGTAACTGATCGCAGCATATACACAGCATTTACTGTACCCTTTCCTTCTACAAACCCACATTGTTCTTCTCCTATTTCAGGTTGTATTTTCTTCCTCTCTTTGCATGATAATTCGTAGCAAAATCTTCATGATGTGACTCATTATACTAATTGTTCTATGTTGATCACATTACAAGGCTTCTGATTTCTTTGGGATTGCAATAAATACAGAATTACATAATTCAGAAGGTATATCTCCGGTATCATATATTGTGTTCAGCAGTCTGGTGAATTGATCTATTCCATATTCTTCTAAAGCATCAATCATTTCTGTTGTGTTATCTGAACCGGGGGTCTTGCCAGCTTTCCAAAAAGAAAAAAAAAGTATATGCAAAAAAAAAAAAAGAAATGCAGACTGAAACATATACAAGAAAGTAACAACTGCATGAGATCACCATTATCATCATATATCTTGATGAGTGGCGTAAACATGTATGCCTCTCTACAGATCTTGGTTCTTGGTGTTCTGAATCAATTCTTCTTCTTCTTTGCGTTCATCCAGAGTGTTTTTCAGATGTGATTGCGGTGTGTCTTGTTAGGCACCCTAGGGCCAAAACCCTTAGGCCAACAAATCCGACTTTTAGCGTGCAATTTTGACCAGGTTAACATTCCTGGGAGACTCTCACTTTTGTGGTACCATCCACATGCCAGCTGGTCAAGTTGGAATAGTCGAAGACTTCACGATCACCCTCAAGGGAAGGCAGGGACAGTCCATGGCATTTTCCACCATCCAGGGTGGCTTCCATAGTTAGTTGCAGGGCCGACACATAGTGCCCTGGTGCTGGGCTCACCAAGGGAATCGTCATGTCCTGCTCATGGCTGCTTTAATTCCTCACTTCAATCTATTGTGACACACACCTAGAGATTTTACTGTCAGTCTTAGTCAGATATGACTGAGCTACCGTATGACAGTAGACAGTACTACCTGCTTTCTGTTGGCACTGAATGTTGGGCAGCGCTTACCAAACCAGACACCCTGCATTGTGTCAATGGCTTCGGGCGGAGGAGCGCAATTGGGAGGATATAGGTCTTATCCTGGTGCGAGGAAATGCAACTTAACGACAAAATGTCATGGCAGGGCAGGCCAGGCCCTACACCTTGGTTGGCAGCTGGTCTAGGATCTAAGCTCCGACGTGAGGACAGATGGAGCATTGCTTTGCTGATCTAGCAGCTTCTGCAGCTTGTCTTGTTCCAGATGTAGAGGTGTTGCCTTTCCTCTGGAGTGAACTAGGCAGGCCGAGAGAGGGATCATTCTGCATGGGCAACATATAGTCTCTATATTTTAGCCAAGGCTTTGTGCTTTGGAGGCAATAACTCCATCCCTGGTCTTAACTGGTCTCAGAATCAAAGCGAGAAATAACATTTACAGGTTATAAGTCCTTGTCAATCGGCATAGACATAGAGAGCCACGGGTTGCCTCTGATGGTGGGAGACACCTACAGGTGTCACTGATCAGCTACCGCCCGCCTCAAGCTGGGCAGCCCTCGGCCAATTGGGTGCTGATCCGCCATAGCTTGCCTGCTTCAATGTGTGCTTGGAGCTAGGACAAAATCTGAATCACAGGCTGTAAAACCAATGCACCATGTACTAATAAAAGGAAATACAGAAACCTCAAGCTACGGCTTGCAACCTGGAATGTAAGAACCATGTGTCCAGGATTTTCCACTGACTTGAAGAATATTGATGACGTGAGAAAAACGGCTGTGATTGATGCCGAACCCAATCGTCTTAACACTGATATTGTTGGCCTGCAGGAGACTCGCCTCGTTGAGGAAGGGTCACTCAGGGAAAAGAATTATGCCTTTTTTTGGAAGGGTAGAGGGTAGGCAGAAAAGAGACAACATGGTGTGGGCTTTGCAGTGAAGAATTCGCTACTGGGAATGATTGAAATTCCAGCAGGAGGAAATGAAAGACTATTATCCCTGCGCTTGGCAACCTCTTATGGTTTTGCCACCTTTATTACTGCATATGCACCAACACTCGCTTCCTCTGATGATGTGAAGGGTTTATTCTATGAGGAATTAGACTCTATGATCAAGGCAGTTCCAAAATCCGACTACATTTATATGCTCGGTGATTTCAATGCTCGTGTGGGCAAGGACTCGAGTTCATGGCAAGTGTGCCTTGGAAAATACAACATCAGTCGCATGAATGAAAATGGGCAAAGGCTGCTGGAGCATTGCACCAGAAATGACCTATGTATTACAAACTCCTTTTTTTTAAAACAAAAGAGCTGCATAAGGTCACATGGAAACATCCTAGATCCGGCCACTGGTATCAGCTGGACTTCATCATCACACGGAGACAACATCTGAACCATACTTCATTAACTCAAAGTTACCACAGTGCTGACGGTGATACAGATCACTCTTTGGTTGTTGCAAGGGTTAGAGTGAGACCAATGAGAATCTACACACCTGAGCATAAATCTAGCCCCGGGATTAATATTATTAACACTCACGATCATGAAAAGTGCTTTGAGTTTCAACAGCAACTTGAAGACACTTTCACTGATCTTCTTCTTCTTCTTCAGCGTTCTGAGCCATTGAGGTTCTTTGCTGCAAATACAATCCATCTCCATTCGTCTCTCTGGTGGACCTTCTCTTGCCAGTCATTGATTCCAAGTGCTTGTAGGTCTGTACATGTATTATCTCTCCACCGCCTTCTTGGTCTACCTCGGGGTCTACGGTCATTTATTTCCTGAGTGTAAGCGAGTTTTGTTTCGAAACAAATACTTTCACTGATACATCAGAAAATTGTACAGTAAGTGAAAAGTGGGGTAAACTTAAGGAAACTTTATAATACTGCGGTAGGGTTTATGGCACTGTGGATCACAAGAGGCAGGACTGGTTAGCGGCAAACAGGAAACACTGCATCCCTTGATTGATAAAAAGAAGATAGCTCTCTTAAGAAACAAGGAAATAACAATGTGTAACACACTCAGTGAGCTGAAGCAAGCTAGGAAGGATGTGCAAAAGGCTGCCAGGCAGTGTGCAAATGACTATTGGATCAAGTTATGCGAGTCCATTCAAAATACAAGTGATAAGGGAAACATCAGAAGCATGTATGAAGGGATAAAGAAAGCCTATGGTGCAATGATCAAAATAAGTGCACCACTGAAAACCTTGACTAGAGAAATCATCGTTGATAAGAAACAATAGATGGGTAGAGCACTATTTAGAGCTTTACTCAAGTGAGACCAAACTAGTGGATAATGCCCTCGATGCCATAGAGGCCCTGCCAACTCTTGACCACTTGGACACACTTCCTACCATAACTGAAGTTAAGTGTGCTATAAATGAACTTGCATCTGGCAAGGCTCCAGCTAAGGATGGGATTCCAATAGAGGATATCAGGAGTGTGCAAGACACACTCACTCTACAGATCCACCAGCTAAAAGAGCTATGCTGGTGAGAAGGACAAGTCCCAGAGGATTTCATAGATTCAGCATCATAACACTGTACAAGAACAAGGACGATCGAAGTGACTGTAATAACTATAAGGATATTTCACTTCTGTGTACTGTTGGGAAAGTATTTGCCAGAATTGTTCTGCGCAGACTTCAAATCCTAGGAGATCAAGTCTACCCCGAATCACAGTGAAGCTTCCGACAGAACCAGTCTACCATTGATATTCTCATTGCGACAAATGCAAGAAAAATGCCGGGAACAAAATCAACCATTGTTTATTGCCTTCATCAATCTCACAAAGGCATTTGATTTGGTCAGTCGTGAGGGTCTGTTCAAGGCACTATAGAAGATTGGCTGCCCACCAACTCTTCTGTCGATTGTGGAATCGTTCCACACAGGCATGAAGGATATAATCAAGTTTGATGGTGCAACTTCAGAAGAGTTTGAAATCAAGAGTGGAGTTAAGCAAGGTTGTGTACTATCCCCCATCCTCTTTGGAATATACTTTTCACTTCTACTGAAATATGCCTTTCATGATCAGGATGCCGATATATACATTCACTCACGCTCAGATGGCGGTCACTATAATGCTCAGAGATTGAAGGCCAAGGCCAAAATTCATTCATTCATTCATTATGTGCCATGATGATAAGCGTGGGCGGTCATGTTCTGCCATCTCACTCGATCACCAGAGTCGTGGATCAGCTCCGTGTTTCTGTCTCGACCATGCACGTGGCCAAGCCATCCAGGTATTTAATTCCTGGTCTTCCCCTTGGTCTGTTCCCTTCGACCTTGCCAGTTGTCACCAAGTTCTCCAATTCATTTCTTCTCATAACATGACCAAAAATTTTTGACTGTCTACATCTTTTGTCTCTAATCAGTTTACGATCTTCATATATTTCTTGAAGGACAGACTCATTGGTTTTTCTATCTGTCCATGGTATTCTTTGCATTTTCCTCAGGAACCACATTTCCACAGCCATCAGATGTTTTTAGCTTGTCTGCTCATTGTCCACGCCTCACATCCATATAAAAGTACAGGTTCTATGTAGCACTCATTAGGAGGGTACTAATCAGAGAGTTTCTTTTTGCAGATGATGCTGCAATTACGACCCACTCTGAGGAAGAATTACATCTAATATCTGCATTCTCCAATGCTTGTTCTGAATTTGGTTTAACAATTAACAAAAAGAAGACACAGATTATTTCACAAGGTGCACATGGGGTACCATCAATCTTTATTGACGACGCCGAACTGGAGATAGTAGACCATTTTACATATCTAGGATAAAAGGTAAATAGTAAATTATCTCTAGATCAGGAAATCAACATCAGGATTGGCAAGGCAGCAACAACAATGATCATGTTAGCAAAAAGAGTCTGGGAGAACAGGAAGATTACTGCCAAAACAAAAGTCCTTGTCTACCAAGCCTGTGTCCTTAGTACTCTTCTTTATGACAGTGAAACCTGGTCGACTTACTCACACCAAGAGGAACATTTAAACAGCTTTCATATGTGGTGTCTGCGAAGAATACTTGGTATTAAGTGGCAAGACAAAATCACAAATACTGAAGTATTGGAAAGATTCAGGTTGTGTGACAGTGTGTTCCATGCTCAGTCGTTGTAGACTTAGATGGATAGGACACGTTAGGAGGATGGATGATGGTAGAATACCAAAGGACATCATTTTTGGTGAATTACAGATGGGTAGGAAATCTCAGGGTCCGCCTCTACTACGATACAAAGATGTGTGTAAGCGGGACATGATTGATACAGGCATTGATAATGCACATTGGGAGCAAGTCACCGCTGAACGTGTTGCATGGAGGGCAAATATCAGAAATGGAATAAAGACAAAGGAGAACATTATTTCAGATAAAGCACACACTGAGCGGGAGAGACGTAAAATGGTGCATGATGGTGGAAATGACCATGTTTTCACATGCATCCACTGTGGATGAGCATTTACAGCACAAATTGGCCTTATCAATCACATTTGCCACCACCATGGGTTGTAGTTATTAAGCCTTTTTGACCCACAATGTACCAAACTATCGTCTGTCAAGACAGAAAGGTGCCAATGATAACACACACACCTTGAAAGAGGAGGAGGAGAGGAAAAGATCAGGAGAGAGGAGTTAGAGGAAATAAGAGCAGGAGAAGAAGATGAAGAGAAAGGAGGAAGAGAAGAAAAGAGAGGAGAGAAGAAAAATAAGAAGAAAGATGGAGAAGAAAAAAGAAGAAGTCTTATTGCAGAAGCTTTCAAAAGAACGTGAGAGATATGCTTTTTGAGGCTACATAATTAAGAAATGGGTTAGTAAAGCCAACCTTATCACTTGCTTTCTTCCCAGATATACACTGTTCATCCTTTGTACGCGATTTGGTCAATCCCAGAACTATATGCAGTTAGATTGATATCCCTCCTTAGGTATTAACATTATTTGGCATATTTCTTTATGTTATTTCTCTTCATAATGTGCACACAAAAGCTTGACTGTCTAAATGTAATTCTCAGTTCAATTTATGCTTTCATTTGTTTCTTGAAGGACTATTTCCATTGTTTTTCTCTGTATGTTTATGGTACTCTTTGCATTTTACCCAGAAACCACATTTCCACCGCCATTAATTGTTTCTCAGCTTGTCAGCCTATTGTCCATGCTTCACATGTACAGCCCAAAGTGTGTATAATAAGCAGAAAACATAGATTTTGGTAGAAATAGCAATCATAGAAAAGTCGCGCTAGAACAAAACAGCATGTGAATGAATAATAACAGAGATAACTAGTCTAACATAGAAGGAACAGTTGCATAATTTATCAATGCATGTTTTATTTCCAGTATAAATCACTAACTACATCTTGGTCACACATACATGGAAGAATATTGGAACACCAATTTCACATATTTTTATTAGTATATAAATTACACTATTTCTCTGGTGGAAAAGAAGAACACCAAAACTAACATTGTGGAAGTAGAACGCATACTTTCCATTTTTAAGAGTAGAATTCAAGTCTACTACTATCAATTGAATGCACACTTGTTGTCATGAGCTATTGGACACCTGCCAGTCATCATGGGCATTAAAACACCAACATGTACAGTTAAATAGCCACTTACTGTCATGAACAGTCAATGCCACTGATTTAAAATGCTGTAGAACAGCCATGTGCTGTCATGTGTATTTGAAATTATTTCCCCACATGATGACACCACACTGATCATGATTAGATAAATCAAGACACTGTGCATTTGTGCTAAATAGACAACACTGTAATGTCTTATTTCCTTCAGAACCCTAGCGTAGAAGATAAATGGCAGGGGCATATATAAGCAGAATAATGAAATGAGTGATTATCCCAGTCCATCGGTCCATGTTTCAAAAAATCAGAATCAGATGAGACACAGGTAGATACAGCCCTTTACAATGGATGGAATCTTTCTAGAATCTAGAGGAAGCAAACATTGCTCAACAATGCATGCCAAAGTCTAACACACTGGCCTAAGGGGTTTATAACTAGGTGTGCCACACTTGCCTCAGAAGAAGAGTGAAGAAGATAAAAGATGATGGCAATGGCATGACTCAGGGACTGACACAACAGACTTACATGTTCAGTTTGATGACTGTAAGAGATTTTGTACTTAGGATCAAAGGCACCTGTATGGACACTGACAACAGATAAGTGGGAGATATGTGCATGACAATAGAACATTTTATGACAGACAGTCTGGAATTTGAATCACACGTAACACTGTCTGGAAGGAAATCATTACAGGTGCATATATATAGTTACTCACAGTTCCAACTTCATGGCAAAGGGTCGCCCCATTATGCTCCGTTCCTGCACCAGTGAATATTACACAAAATGCTCCTCATTGCCCCATGTGAAAAGTGGAACAGACAGGAGTCTCAACAAACCAACAGCTCACACAAGTATACTATGCGTAATGCTGCTGCCAGAATGCCAACACAAAAGTCCACTATTGAAAAATACATGGAAGCAGCCATCACTAGAAAACCAGCAGCCACACATTACTGCATAAGGCAACCCAGTTAGTTCAGCAACGAAACGGCCGCCATTTTTCTGAACATGCAGTTCACGCTATAAACAACTGTGGACAGATGTAAAAGCACTCCCCACGTACATATAGATGAATACACAACTAGTGTGTCTTCTTCTTTTTGTCCATGCCATATGTTGGTGATCATGTCTATTTACAGCCTTTTATCTCGTTTGCTGCCATTCATTTCTGATATTGATGTTCTTCAATGCCATAATGTCAAACTGTCCAGCATCTTCTTTCTTGGTCTCCCCCTGCTGCAGAAATGTGGTTTTATAGAATTATGAGAACACTATAAATGGATAAAATAAAAATAATGAAGATATCTTGAAAGAAGCTTACTCACCAAGAGAATTGTTAATTCACAACAGAAGACAACATTCCACACTCTTTGGGCATGAGAAGGGGGAAACTGAAGCATATTATTACATTGGGAAAGTTGGAGAAGAGGATAGGCACAGAGAGACCAAAATATAAGATGCTGGACAGTTTGGCATCATAACAAGGAGGAACATCTGTATAAAAATAACTGGCAGTATACAAGAAAGAAAGCTGTTGACAAACATGATAACAAATGCCACACAGCATGTAGTATAAACATGTGGTAAAGCTAATTTAATACAAACTATGCACTTAATACACAGAAGATTTCTGAAAGTTGAGAAATGTTTTTAATTATTTGTTCTATTAATTCACATTAAAAATGCTATTACATCTCAAATAACAAGACAGAATAATAGAGTATCCAGAAATACCTTTACACAAATTCATTCACTACACAAGAGAAGTTATAAAAAAAAAGTATGTCATACAATATACATTTAAGAGCAACATTAAATGTTTATACATACTTTATACATATTAATAATTAGCACCACAATTAATTGACAGAAGCATTACACTTGCAGTCTATCATTATAAAATAGCAGCATCAGAAAATAGTTCTGTAGACCACACATCTTCATTACTTTACAAATACCACTTATATGTCCAAATGATTTCATACATCAGACATCAGAACTAATTCTGTTCTCACATAATCATCCACACATGAACATCATACACAGAATAGCTTATTACATCTTACATACAGTTTCTACCTGTTTAAGAATTGATTGCACACAAAAGCAAGTCACCAGTGTCTAACTACACCATTTAAAGGCCAGACACAAAGATGAGACATTTGTATATTTATAAACAGTAATTATTACTTTCTAATGAAAAAAAACAAAACAATAGAAATGGCAAGAATTTAATGTAAGTTGTAGTGGTTATTTTACTGCATGAAAAGAAACAGTTCATGAGACACTAGGGCGGTAAATTTAATTTACTGTCATGGATTTTTGTAAGTATATAGGAAATCATTTTTAAATATATATATAAATATAATGCTGAATAGATACAACATAATTTGTGTCATTTGTACAGGTGCATAGAAACAGTATGACTGTCTCAACCTTTCTCAGCATACACATACTTCAAATTTAATCATCATCATTGTCAAATGCCCTGCCAGTTGGAGTAGGCGTTTATATCTCTCCACATATCTCTGTCTTTGGTGTTCTGATCAACTCTGCTGCTGATATTCCTCCATGCCACTGTCTCAGACCAACCATCCAGCATGATTTCATTTGGTTTGTCTCTGCCACTCTTCACATTGATCTTTCCAGTTGTCACGATGTTCTTCAATGCCTCTTTTCTCAACACATGACCAAAGAAAGCCATTAGTCTCTTTCTTATTGTTGTATATAATGTTCTAGTTTCATTAGCCTCTTTCAGGCAATTATTGTGAGTAATCAGGCAGTCCAAGGAATTGGCAACATTCATCTCAGGAGCCACATCTCTGTTGCTTCCAAGTTCTTCCTAATTTGTTCATTTACATTCCAAGATTTACTGCCATATAGCAAAATAGGTTCTTTATTGCATTTCAGCATGCTCCTTCTTATAAAATAAGTCCTATATTGCATTTCAGAACTCTCCTTCTTACATTCAATGATAGTGACTTATTGCACAAGATACTTTTCATTTTCTGAAATGCAGCTGTTACTTGCCCTATTCTGTTCTTAATCTCTGTTAAATTTTCAAAAAATAAAAATTTATGAAGAAGCACTAAAATACAATCTGTCTGTGTGCTACTGCGACCCAATAGGGAAGAAAAGGAAAGTAACACTGTAGCTCATCATGTACAACACACGAGGTGACTCAGAAGAGTGGGCACATGCCTGGCTACCTCATTCCCTAGGAAACCTAGCTGCAAAATCAAACCAACCATGAATAAATCTGCAGGGGGCTTGGTGTGAGTTGGCTGAGGGCTTATCCTCCACTGGGAGATGAAAGACAGAAGAAGCAGTGGAAGACGAAGAAGAAGAGGAAGAAAATACAATTAACATTTAGTTTTAATAACTATTAAAGACTGGGTATCTAGCATTTGGGGGCAAGTGTTGGTAATGATGATTAGTAAATTTAATAAACTCTTGTTTCATTTTTGATTACATTTTTAAGAAGTAGAATAAAAATGAATTAAAAAGCTCAGTAGAAGTTATTCCATGATGAACTCTTAGAAATATTAGCCCCAAGTACTAGTTTCAATGCTTTTAATAGTTGACATGAAGTCTCCTTTACTTTCTGACATTTTGTGATGACTGCAGTCACTGATAAAATAAAAATATCAAAATTAAATGTTGAATTCATATACAAATTGTCATTTATACACACTGTGCTTATATCAATCTGGAATAGTCATTCAGTAGAATGGTTAATAATGCTACTGTGTAATCTATACATTTGCATTTTGAAGATATGATAATCTAAAGCTTATGAGGTAATGAAACATTCTATATAATCTTAGCACTTGATTCTAACTTGTTTTATATATATATAACGATCACCACCTTTACTTCGTAGAACATATCTTGGTATCCATTTTAGGCTGGATTGAACTGGAAGTCCATGCCAATTTTGTTTAAAATCTCCTCCTTGATGGATTTCAATTCATGACCAAAAGGCTGGCAGGCAAGCATGCTAGCCACTATACTACCACAGATTATATACAGTGTATATATATAGTGTGCACGCACGCACGTACACACACACACACACACATGCACACGCTCGTACACAATGCTTTTAACAATCACTCTCTCTCTCTTTTTCTCTCTCTCTCTCTCTCACACACACACACACACACACCACATGCATGCACGCGCGCTCATACACAATGCTTTTAACAATCATTAAGGTAAACACATATCTTCAAAAACCAAAGCTTTAAGAATTTATATTAAATCTGAATTTCCAAACTGAGCTAATTCGTTTCATATTTAACTGATTCACTACCGTCTGCCACTTTATTGACAAAATGTATCATCCCTTGACTGCCGTATGCCATTATAATGGTAAAATGTTTCAAGTTCGTTATTTGTTTCATTTCGCATATCTTCCATAATTTTAATGCCCAGTAAATGACAATTTACACTGGAAGAAGGTCTATCTTTCCAAAACACTGGATGTGAGGAAGCAAGTATCTCAAATTTGAGCAGAATTTTTAGTTAAATTGTGGTTAATTTTCTGATTTTACAAATGGCAACACCTTCTGGTTCAAGACTGCATAGATTTTCATCAAACTAGCCATTTAAACAATTTTAGATTCAAGTTATTCTGATTTAAAGGACTTTGTGAACGATCCTAAAACTAATACCATGTGCAGTATTCAGTTAATTAGCAGGCAGTCATAAAGAAAAACAAAACTAACAGCGAAAGTTCATCATCGTATAATGGCACCTGGTATTGGGGTTGGAATCTTCGCTGGCTTCTGAGGATGGGGATGGAGCGCATTTTGGGAATGCCCTGAATGCTGTGATGTCGGTTCCTAAATCAATCAGTCAATCAATAATGGCACATGTTGAATTAGGTTTGCTCTAATGGGCCACACTTGTGCCCCTAGGTTTACTTTGCCCATAACAAGGTATTTAACGAGAATTTAAATAATTAAATTTAAAAGAATAATAATTATAACTAAATAAACAATATTGTATATATTGTTTCTCAGTACAATCTGCCTGGTGTGTTCTTGACATTTTCCATTTTGTGTGAAAATGGTGTGCTTCAAAATATGTTTTAATTATGTTTTATTGGTGTTATGGGGCACTTCTAGTGATATTGGTGAAGAAAAGTGGTGTATTTATCATTATTTAGAAAATTTCATTAGCAATACTGATGTGTTCCTTGTGCAATCTCCTTTAATTTAATATATAATACAATATATCTGCTACCATTTAAACAAGATTTACATCATTATTGTGACACACCCCTACTTCCCATTTTTTGCCATCAATTTGTGCATGGTCCAAACCCACTTTTTGTTTGGCAGTGAATCAGTTAACCAAAACCAAAAAGTGATCTAATATTTTAAAGGAAAAAGAAAGTGAATCTCCTTACTGAACCATAAATATAGCTGTATGTTGCAAAAGTGACATTAACATTTTGCCAGAAAAAAAAAAAAGATATATTGATTTATGGGTTAGTTTTTCAAAATAATAATAGCTTAACATCACTTATCTTTGACTCATGAAAATTGTTTGCCTGAAAACTGTCCATTTATATGTTTATTTGACCTATGATATTTTGTTTTGTATGGAAACTGTTTAATTTATAACTAAGCAAACTAAAGTAATAAATTCAATTCATTACCATCAGTATTATTATTCCTTGTGTTTCTATTTCAAAATACAACTTTGATGAAACACTAAATATACATTACAGAAAAAAAAATGATTTGCACTAAAATAAAAAAAAAACCATACCAAAACAATAACAATAATTACAAAACTAGTATAGCTTCAAATTATACAAATATATTCATCAATTCTTATTTGCTCAACTTAAAAATAAGTTGGACTGTCATGATCCTGCAAAATAAAATTTAAAGCTGGCCTAAAGAACAAAGAATAGTTTTTTAAATGCACATATCACAATACCCCACAAAACTCCTGTGTTATGCTCAAATTGGGTAAATGAATATGCTGTAAACAATGTTATAAATAAAGAAAACAAAAAAAAAACAAAAAAAAAAAATTAAAACAGCTTACTTCAAATGAGAAATATAATAAGTGAATAAAATACCAAAATGAGAATATGCAGAAAGATCTGTCATTTTTCATTTATATATTATATATATAAAATGTACGAGAGCTAGTCAATAAGTAAGTCACACAGTTCTGTGGGATGGCAGGTAAATGTAGTTGGTGTTTTCTATAGGTGTCATTGAGTGACAGCAACATCAAACTTTATATTCCCGTTCATCAGGTGGCACTAGGTGTCTCATGCACATGCGCAGCGCATAAACAAAATGGCGGCTGTACTTACAGAGTGTACAACCAAAGAGCAACGTGCTGTTGTGTGTTTTTTGTGGGCAAAAGGACTGCCTGCAAAGGACATTCATAAGGAAATGTTTCCTGTTTATGCTGACAAATGTTTGTCCCATAAAGTAGTGCATAGCTGGGTAGAAAAATGTTCTCAAGGTCGCTCTAAAATTGTTGATGAAATCCAATCTGGTCGTCCTGTTGAGATAGCAACAGAAGCATCCGTGCAGCGGGTGTGGAGGAGATGATTAGAGGTGACAGGCGAGCAGCGATAGACTCTGTAGCATCTGCAATAGGGTGCTCACATGGTTCAGCATACAGCATAATGCTTGGCGGGAGACATTTCGCGAATGACGCTGAAGTTGAATGAATGTGAAGTGAAAACGTGGTTTAGAAAACAGAGCACGCAGTTCTATGCAGCCTATTTGGGAGGACTGATAAAATGATGGGATAAGTGCATCAATGTTGGTGGAAATTATGTTGAGAAATAAAATATGTATAAAAGTGTACGTATAAAAATAAACTGGTTTTAAGTTATCATATTTATTAATTTTTCTACAGCCATTTGTGACTTACTTATTAACTTCCCCTCGTAATACATTTCTGCCAGTAAAAACCAGAAAATGTTTAAGATTCTGTGATGCGTGTGTAAAAATTTCTAGGATCTTAATTTAATTTGTCCTTCTAACCTGCTTCTATGACAAGGTAATTTAACACATTAACCACCAGGTGGCAGTAAACTCGACATAAGTTTGTGTAAACTGCAGTGACACTTATTGTAGATAGAAAATAAATTATAAATAAATGAATACAGTAACCTGCTGAAATACAATCTAGATGGTTTAAATACTATAGGAACTATCTTCTGGCAGGGAAGATTATATCTTGAGTTCATAACTGTATTTAAAACAGTGAAGTAAAGGACTCTTATACATGCCTAAAGGTGCATTGGGCATATGGTGTCAAACCCATGTTTTAAAAGACAATTGACACTCACTGAGTGATGTGATGATATCTTTAGTTCTTCTTCTTCATTTTGCGTTTGTTCTTTCATGTTTACACCAACAGACAAGTTATTCTGATCTAGTCAACAGCTTATTAGAGCTCTTTTATTCCATACAATTGTGAGTGCAGCATCTCACAAGTATTCCCTGCTTAACTTATTATACTGGGGGAAATCCTGGAGAACATGTTCTGCATTTTGATGCATGGGCATAGTAGTGAGTCACATAGACAAAACCTGTTCATATGCTTGTTCACTTTGGTAAATGAATAATAAAATCTTTATAATTAGCACACTTATAGCTCAAATTAATGCCACACCTATATTTTCACAAGTAAAGTAAAGTAAATGACTCTCTTCCATGCCTTGAGGCATACTGGCTATATGGTGCTGGAACCTGATTGTTATAGACCAGTCAGCATTTGTTGGATGCTGTCAGTATCATACCAGCTGCCTTTACTTCCTAGAGTATTTCCTGGTACACACTTTAGACTGGGCTGACCTTGGAACCCAGGTACAGTTTGTAAAATCTCCATCCTGGGGGAGATTCTATCACATGACCACTGGGTTAGCAGGCAGAAATGCTAGCCACTGCACTACCGTGACTTCCATGTGTGTAGATAAACTAATTCTGCAACACCATGTGTTTTAATGTGGTAGTTAATGTGTTAATCTTCTTATAAATCTATTATTTTTATGCTATAAACAACTGGTATATGAAACAGCAATGCTAAAATACTATCTAATCTTCTTAATACTGTATGTTAATAAAAGAAAAACATGTGGTTGTAGAAGTTATATTATAATTAGATGGTAGGAGTGGCATTCTTTATCCATATTGCATCCTTCTCTGATGTACTCATAGCTGTTATTGATTTGTTTAGTCGGCAACATCATTATCAACAGATTTTCCATTGACCACAAAGTAACCTTCCTCAACTGGCTTCTTTCTCTTGAAAAACCCACACTGCAGAAAAAAATTAAGTTTTAAGAATCATTAAAGGGAGATTAATAAGAGAAAATAAATCATCACCATCTTCATCATGCTTAAGTGCATGTCAGCTGACCCCAGTGATCATGCTTCTCCACATCTCACAATTTCCAATAGAATGTATCAATTCATATTTTTGTAATGCCATAATTAAAGAAATTAAATTAAATCTTGTGTGAGATGGTGAAACATGACCACCCATGCTTATCGGCACAACACATGATGACAATAATTAAAGGTTGTGAAGAATATTTTTCTCACTTGTTTACTCTACTTTTTTTTTCCATTAATCCTTCCAGCTTTCACAATATGTTTAAAAGTAGCCAGAAAATGTGAACTGCCTCTTTCAGATGTTTGTGATAAACTGTATTTGTGTTACAGCCTTTTTCTAAACATTTAGTTTACTCATTTTGGCTCTCCAAGGTAATTTTTACCATTCTTCTGTAAATCAACACTACCGTGTCAACTTCTACAATTCATAGCCACATGTTAATATTGATTATGTAACTTGCATAAATTCTATTCTAATTTCCGATGAAAAAAAACTATTTTGCAAAATATATTTTTGTCTTGTTACATGCAGCTTTTGCTTGTCTTGTTCAGTTCTTTATCTCTGTGATACATACATCTTCCATCAGATGTTATTCATGTATTTGAATATTTGAATTTATACTTGCCCCAAATGAATACCATTGATTGTAATTGTACCTATAGGCCTCCCCCAATGTGTCTCCACCTTGCCGTGGTGGGGGAACTTGCATGTCCCATTGACCCCATCTGCTTGCCGATGGATGAAAACTACATATCGGACAGCTTATGGGATAGGGGCCAGACTAAGAGAGACACAACCTGCTGCTCTGCAGGTAGACTGAGGATAGCAGTCAAAAGTTTAAATCAGGCTTACAAAGGCAGAAATTCTTGGTCCGGACAATACCCTAAGGCTCTCTGTCGGGGATTTAGGCTGAATGCCTCTAAGCCACAAACCCTCGGATGTAAGAGCCGGGTCGATACCCACCTACCGAAAAATAGAGGTGAGATACTGAGCACGCTACATGCCCAGTTCTGATATGTGTTCGAAGGCTCTCAGCTGGGGGATATGAGGGATTCCCGGATGAGAGGTCCTGGCCATTTCTCGTTCACTGCTGCACGGAGGTAAAGGGCTGATCCGGCAGCACATGTAGCCTTCCTCGTGAGCGAGTACTAAAAGGCAGAAAGTGCCCCAGTCGAATGAAATGGTTACGGAAACTGTCTGTATCTAACTCATAGAGAGTGTAGACAAAAGTGAAAAACTGTCCCAATAACATGAAATGGAACGCACGGCTATCGAATCCATTGCGTGGTCCGCAGTCAAAAGCAAAAGCTTACCGAGTAGATGTCGCTCGCAGCCTGACCATTCCTGGTGTGTGCCTGAGCAACCAGTGGCAAGCGAGATGCCCAACACATGGAAGTGAGGAACTAAAACACCCATGAGCAGGACGTGGCAACTCTTCGGGTGAGCCCAGTATCAGAGCAATATGTGCCGGCTCTGCAATTATGGAAGCCTCCTTGGATAGTGAGGGAATGCCCATGGTCTGCCCCTGCCTTCCTTTGAGGGTTGACCGTGATGTCATTGATCGTTCTATCTTGACCAACTGAGATGTGGGCGACATCACAACAATAAGTCTAGCGTGCCTCGAAACCCGAGGAAGGCTAACCTCATTAAAAATGCCCGCTGAAGTCGGAAGTGCCGTCCTACGGGTGGCAAAATAAAAATTGGCACTACGCATTTACGTCCGAGTGAAATGTCTCGTCCGAATTTCTCTCGTGCTAGGAACAGCTCTGACTACCTAGTTTCCGAATGCCGCTCTTGTTCGGAACAGCTCTGACTAGGTAGTTTTCCAAATGTCCTCCGTGCCTGGAAAAGCTCTGACGGGCACAAGGACAAACACATGTCCGAAAACTCGCTGAGTGGATACCGTCTGCAGACCTGTCTGGTATGTGCAGGAACGGGCCGGGGCAAACGAAATGCCCAATATATTGAAGTGAGGAATTAAAGCAGTCATGAGCAGAACGTGACGATTCCCTTGGTGAGCCCAGCACCAGAGCGTTATGTGTCGGCTCTGCAATTATGGAAGCCACCCAGGATGGCGGAAAATGCTATGGACTGTCCCTGCCTTCATTTGAGGGATGACCGTGCAGTCTTTGACTGTTCCAACTTGACCAGCTGGGAGGTGGACGGTTCCACAAAAGTGAGAGTCTCCCAGGAATGCTAACCTGATCAAAAATGCACGCTAAAAGTCGGATGTGTTGGCCTATGGGTTTTGGCCCTAGGGTGCCTAACGAGACACACCGCAATCACATCTGAAAAAACACTTCGGATGAACGCAAAGAAGAAGAAGAAGTACCTATAGGCAGGAATTTGTCTTTTATATGACCACCACTTCTGCTTTCTTTTTCACTTTCTACAACTGTACTAATCATGTTTGGTAGTTACTTATGATTTGATGCTGTCATGACAGTGTTTGCAACATAATGTCATCATCATCAAGTGCCCTGCTAGCTGGCGAAGGCGTTCATGGCTCTCCACAGAACTCAGTCTTTGGTGTTCTGGATCAACTCTACTGATGATATTCCTCATGCCACTGTCTCAATCCATCCAGCATCATTTCTCTTGTCTACCTCTGCCTCTCTTCCCCTCGATCTTTCCAGTGGTCACAATGTTCTTCAATTTCTCTCTTCTCATCACATCACCAAAGAAAGCTGTTTGTCTCTTTCTTATTATTGTATATAGTGTTCTAGTTTCATCAGCCTCTTTCAGGCAATCGTTGTTAGTTACTCTGGCAGTCCAAGGAATTCACAATATTTGCCTTAGGAACCACATCTCTGTTGCTTCTAAGTTCTTCCTAATTTGTTCATTTACATTCCAAGATTCGCTGCCACACAGCAAAACTGGTTCTATATAGCATTTTAGCACTCTCCTTCTTACATTCATTGATAGTGACTTATTGCATAAGATACTCTTCATTTTCTTAAATGCGGCATTTGCCTGCCCTATTCTGCTCTTAATCTCTATTATACATCTTCCATCTGATGTTATAAATGCCCCAAGGCATTTAAAATTATCCACTTGGTTAAGAATTTTCCCTTCTATTTCTATGTCACATTTTGGTGTCACCATTTTCTTTTATATCACCATTGTTACTGTTTTCTTGATATTCAAGGAGAGTTCTTTCTTTGCACTCTCTGTTAATACAATGTCCAACAATTGTTGTAGGTCTGTTGCATTATCCGCAACCAATACTGTGTCATCCGCATAGCATATGCTGGAAGGCCCTGGTTAACGCTGGGGTTATGTTCTTGGAAAACGCGACTTTAAGTGAAACGACGTATAGCGAAACACTATACAGGTGTATACACACACAGGTGACGACATTATGGCAGAACGTAGCGACCTAAAGTGAAGTTATGTCACATTGTGACGACATTATAGCGAAATGACGTACCGAAGTGATGTATAGCGGGGCCTTCCAGTATTGTTTATATTATAACCTCAGATTAGTATTCCTGGCTTCTCTTTGATCTCTCACATTATTACTTCACTATAGAGGGAGAAGAGATCCGGTGAAAAGACATACCCCTGTCGTACTCCTAGCTTTATCTGTTCATAACTAGTCTCTTTATTTCCCATTTTAATTGCTGCTACTTGGTTCCAGTAAATATTCTTTATTAGTTTTAAATCTTTCCCATCAATATTGATATCTTCCAATATTTTAATCAGTTCATCATGTTTTACTTTATCAAATTCCTTAGTATAATCTATGAAGCACAAATATCTGTCTTTCTGTGTCTCTATTGACCTTTCTATTAGTGTTCGTATAATATATGGCATTGTTTGTACCCTTTCCTTCCATAAAACCATACTGTTCTTCACTAATTTCCATTTTTATTTTCTTTCTTGTTCTTCTCTTTATAATTCTGAGTAGAAGCTTAGTGACATGGTTTAACACAATGTAAGTTGTTTATATTATGACCACCAACTGCAATCCATGGTAAACAGATCAAATGATATAATCATCATGATGTGCCATGTCGATAAGCATAAGCGATCATGGTTCTCCATCTCACACGTGTTCTTACATTATATGCCCACCACTGTATAATGAACATGAATTATGGGACAGAACTCATCCTTGGCAGATGAGAGAGGAGAGAGAGAGAGAAAAGAGAGAGAGAGAGAGAAAAGAGAGAGAGAGAGAGGGGGGGGGAAATGAACATGCACACGCGCACACGTCTGCCCGCCCGCACGCACGCACGCACACACACACACACACACACACACACACACAAAGTCTTGATGGGGATTGAAACTCACAACCACCAGGCTGACAAGCAAGCGTAGAAGAATATAATGCTAGATATATATTTTCAATTATCAAAATGGAACATAAGTTACTATATAATAAATATGATGCTAGATACATATTTTCAATGACAAAAACGGAACATAAGTTACTACATAGTAAATATGATGCTAGACGCCTTTACTTCTCCAGATCTCTGGTGCCAGTTAACTGATGCTGGTCTGACCCGAGACCTTCTGTGTCAGAAATATTAAGAGACACCTCTTCTTATTTAAGGATGGATTGGGAAGAAAAATGGAGAGAAAGTGTGCAAGAGGAAGACAGTGTTATATGCAAGCAGACGTCAAGAGATGGACTGGAAGAAACTGGCCTGAGCATATCATCAACATACAGAACAGAAAGTTGTTTGAGACATTGCAGATGCTCTTCAAAGTGAACAAGACACTTACTAAAGGAGGAGAACAAACAAGTGGGAAGATAACATCAAGACATGGACCAACAGCAACCTGTCAGAGTGTACAAACAAATGTCAACTTTCATTGTGAAGATGACACCTGATCAGTTGAATGCAACTATTATGTAGTTAATTATAACAGAGGAAATAACCAAGTAACTTCTACTTACCCACCACAGCAGCAGTATAAGCAATAGCAGTGCGAGAAGACCTGCAGTGACGGCAACTGCAATGATCCACATTTCCACACCCTTGCTTGCTGGCTTGTGAAGATCAGTGTTTATTTTCGTTATGACCTAATGATAAGAACACCCAGAATTGAAGACAAACCAAAAATGATTCCACATGTTCAAAATGTAACTTACTGTACACGAACAATTTTTCTAGTTTTGACACAGAAATATACGAAACAAACTTATTTGTGTGAAATATAAGTTGGGAAACTTGAACTGATCATTTATATATAAAAATCACAACTGATAATCTCTGTAGGGAAACCAAGTATAGGGATTTCTTTTATATTTTATACAGCAAGGCAACTAGCTTATATCTTCACTGACTCCAAAAGTTACAACCAAGTCATGTATCTGTTTTCATAATTCAGTCCATCAAACTGATCCATAACCTGATTTTATAACCACTACCCAAATCAAATGATGATAATGTCAATCCCCCTGAGAAATGAGTCAATCAGGCAGATCTTATGTATAGATGTGTATGGCAAGCAACAGTAAGTAATCATTGATTCTCTACTAAAATGCAGTACTTTCAAAGGCCAGAGAAAAACTACTACAATTATCACAATGTATTCCTGGAATAGCTTCAGATTACCTGTACCTTAATATGAATGCTAGCCAACAAAAATGGAAAGTGGAATTGATCAGCTTTATAAGAACATAATCACAAGTGACACTACAGATGTAGCGGCTAGAAAGGCTTCTTGAGGACACTAACAACAAACAGACATTGATACAACCACATACAAAATATTTTAAAAGTCACTTAGCTGAGGTACTGGAATCAACTGAAAATGCCTACACATAAAATAATCCTTGAGTGCAAAATACAAACTAAGTGCCACAATATTTGTGGGTCAATTGACCAGACGTAACGTAAGGAACAAATGGGATTATACAATCATGATTGCACTCTTTTCAAACTGACCAATTCCACTTTGTCAATCTATTCACTGTATCTCTAAAGATTTATTGCAGATCAACCAGTTTCATTTCTCTGAATAAGAATTGCACTGCAATGCCAAGATTAGGCAACTCGGAAACACTGGGATCAACAACTAGTAAAAACATGTAGAATTAAAACAAATTGTACCTCATGCCTCTTTATTCCAAATTTGCTCTTGTCAACAGATACAAAAAGATAAGGAACTGACTTCACTTGAGCAAATGCTATAGCTGTTATATGGTACATCTCAGTTGCTTCTCGTCTCTGAAATAAATTTGTATACTTTACAACATACAGACAGGCTAGACAACTTCAGTAAATACTCTTTTACTTATTCACTTTATTATTTATCTTGGATAAGATAAGAGCTGACAAATTCTATATATCTAGATAGGTCTACTCTAAGTAACAACCACTTTTATTTGCTACTATAAGCTGCTTCATTTCCATAATCCTTCTAAATGTTTTCTTAATCCTTTACTGCTTTCTCATTTTCTGCATATTTCATCTTGATGCTGTACACCTGTCTTGGTTTATTCTTAGCACATCCTTTACCATCTCAGTACATATCTTATCACCACAGTGAATGTCTTACCATCTCAGAACACAACATACCACATCAATGGTGTATTATTCCTATACACCTCACTATAAGCCTATTCTTGCCACATGCTCCACTTATAGTTTATTCTCACTGCTGGTCTTACTGCTGGTTTATGCTCACTGCAAGCCTTCTTTTCTAGTTTATTTTATGTAGGTCTCATTACATGTTCACCTTCAATGAAAAAAAGATTAGGACACATCACACAACCTTGTCTAAAGGTTGCTGGTGTTTATGGGTGCTGTCTGCTGCCAATACATGTTCTTGATTATTTGCAGATCTTTGATGTTAATGTTTAGTTGAGTCCTGTCTAACACCTTGTTTAATGTGTTGAAAAGTTAAGCAATATATAGGTAGAACTAAAATCTCTATATAGAAGATGAAAACAGGGATTAAAACTGCACTCATTTCACAGAAGATGATAATCAGTATAAGAATTCATAACTATATGATAGACAGAACTTTAATATATTTACATCATAAATGAATATAATATACAGCGATAAAGTATATGTATGTAAAATTATATAAAAAAATGAATACTTGAATATATATAACTTGCAATATATATCCTGATTATAACCCGAAGGGTTGATCAGGATATTTTTTTTTTTAAATGAAAGAAAAAACATGGTACAAATTACCTGAATAAAACTTCTGATCATCAGTCGAGATTGAACAGTTAGTATAAAACTCTCAGAAGGACCCATGTAACCAACACTGCACTCGATTAGAGTGCAGTATCTCTCAGAACATGCCTGAAAAACAAACAGAAAAGCTCATGAAACAAAAGCAGAAATAAAAAAGCAGCAAACTGTACAAGACAATTGTTTAAGAAAGCTCTGTGACTTTTTTCTAGTATTTAAATAATTAAATACTAAAAATAATAATACTTATCAATACATCGAAAATAGTGGATATATTGGTTCTAATTCTAATGAGTACAAATCTGCCTCGAGATTTCCTGACATTTTCCATTTTTTGTGAAATTGATGTGCTTCAAAATATGGTGTTATAATTGAGTTTAGGATGGTGTTAAGGTGCAGTTCTTGTAATATAGGTGAAGAAAAGTGGTGTATCATTATTAAGAAAATTTAATTGGATTATCAAACACAGAAGAAGTGTCTTGGTAAGTGGACATTTTAAATAAATATCACCCCTGTCTTAAAAATTATTTTTACCAAATCTAACATTATTATTATAATATTTCTAACCTCCAGCAATAGTAGCAATACTGATGTATTCATTGTGCAATCTCCTTTAATTGTATATATAATACAATATATCTGCTACCATTTTTACATCATTAGTGTGACACACCCCGACTTCCCATTTTCTGCCATCAATTTCTGTTTGGTCCAAACCCACTTTTTGTTTGACAGTGAATCAGTTAATATCTACTTTTTACAAAGGAAGTTATGGCTAAACTAAAAGTATTTCTAATTTTGCTTTATAAAGAGCTACATTAAAATTATATTACACGATAACTTTCATTCTAGGATACCCACTTATAGGCATGGTTGTGTATTGACTAGTGTCTTCATTATTGTCATTATGTGTAATGTCCAATAAACATGGGCAATCATGACTCACCATCTCACATAATTATCAGTCTCGATTTTGCCATGTAGCCTATAACCAAGGAAAATGCTTATCCCATTTCATGCCATGAGCCAATTTATATGAGAGCTAACCACTTTTCATTCCTATGGCAGTATTTAACATTCTTCTTCTTTTATCTTGAGACTCCTGGTGAATTTTAGACCTATAACCAGGCATGACAAGCCCTTTGAAGACCATTTGGTTGGTTGGTTGAATGTGGTTGTTTTCAACAGTGAGAGACAGTCAGTCTCATATCAACCCTCGTGAGTTACCTTTACGATATGCACAGGTCTACAGTGTTATTATTCTTTATTTTTCTTTTAGGACCCTGGTAACACATAGAGAGTATATGACACAGGACTACCCTTATTTTCACTTAAACTAGTTGGTTGTCACACAATTATCATTTCCATTTTTTTAATACTCAGAAACCTAAATGAAACTTTATACTGAATTTAAGTTATAAGTAAGCTAGCATGAGCTAACAAGAAACAAAAGCTATAATGCAATAATCACAGAATAAAATCAACTTACAACTGTGTTTGAACCAGCCTCTCTTTTCTTTCTAACTCCTTCACCATATAACTCTACTTTTGCATGAGGGTTGCCAAGATCTGTATAGCCCTGTGGAAAGAGTAAACCAAAACGTGCAATGTTAAATGAAACAGTACTTCTACTTTTGCATGAGGGTTGCCAAGATCTGTATAGCCCTGTGGAAAGAGTAAATCAAAACATGCAATGTTAAATGAAACAGAACTAAATACATTTAAGATAGAGGAGCCATTACAACATAGTGCTCAATGCACACTGCCTAATGTGCTTGCATACTTAAAGTGCTTTTTGTGATGTCTAATTACCAACAGGGATGAGAGGAGAACATACAAAGCTATCACGCATTATGTAAAAAGATATGGAAATACGGTATATGGCCAAAATATTGGAAGAGAACTATCTTCATTACAATACCAAAAAAGGGCAACCTGAAATTATGCACCAACTATAGAACTGTTGCCCTGATCAGTCATGCAAGTAAAATTCTACTAAAAGTCATAATGGGAAGACTTCGTAAGAAAATGGAAGAAGAGATTAATGTGGTTCAAGCTGGATTTAGACAAGGAAGAGGAAAAAGAGATCACATATTCAACATGCGTTTAATAATAGAGAAGTGCAGAGAATTTAACGTAAACCTATTCTCATGTTTTGTGGATTATTCAAAGGCATTTGACTGTGTACAACATCAGAAACTTTGGGAAATCATGAGGAATATGGGCTTTCCATCACATGTAGTACAACTCATAAAAATGCTCTATCTAGACCAACAAGCAGCGGTTAGAATAGATGGCGAGGCATCAGATTTGTTTGACATCAAGCAAGGAGTCTGTCCGGGCTGTGTGCTGTCACTCTAAATGTTTAACCTGTACGCCAAAAATATAATGAGAAATGTCAGAGATGATATAACTAGGAAGCAATATGATGCCCTAAATATCGGTGGCCATGAAATACAAGAGATTCGATATGCTGATGATACAGTATTACTATCCACATCACAGAATGGTATAGAAAACTTAATAACCTCAACCCAAAGAAATAGTGAAAATCACAACTTATATCTTAATGTAGCAAAAACAAAGATAATGCATACAGATAAAACTACTATGTAGAACAAAATATATGTTAATGAGGAAAGATTGGAGGTGGTGGAAAATTTTGAATATCTTGGGTCATTGATTACCAACAATGGTGACACAATGAACAAAAATAAACAATGATTATCAATCACTCTTCAAAGACTGAAACAACTGGATAAATTATGGACTGGGACAGATAGTACTACAAAAATTATATTTTTAAGAGCACGCATTCATTTTTCCCTTTGCAACATATGCCTGTGAGATCTGGACACTTACTAAACAAGCTGAACAGCGCATAAATGCCTTTGAATATAAATGTTATAGATGGGTTCTAAGAATATCTTGGGTAAAGAAAAGAACAAATGCATCCATACTTCAAGAGCTGAATATTGAAGGGAGTTGGCTATTAAAGACGATGAAACAAAGAAAATTGATATACTTTGGTCACTTGAAACGTCATGAAAGTTTGGAGAGAACAATAATGGAGGGGTATATGCCTTGGAAGAGAGGAAGAGGAAGGCCAAAGAGAAGATGGGTGCAGGATGTGGCGGATGATCTCCAGATGGGTGTATCAGATGCGGGACATCTTGCTTGTGGTCGAGAGGTTTTCTGGAAGGTTGTTATGGGAGTGTGGTTCTGCAAAGGACATGCTAAGGAATGAATGAATTATCAACAGAGTTTAAGTGTTTTAGCTTACCAACTGTGCTTGGTGTGATTATTTACCAACAGTACCTCATGCTCTTGCTTACCAACAGTCTTAGGATAATTACTTGCCAATAGTGCTTAGTGTGATTTTTACCAGCTATGCTTACTTTGATTATTTACAACAGTGCTTAATGTACTAACTAATCAATAGTTTACCAACAGTACCTAGTGTACTAGCTTGCCAATCATGCTAAGTGTATTTGCTTCCCAACAATGTTGATTGTGACATTACTTACATCTCTGAAAGACTATTGTTAATATATTCAGTCAAGTTGACACTATCAAAAGTTAAATGGCCTGTTTACAATTATTCATGTATTCTTTTATCCCATTTATGCAGTTTTTATTACTTGTACATTATACTTGTGATTATATATAGCTAACTGGAAAATAATAACAAAAATATATATTAAACGAACCGTTGCATTATTAGGGGTAAGGATGATGATTTTGCACACACCAATGCCTTCAATCTTCAGCCCCTTCTCTATCACAAGTACTGGATTGCCCTGTCTGTCATAGCTTGGCCACTTAATTTGAAGTTCTGTTTGATTCGTTGCACTAAGCCCTTGGTTTTTTAACTGAAAAACAAAAGACATCAAAATGAAAATGGTTCAAAAGCCAAGGTAAAGGAATAAATGTCTAGCAGAAGTAATGTAATACCTCCTTGTACACAGCCTGCACATAAACCCTATTGAGAAAGGTATTTCTAACTTTATGCAGAAAGACATAACAGAAATGTGCAGTGATGTCATTCAACATAAAATAACATAAGTTAAAAGTTAGTTGCATATCCTTTGTAGGACATGACAGTCAATCTCAGAGTTTTTTGGTTGTTTGTGATTTCTTGGGAAGTTAACATTCAGTTGTTTACCCTTGCCTTCTAAATGTCAGGCGCTCATTCCTTTGTATGGGAACCAATGCAAGGCGGTCTGCTTCCAAATTGTGTGCAGCTGAGGTTTGGACATTGTATGTAGGATTATGAATTGCATCTCATCTGTAACGCTTTCACCACAGAGCCACATAAAATAACAGAAAAAGCAGAAAGAAGATATGTGATTAAACAAGGATCAGTTGTTTCACTGTAAACACTCAGTAATTCTATCAGTATGCTTTTTTTCTGAGTTTTAATCCACCTTTTGGTAGGGAAATTCTGGGTGCATATAATATATGAGACTTTTATCTGATATACAATGTAATTATTTTTATGTTGTCACCAGAATTATTTACCAAATCTGAAAAATCACCCACGTTAATTACACATTACACCTAATAATTAATAAATTATAACAGATTATATAGCATATTAAAGGTAAATGGATGAGCATTACAGATCTAGTCACTATTTTGAAATATTTTATATTTACTTAGGGTTTATTTAAGAAACATGCAAATACTAAAAAAAAATAGTTTGAACATCTGAAAAGAAATTCCCTACTTAACCAAGTTCTTTGACAAAATATTTTTATTGCGGTGTGATCTGACAGATATTTTGTTTAGTTATTCAATTTATAAAAGCAGACACATTCTGAAAACAATCTTTGGATGATAGGTTTCTTCATTTGTCATATATTTCTAAGATTAATTTGTGATGAATTGTCACCAAAACCTATCAATTTCTAGTACTCAAATAACTATTCAGTTGAGGAAAGAAAAAAAGAAAAGCCATAAATTGACGAATAACATTAGTAAAACATATTGTTACTTTTAATAAATTACTAGGCACTGTAAATGTGATTCTTGCTGAATTTGATCATGTAATGTAACTGTTTAGTTGTTCACTACTCAAACATCGCATTGATTATTATAAAATATGATTTACCATGGTAAGTCAAAATTTAACATAACAGAATCAATTAAATTTTATTTCAGCCAAATTATCAATAAAGTCTTGAGCTGTGGAAGCACAGTGGCTACCAAGTTTGCTTGCTTGCCTAGTGGTCATGTGTTCGAATCCCCTTTGAGGCGGTAATTTTTTTCTTAATGACGTGGACTCCCATGTCGATCCAACCTCAAATGGGTACCAGCAAATTTTCCGGGAAATAAAGGTGGCTGATGTGATACTGGCCACATCACCCATCGAGTGTCAATTGATATAAAAATATTATGTTAACACCAAATACCCAATATGCCTCATGACATGAAACGGATCAATTACTTACTTTTTACTATCAATGAAGTCACTTTCAGTAACTTCTTACATTTATAAAATGCATAGGTTTTCTCAACAAAAACTCACTGACAAGCTATCGGTAGTAAACGATTCCTGTTTGTAGAATTTAGATGACTGAATCGGTCTCAGAAAAATCACAGATTATTAATAAATAGTCAATCAATAACAGTCACAACGATATCAAAGCATGCGTTTTAATGTTAACATCTGTTCCAGGTATTAATTTGGATAAATATGTAGAAGTGGAATGAGAAGTAGCAACAAAACGAACCTGATACTAATATTAGATTTTATAGTGACTGGAGCAATTTAGAATTTTAGTTACACAGAGCACAGTAAAAAAAATATAAAGGACCCTGCAATGTGCATATGGTGCTATCTGGATAATTTAATAGACTAATTGGCACTTAGTGAGTGATGTCAGTATCAAGCCATCCACCTTTACTTCCCAGAACATGTCCTGGTACCCAATTTAGGAGCCATGACCGGGCCAGCAGGTGATTGTCTAACAGAACATGTCCTGGTACCCAACTTAGGAGCCATGACCGGGCCAGCAGGTGATTGTCTAACAGAACATGTCCTGGTACCCAACTTAGGAGCCATGACCGGGCCAGCAGGTGATTGTCTAACAGAACATGTCCTGGTACCCAACTTAGGAGCCATGACCGGGCCAGCAGGTGATTGTCTAACAGAACATGTCCTGGTACCCAACTTAGGAGCCATGACCGGGCCAGCAGGTGATTGTCTAACCACCATCTTTTTCTGTTTTTTTGCACTCACTCACTTTGAACTCAAGCGTAGTCCATACACATTATTTACAGGACTGATGGACTGCATTTTGTGTGTGGATTAGCTTTCCCTATTAAAAGTGTCCCTCCCCATCAGGCGAAGCCATTTGACTTCAGAGGTACTTGTAATTTACGTCCCCAAGTTAAGGGCGACAGGTCAACATTTTAGTTCAGCTGTCCGGTGTAGGGGTTGACCGGCTAACCTCGGCATCAGCACAATGGATGTTAAAGAACATGCGCTCTTATCCATTCGTCCATATGGACCTGCAGAGCTACCATCTTACTGCGACGCCCGACAGAAGCATACCAAATAAACATCAAGAGATGAGTTATCTCCATTCAAGTTAATTGCATATCCTTTACAGGACGTCGCAGTCAACACCAGCAATTTTTGGCTGTTTGTGATTTCTTGGGAAGTTTATGTTCAGTAGTTTGCCATTGCTTTTTGAATTACTGGAACTCATACCAGTGTATGAAAACTAATGCAAGGTGGTCTGCTGCCAAATTGACCGCAGCTGTGTTTCAAACACAGTATGCAAGATTATTAACTGTGTCTGTAACCCCTTCACCACAGAGCCAGTCTCCATTTGATAGGCTGTCAATTTCACCTGCCCTCATTGTAACAGACATTGCTGGGTTCAGACTGGTCTAATAAGCCACCTCCTAACCCACTCTAAGACTGGCAGATGACAGCATGATCTTCTTCAGCAATGATTGTCAAACAACATCAACAATAAGAAATATCACACTACTAAATTCTCAGGAAGGCTAGTAGCCAACTAAACAAAATGTGTAAATGGTGACAGTATCAAATTTATGAAACCAGCAAAAATAGCGTATCTTATGTGGAAACAGTCTTCAAGAAAATTTACCTGAAATACATGTTTCACTTCTCTGCCATAATCTTCTTTAACTTCAGTCGTGTTTAGAACAACTAATTGTGGGGTGGAGATTCTGAAAGGTAAAAAGTGGCAGTGGTTACAATATGATTTAAATAAAACTAAGCTGCTACAGATTTTATACAAAGAATGCACAAATAACAAAATATTACATTACTAATGTAACTGAAGATGTTAAATACGTTAATTTTCATTCTCAGCCATATGATAGTCAGTCTTAGTATACATACATTACAGATCAATATGAAATATGTTGAAAAACAACATCTATGAAAAATTATACACAAAAATAATGCTAACCTAAGTACAACATATGCTATATATCCCAATTATAACCCAGGATCATTGAAAAGGACATTGGAAACAAAAATAACTAAAATATACGTTAATGAAGTCAGTGATGGCAAAGTTCAAAAAGGAAACTAGTTTAATGCTAATAACTCAGTAACATATGCTAAAACAGAAAATACCTCTGGTTCACAAAATTAGCCAATGCAACATAAGAATATACATAAAGTAACATAACAACCTACACGATAGCTAACATTGTGTGTTGTCTTTCTTTGTGTGCAAGTATGTGTGTGTGTGTGTACATGAAGTAATTACCCATATATGATGATGTCTGGGTCAGAAATTGTCACTGGAATTTCAAAACTGGCATAATTGTTGCCATAGGTGTCTGACTGCTCTGGGTTAGTGCTGAGAACAAACAAAATAAACATAAAGTTACACTGCAAATGTTTACATGAAGAAAAAATATGTTATAATTGTGCTGATTGGTTCATGCTTTCAGTTCCAAGTAAGATGTGATCTGTGACTGGCTCTTTGCCATGAATCAAAAACAATATGTAATGTACGCTTATTCATTTTACATTTGAATAAAAGCATATTAAAGCAGGGGAGCCGTGGAAATACAGTGACTATCATGCTTTCTCTCTGGTCTGGTGGTCTTGTGTTCAAATCCCCATCCAGGCAGATTTTTAAAACTGATCTGGGATCCCAGATTTACCCAGCCTAAAATAACTAGAAAATGTCTTGAAAAGTAAAGCCGGTCACTATGATATTGACATATCACCCATCTAGTGCTGATTGACGATAAAAATGTGGTGCTAGCACAATATACTCACTGTGCTTCAAGGCATGCAAAAGGGTCCTTTACATGCCTATATTAAAAAATGCTGGCCTTCTTTGTGGCACTTCCACTGTGTATTTAGCCTTTTGTAAAGTAATGGACTGGTGAATTTTTCATGGTGGTTATTTGCCCCATTGGGTATATACCGGAAAATCTGGGAGTGAAAGAGTTAATTAACTGGAAACACTTAGAATATGACAAAAGTTGGCAGTCATAAACAAGATTAATATTTCTCTTCTGGTGTGGCCTAGTGGGTTCATTCCACAGGAACTTAAATGTTAACTTCTCGTCCTTGATTTTGAGGCATAAATTACAAGTACCTCAGGAGTCAGAGAGGGTTCACCAGATGGTGAGCAAAATCAATCCACTGCACTCACTAGTAATAATACTAGAGTAATAGCACTTGTACGGACTATGCTGAAGTTCAAAGGAAGTGCACACACACAAATAAATAAAGATGTTCTTTAAAAGACAGGTGTGAATATCTTGGGCTGCCAGAGTAATTCATGAGTGGCTGAAAAATACTAATGAAATAATAATATTATATACACATATAAGAAGGAAACAAATAATCGTCCTAAGAATTACTGGCAATTAATTGCACTAAGACTGTTCGTAAGCAAGAACATGAAGTACTCTTGGTAAATAATCATACCAAGCATAGTTGGTAGGGTAGTGCACAAAGAATGCAGGGTGTTTTTTTAATGACTGTGCAATGTTGGAAAATATTGCTGGTCCAAGTTTTGTATTTACCTATTATGTTACATGAGAAGAGAAGCTTTGGAAAATGTAATGGCTGGAAAGGTCAGTGGTAGAAGAGGTAAAAGCAAACACAGAAATGGTGTTGGATGGACTGATGGTTTCAGAAGGAATATCATCAATAGAATTGATCCAGAACACCAAGGACTGAGATCTGTGAAGACGTATGAACAACTACGGTAGCTAGTATGTCACATCATGGTGATGCACAATTAGTTTGTATTTTGTTTAAAGAACTCACATGATAGTGATATAGATTGCCTCAACATGGAAATTCTACATATATCATAATTAGTAGGAGAAATATTTAGATTTGATTATGCAGTGAATAAATGCAAATCATTCGTTTCTATACAAAAATGTGAGCAGTGTTTCATTGTTTATAATATGTAGAATTACCTTTATGTATATTTCATAAATACCATTCTTTTCTGCTAATATAATATATTTACATGGATTTCCTTTCAATTCCAGGCAGATACTTAACTGCTTATTTAAGCAGTTATTCTTTTGTATAGTCCATGCCAAGAGGCATTGATTGGTCTTCCTGTCTGTCCACAACCTCCTGTCTCATGTAATGCCTATCAATTCTGAAAAAAGTCATTCCTCGATGCCATGATGCCAGACTGTCTAGCAGTTGTTTCTTTAAACTAATGAATGTCTGGGTCTGAAGTGGTTTAAAATAATAGCACAATGGGACAACACACAACACCAACAAATAAGTTGAACTAACATTTCTGAGAACATACTCCTTTCCTGTGGCAACATATAGGTGTCAGTCATGGACCATTTGCAATCACTAAATAAGAAAATTGGGCTTTTGAGCTTATATGTTACAGAAAAATTTTGGAATATCGTTGATCAAAAAGAAGAAAAATACCATTCTTTGCTGTACGTGCACGTGTGTCTTTTTTTTCATGCCCAGCAATTACTACTAAAGCCAACAAATACTTACCTATTTGCAAACAAGCTGAAGAGAAGTCTATCCTTTGTATTATTGGCATTTGTTGGAGTAAGAACCAGGGTGAATTCAGACTAAACAAAGATAAACATTTGAACATTTTGTTAAAACTGTGTACTAAACATGGATAGATATTCTACAATTTTGCAATTACAGTGTATAAACTGGTCTATGCTTGTCTGCTGACTTGGTGGAAATGTGTCTGAATCCCCCTCAAGGAGGGGATATTAAAATCCCAGGTTGACCCGGCCTAAAAATACCTAGAAATACTTTGGGAGATAAGCTGCTGGTGTGAAATTGACCTTATCACTCATTGAGTGCCTAATGGTCAATGAAAATATAAGACTAGAACCACATATTCAGCACCTCATGACATGGAAAAGGATCCTATTTGAAAAAAAAAAACAAACAAACAACTTCCAAAGCATTAAATCATTATTTCAATAGTGGTTAGGTTTAATTTCCAGTTAAAGTTAGTTGTATGTCCTTTATGGAACATTGCAGTCAACCCCAACATTTTTTTACTGTTTGTGATTTACTAGGCAAGTTTACATTCAGTAGTTTGCTATTCCTTTCTGAATGACCGATGCTCATAGCATTGAATAAAAACTAGCGCAAGGCGGTCTGCTTACAACTAGCCTTCTGCTGTGTTTCGAACACAGCATGCAGGATTGTGAATCACATTCATAACCCCTTCACCACAGCATACATTAGGACATAGAACAATGAGTTTGAATAACCAGTTCAATAATGAGTTAGAATAAACAGTTTCTTATTTTAGCGTTTCCTTCCCAGTGTAATTTCTGGTACCCATTTGTGAAAAGCTAGATAAGCCAATGAATTGTGTGTCCTTCTTAAGTCCAGAATGTTGTACTGCAAGACTGTACACTATCCATTAAATCACAACTGTTAATTAATTTTGAATCCATAGTTAAATAACATATAACATGTTGAAGAAGAACGTTATGTTGTACTCTTTATTTTGATTAGCTTTCAAAATTAGATGTTTCCCAGTCAAATAAAATGGCATTTATAAATATACAATAAATATTAAGTTTGGCCACATTAGCCACATGCAATGTCTGCAAAATTATGCATAAAAACTACAAAATGAACCAAAATAAGCTCACACTACCTATCCACTGTATTCTTGATGAGTTATACTTCTAAATTCCATCACACATTCTTTCAAGAAAGGCCATATTTAAAATAGTTTCCATCTGAAAACTTGTTGAACCTGCACTAAGCTAACCTCTCTATTGTCTGATTGTTCTCTTATAGTCTTTTGTCTGTGTGTGTTCTCAAAGTGTGATTTGCATGAACTGGGACACAATGATCAGCTGTACCACTTCCTTCTATCTTTGACTCCTTAAAGTAGCTTTACATTCATACAATTGTTTATTTAGTATGTGACCTGATTAATATATTGACATTGGAATAGAGTAAACAATGTCTGGGCACATTTCTCTCAGTCTTCTAGGTGCTGCTTAACTGAGTGTCTTTTTTAAACTGTATCTGTGTTCTTTGCTACAAGTTGGTTGTTATTAAAAATACAACATTCATAGGCTAGTATTTTACTTTGCATAGCATGAGAATGAGTTTATATTTGACACAAAGCTTATGACAAGTTCTGGAAGCACAGATTTCAAGCTTAATAATGATGTTAAGAAAATCATTATTAAAGTTGCATGGCATATTGATCTCGAAGGATGGAAATATTAGTGAATTTTTAAAGGTACAAGAATAATATGGAGATGAACTATTAGTAAAATTCCATAGGAAAAGAATTATAACGAAAGCAACTCTCTGTAACCTTTCATGTGCTTAGGATGATATAGCGGGGAACTATTAGTAAAGACTGATGACACAAGGATAATAGGGAGAGGAACTATTAGTAGAATTCAATGGGATAAGGATAAGTGAGAGGGGAACTATTAGTAAAGCTTGATGACATAAAATAATAGAGAGAGGAACTATTAGTAACATTTTATGGGATAAGGATGATGAAGGAGATGACTATTAGTAAAGTTTGATGACATAAAGATATTATTTAATTAACATAGATGAACAATAAGTGAAGCTTGATGGCATCAGGTTAATAGGGAGAGGAACTATTAGTAACATTTTATAGGATAAAGATGATGGGGCAGATGACTATTAGTGAAGTATGATTGCATTAGGAAAACCACTCTCATAAATGCTTCCTTTCTGTCACTCATGGATTCATACATCACTCACTCATTACATTTTCTTTTTCTTTAATTACCTCAGAGCTTTTTTGCATAGGATTGCCCAAGCCACATTGAACTTTGGTGTTGTCGTCTTTCAAGGTGTCGCAACTGATGGCAACATTGGACCTCTGATGTGAAATGGTTTTATAGGTGACTCCAGCAGGAAGATCAATCCATAAATTTGTATTAAAAGAATCTTCACCACGATTGAAAACAATTAAGATCACCTCTAAAGGTGTAGAGCTACCTATTCTGTGTTCGCTAGGGACTCTGTAAAGAAAAGAAAATGTTAACGAACTTCAATAACAAAAAAGACAGAAAACTAAACTGAAAATTAATCTAACTGAAAACTATCATTATGACATTTGCACAATGACTGGTGTCTAGCAGGGGGGTATTAATTCATTTCCACTTTCTTTAATCTCTCTCTTTCTCTCTCTCTCTCTGTCTTGCATATATTATAGTCATCTATAATGTATGCGTTAAGAAGTTTAGTTTATTAGATAGTTGTAAGACTTCAGGTTGTCCTTTATCTTCCATGAACAGCATAAATATTTTATCTGTGACCTATAACCCTCCAAATTTCATATTGCCATTCCCACATGTATCACTTATATAGGGGTTTTATTTTTATTTATAAAATGCTTATACTGTCAGGTCTTAGTCAGATATGACTGAGCTACTGTATGACAATAGATGGTACTACCTGCTTTCTGTTAGAACCAAATTTCGGGGGGCACTTACAAAACCTGACACCCCACATTGTGCCAACGGCTTTGGGCGGAAGAGTGCAATTGGGAGAGTACAAGCCTTATCCTGGTGTGAGCAAATGCAACCTAAAGACAAAATGTCATGGCAGGGCAGACCAGGCCCTAAGCCTTGGTTGGCAGCTGGTCTAGGATCAAAGCTTCGACAGGTGGACAATTAGAGCATTGCTTTGCTGATCCGGCAGCTTCTGCAGTTTGTCTTGTTCCAGATGTATAGGTATTACCTTTCCTCTGGAGTGAACTAGGTAGGCCGAGAGAGGGATCATGCTGCATGGGCAACACATGGTCTCTATATTTTAGCCCAGGCTTTGTGCTATGGAGAGGCAATAACTCCATCCCTGGTCTTAACCGGTCTCGGAATCAAAGCGAGAGGTAACATTTACGGGTTATAAGTCCTTGTCAATTGGCGTAGACATGGGGCACCACGGGTTGCCTCTGATGGTGGGAGACACCTACAGGTGTCACTGATCACTACCACCCGCCTCAAGCTGGGCAGTCCTCGCCCAATTGGGTGCTGATCCGTCACAGCCTGACTGCTTCAATGGGTGCTTGGGACTAGGACAAAATCTGAATCACAGGCTGTAAAACCAATGCACCAGGTACTAATAAAAAGAAAAATAGAAACCTCAAGCTACGGCTTGCAACCTGGAATGTAAGAACCATGTGTCCAGGATTTTCCACCGACTTGATGAATATTGACGATGTGAAAAAAACACGGCTGTGATTGATGCTGAACTCAATTGTCTTAATACTGATATTGCTGGCCTGCAGAAGACTTGCCTTGCTGAGGAAGGGTCACTCAGGGGAAAATATTACACCCTTTTTTGGAAGGGTAGAGGGCAGGCAGAAAAAAGGCAACATGGTGTGGGCTTTGCAGTGAAGATTTCACTACTGGGAATGATTGAAATTCCAGCTGGAGGTAATGAAAGACTATTATCCCTGCGCTTGGCAACCTCTTGTGGTTTTGCCACCATTATTACTGCATATGCACCGACACTCGCTTCCTATGATGATGTGAAGGATTCATTCTATGAAGAGTTAGACTCTGTGATCAAGGCAGTTCCAAAATCCAACTACATTTATATGCTCAGTGATTTCAATGCTTGTTTGGGCAAGGACTCAAGTTCATGGCCAGTGTGCCTTGGAAAATACAACATCGGTCGCATTAATGAAAATGGGCAAAGGCTGCTGGAGCATTGCACTAGAAATGACCTATGTATTACAAACTCCTAAACGTAAATCTAGCCCTAGGATTAATATTATTAACACTCACAATCCTGAAAAATGCTTCAGTTTCAACAGCAACTTGAAGATGCGTTCACTGATACATCAGAAAATTGTACAGTAAAATGAAAAGTGGGGTAAACTTAAGGAAACTCTTTATAAAACTGGTAGGGGTTTACGGCACTGTGGATTACAAGAGGCAGGACAGGTTTGCGGCAATGAGGCAGTAGTAGGAGTAATTATTCAAATCTGTTAACTAAGCTTGTAAGGTAGTCAGAATTTCTCTCTATATATATAGTGGACCTAAAAGTGTGTGTATTGTCACCTGCACTCCAATGAAGGGTTTTTATTTTGGGTGAAAGGAATCTTTGGCAACTCTGATGGCGTAGTTTAAATGTTTCTTCTTCTAAGAAGAAGTAGAATAATTATCATTGCAACTTTTACACTCTTCACTGATGTTATTATTGGAGTGCCTGCTATCGCATAAAGCCTGATGTTGAATTTTGACTAATTTATATTTGTGGCATTTAACTTCACATTAGTAATTCTGTTTTACCACATTCTGGACTGGGAACCAAGGCCATTTAATCAAGCAATTGCCATACACTACACAGACTGGGAATTATATTCTTTCTGTGATAGATAATATCCTTCGGCTTTACCTTGTTGTGTGAGGCAGGCGTCCTAAGTGATGTCTTCCTATTAAACTTCATTTTAAAATCAATCTTACATTATTGTTGTTTCTTTCAAAGATATACATTTTATACCTTTGAGAACAGATGTACTATTTGTTGATATATTACATAAGCAGTTATCAAGAGCTGATGATGATGATTAAACACAGACTGCCTTAATTTGCCAGACTAAGGCCAGCGAAAAGTTTCATTGTGCAGCAATATTTTTACTGCAGTGCAATCTGACAGCTATATTTGTCACATATAAACATAGAATATATCAGAAAACAGTAATCTGACAAATTATTTCTTAACTTTTCACACATTTGTAAGATATACTCTGAGAAAATGTTGCTTAAAAACTATCAAACTATATGATTGAATCACTACTCAGACAATCAAAATTATAAACAAACAAATAAAATTATGATATCGCTTCTTCATCATCATCATCATCATGTGCCATGCTGTTGAACGTGGGTGGTCATGTTTTGCCATCTCACTCGATCACCAGAGTCGTGGATCAGCTCCGTGTTTCTGTTGCTTCTTGCTCAGGATAAATTACTTAGCATTTTAAAAGTAAAGTTTACTAAAATGTATTTTTATTGCTACTTATTTGGTTGATTAACTATTCAGATTTAGCATGGAAAACATAATGTTATGCTGATTACATGTCACTCTGAATTATCATTATATTATGCCCTGTCAGCTGGCATAGGCATTAATGTCTCTCCACAGACTCAGTTTTTGGTGTTCTGGATCAATTCATTTAATGATATTCTTACATGCAAATGTCTGTCCATACAGCAAGATTTCTCTTGATCTTCTCAGACTATTTTCCCACTGATTTTTCCAATTGCATGATGTTCTCCAGTGCCTCTCTTCTCATGACATAACCAAAGAAAGCAATTTGTCTCTTCCGTATGATGTTCTAGTTTCATTAGCCCCTTCCTGGCAATCACTGTTAGTTACTATGGCAGTCCAAGGAATTTGCAACATTCATCTGAGGAACCACATTTCTGTTGCTTCAAAGTTCTTCCTAATTTGTTCATTTACATTCCATGAAAGCAAAACTATCTCTATAGAAGATTTTAGCACTCACTTTCTTACATTCAATGATTGTGGCTTATTGCATAAGATATTGTTTATTTTCTGAAATGCAGTTTTTGCATACCCTATTCTGCTCTCAATGTTTGTTGTACATCTTCCATCTGATGTTATAACATGTATTTAAATGGTACATTAACTTTTCGTACATCTAAAATTGAATAGGTTTTCTAAAAAATTTATAATCTTAAACTGTCAATAGTAAACCACAGTTTGTGGAATACGGAAGGACCACTGTTTTGGTCTCAGATACACACAAGTAACTAACAATAAGTTGATCAAATTAAAGTCATCCTAGCATTAAAAATAAGTAATTAATTAAAAGTGAACTTACAAACAGCATTGAGACTAACCAGAATCATATATTTGATGCTACTGCAAACTTTAGTATTAGACGTTATACATCTTATACAAATCTAATAATGCTTCTTGAAATCTAAGACAGTGTGACCTGTTAAACATACAATAATACTAACCTGACTTGAGTGACAGCAAGATCTGGTATACAGATGTTATCAAGTCCACAGTCTTTTAATATATGTGCCTGTTTAGTAAAAAATAAACCAACAATAATTATTTATGGTTAAAAGAATAAGCATGTGCTTACAGGTGTTAAGAGCAGCAACATCTAATTAAAAAGAAAACTTTAACATAATATTAAATATGCTCCTTATTGCTTCAAGTAAATATAAACAAATAACAAAATGATAAATAGTAAGTAGATGGATTTGATGAGACTGTCAGGAGAAATTCATGGCTCTACACAACATGGAAGTGCTACTAGAGACGGAGAAGTGAACTGAAGATAAGTCAATACAGAAACATGATATGTGCTCCTAATGTTTTTCTTCAGTTGTATCCTGAGCTAACCCCATCAGATTGGTTAGCAAACAATTAAATTATATATATATATATATCTATACAATATAGTTTAGAAGTGTTGCAGAGAACTGCAGATATGGACATCAAGGTTAAGAGGGAAAAATGTCAACAGCTCAGAATAAAACTTGATGGAGACTAACCTTTAGATGATGAAAACAAGGACATTACAATACTCATAATAATGGCTGCTCTATAGGGTTTTAACTGTGATGACTTAGCAACAGAATCACTGACAAACAGCAAATGTTGTTCTCTCACAGATGTCCTCCCCTCCCCCTCAAATCTCTGGTTTCTAACTGTGACGACATTACAGAATCACTGAAAAGTAGTAGTATTGCTCTCCCAGACATGTCCCTATCCCTAGGGTCTAATTGTGGTGACCTAACTAGAAAATCACTGACAAACAACATTGCTGTTCTGTCAGACATATTCTCATTCCCTCATCAAATTAAATATCATGTGCCTCCACCATCTTCTATTCTTGGCATCTCTCTACAACTCAATGTAAGCCTGAGCCCCAGAGTCATTGCATGCTTGTGTGATGATGTTATTTTCTAGCATGTCCTCTTTTTCTCTTGCCCTGGATCTTGCCCTCCAGTATTTTCAGTAATGGACTTCCATGTCTCCCACTATAAGCTAGTCGTGATATTGTTATCCTATACAGACAATTAATAAGCAAGTGATTTATACATTAAAAACAATCTTGTACTGCTGTAGCTATGCATTGTTTATCTCCATGTCTCCAATTGTGACCAAGTCATGATATTGTTATCCTATACAGACAATTAATAAGCAAGTGATTTATAGATTAAAAACAATCTTGTACTGCTGTAGCTATGCATTGTTAATCTCCATGTCTCCAATTATGACCAAGTCATGATATTGTTATCCTATATAGATAATTAATAAGCAAGTGATTTATAGATTAAAAACAAATGATTTATTGATAATGTATAAGAAGATAGTTTAGTTATAATGAATAAGAAGGCAGTTCATAAATAAAAGAAGCTAAAGATTTATAGATAATTAATAAGCAAATTATTCTTAGATAAGATGTAATAAAATCATTTAATGATAATAAATGGACAATTCTTCTTCCCTTGTTTGTTCTATTAAAAGTTGTTGTTTGCTAGTTTTGCACATTGAGTTGAGTTGTAATATTTGTGCCTTTTGGTCTTGATATCTAACTTTGGCACAGCACTTTTTAAGAACCAGGTTTGCATTCCCTCTTCACCACATGCTATAAATATTCTTTTGTAAGTTAATTTTCTCATTAAAAAAAGTATGCCGTGAGAGCAGCATACACCTCCTTCTTTTTATTATTTCTGACTGCTGAGGAATACTCAGTGTTGCAACATGCACATGGAATCTCTTATCTTCTCAATCTTGTCCAAAACAACTTGGCATCTTATTCAATACCCAGAATCAGGGGAGAATATACAATCATTAGGTTTCTTAAAACAATCATCATGAGAATAATGCTCCTTACTATATTCACATATGTCATGTTTTCCAGTTTGATGCAAACGTCAGATCTCTTGAGCTTCATCAGATTCCAAGTACATAAATTATTGATACAAAATAAAATATATTCAGCACAAGGGAACTTACTGTAAATGATGTAGCAGTTGGGATATAAGCATCAAGGATTGGTGGCAATTCTCTGCGACCTCTGGATCTCAGACTTTCTTCATTTAACTTGAAATTCATAGTTACTTTGATAGGACTGAGCTTGTCATTAGGATCTTTCTGTAAAATAATTTATCAAAAAATGTTACATGATCAATATATAAAATAATTAGAAAACGAAATAGATGTCAAACAATACATGTATCTATAGTCATCAAGTGCCTTGTTAACTGTCATGTGCAGCCATACTTCTCCACATCTTGTGGTCTGAAAATGCATGTATGAAAACTTTTCTGTGTCATGACACTATATATATAAAAGAGAATGTTTGTTTGTGTGTGTGTCCTTTATGCGTTCCTGAACGGTCCATCCGATTGTGATGAAATTTTGTACAGAAGTTGTTCTCACTCCCGCGAATCCAACTGAAATAGTTAGTTTAACATCAAAAGTTTTTCCTCAAGCATGAAAGAAAATGGCATTACAAGCTTCAGAAACAGACGAGCTACGGAAAGCAAGACTGGAACCCAATCGAGTGTACACTGCTCAAGCACGTTCATCTGGAAACCAATCGAGTACACACTGCTCAAGCACATTCATCTGAAACAGGTGAGCAACGGCAAGCAAGACTGGAAACCGTTCGAGTACGCGATGCTCAAATAAAAGTGTATAGAGATAATGCATATTTCAGTAAAATAGAATCTATTCTATTTAAGACTATTCCAAAAAAAAAAAAAAGTTAATATTTATTCTCTGGTAACTAATAAAATATCAATAAATTAGCTGCAAGGGCCCAGGGGACGAACGCATCCTCTGTGCGCTTAGAGAAATGTATTTGAATGTATAATAACTACTTATATGAATTAAATGAGACGTCCCCCACCACGGGCTAGGCGACACTGGCCGGGTCATCAACTAGTCTACTATATATTGTAACCTGTTTGAACACTACCTCAGGACAGACTACATGCCCCCTTAAAAAAAAAAAAACAGCAACAGAGACAATAATAATAGTAAATTATCTCGAACTACAACTAGCCAAAAAAAAAAAAAAATACATTCCCATATTTATGGCACATTACACCCACCCTGGGTATTCATGAGGCCCATGTTAAACATTGCCTCAACGAGTCATGTATAACTGATTATTTTTCATGCGTTTTAATGCTTATTGTTCTTTTGTTGTCAAAGAATTGCTTCATAAGAGATGTTGAATGAAAAAATGTATGAGGAAATAGAGAAGAAGGGCAGAATGTCAGACGGGCCTGTGTGCCCAATTCTTAACCCTTTGAAAATAAAGATTTTCGTTCGTTCATTCGTACGCGCGTGCGCACACACACACACACACACACACACACATACATTATATATATATATATATGGCCGGCTCCCTGGCCGAGGGATTAGCAGCTTTCTCCGCAACCCCAAATACTCTCGTGGTTGACGTGAGCGCACGAGAATTGGAAGCGGTTCGAGTTGTGCCAGTAACTTATGAGAGTATGGAGCCGGTCGCTCAGAAAGTCGTGGCGTGCTGATGAGCGTAATCTAGCCTAGGAATCATCATACAGCTGAAAGATGCTGATGTTGACCGCAATATCCTGAAACAGGATGGACACGCAAAAAAAAAAAAAAAAAATATATATATATATATGGATTTTTTACAGTAATACATTTGCAATTTTTCATTGTGGTTATTGTCACATTTTATCATCTACTGAGGAATCTTTTGGGACTTAAGTTAATGCATTTTGTGCCAGCCTTCTGCATTATTCTTACTGATTTAAATCTTACATCCTGTACTATATCATAATGATCTTTATTATGTTAAAACAAAAATATTCATTATTAATGATCTCTTAATACGACTGTTGAAATAAGCATTATCCAATGTTATCGCATGTTTACTGCTTTAAAAGAATAGTTTTCCATTACTACCTTTACCAAAATGCCTATTTCTCATCATTGCATCACTGCTTTTTGTCTGCATACATACATTATAAACAGATTTACAAAAACTGTACCATGATTGCTATGTGAAAAAAATGTGAACATATGTTTACAGTTTTGTTTCATGACACAACTGAAGACATGTCAATGGTTATTGTTTCATCTGATATGACCAAACTGTAACCATAGCTGTTGCCATCTTTGTTATATACACTGACCATTAGATAACAAGAACACAGTTGAAAGTTTACCTTTACGAAAGCATGGGAGGATGTACAGAATTCGTGTGCTTTCTCAATTTTGTAGGTCTTAGTCTCTGTGTAATTGGCCACATTGTTGGTGTAAAATGCCCGCTGCTCGTGTACACTTGTGTTGTCTTCTTTTGCATCCAACACCCATGCAACATCAAAGACTGACGATACAACAAAAGTAATGCATGATAATGGAAGATTATAACTGTACATTGTCACATAAATCATTCGGTTCTTTCCAAGCACCATTTTCACTTCCTTCTTCTTCCTCTTCCTTCTTTTTCATCTTCCTTTTTTTTTACTTCTTCCTTCTCTTTGTCTCCTTCTTCTGCTTTTCATTTTCTAATGGCACATAGCCTCAAACAGGCCATGCCAAACCTAGGCTTGCTTATGATTGGTTGGATTCTACAAATAGTTTTCTACAGCTAGCCATTCTCATGCCAACACTTCTTAGTCACCTCTTACAACATTCATGGTTGATTATTATTATTATTATTTACTTTCTTTATGGGTACCAATAACACACAGGTGATTTGTGCATTTAACCTCTTTAACTGATTCTCTGTCGTGGACCGATTGGTCGGTTCCACCACCCTATTTTGGCACCCGCGAACCGATAGTTTGGTTCGGTATATATAGTGCATTTATTGATCAATTTCTCCTGTTTTAGTCCACAATTTTTAGTGTCCCATTGAATTAAACTTTACAACGAAAGATTTCGCTTCCGCCCGTGTGCAAGAGCACGCTTCTTGTTTAGGAGAAATTGAGTTTGGTGTGATTTGAAATAATTCTTGTGATTTGAAATTCGAAGTGACAATAGCTTCTGGTTCTGGACATCATAGGTTTTAATAAAATTACTGTTTTAAACAATTTTATATTATAGTTATTGTGATGTAAAGAACTTTGTTAAAGATTCTAAAACTTCTGCCACGTACAGTAGTCAATTAATTTAGAAGACGGTCATTATTTCAAAAGAAATCTAACAGTGAAAGTTCCTCATATTATGATGGCAAATGCCGACTTATGCTTGCGCTAATAGGCCACACTTGTGCCACTAAATTTACTTTGCCTATCACAAAGTATTTAAGGAGTATATAAATAATTAAATTTAGAATAATAATAATAATAACTAAATACAAAATATTGTTATATTGTTTCTCAGTACCCTACCCCTCAGTAATCTGCCTGATGTGTTCCTGACATTTTCCATTTTGTGTGAAAATTATGTGCTTCAAAATTTTATGATTTCATTGTGTTTTATTCGTGTTATGGAGCAGTTCTTGTGATATTCGTGAACACAAGTGTTGTGTGTACCATTATTCACTAAATTTCACAGGATTAGCTGTGGCGGATAGAAAATAACACCTTGGTAAGTGAATTTGTTTCATAATTTTTAACACTTTAATTTCAATTGTTATTACTAAACCTCTCATTATTGTCATAATATTTGTAACCTATCAATTAATTATTAAAACTGTTATGTTCCCTGTGAATTCCTCTTTAATTTGATATTCAATACAATACACCTGCTACCATTTTAACCATTTTAAAAGCATTATTGTAACACACCCCTACTTCCAATTTTCTGCCTTGAATTTTTGTTTGGTCATGACCGCTTTTTTGTTTGGCAGGCAATCAGTTAAAAATAATGGATTGATAATTTTACATAAAGGTTATTTCTTCCCCAACTCCCAACTCACCTCACCCCTCAAATTGGACATCTGCTAGAAAACCTTCTGGAACTAAAAGAGTTAACTATGATAAGTGGCTAATAGAAGTCCTATTTCTATGATAAGTGGGTAAAATAAGTCCTATAGCTATGATAAATTGCTAACAGAAATCCTATATTCATGATAAGTCTTATATCTATGATAAGTGACTAATAGAAGTACTATAACTGCGATAAGTGGCTAATATAAGGGGCGTTCATTTGAAATCCGTTTGTGCTGCACCGCGCGTAATTGCGTACGTTGAACATGATCATGTCATAGTCATGTGATAAGTACTGACCAATAAATAAAAGAGCACGTGCTTATTGTCCCATGATGCATAGGTTCTGTTTCTGACTGTTGAGAAAATGGCTGGGTTGATCCAAAATCCGTCCAAAGGAGCTCAAAGAGCAGTGATTCTGTTTCTTTCATTTGAAGGATGTCGACCAGTGGACATTCATCGAAGAATGCATGCAGCATACGGTAACAAATGTGTGTCGAAGACAACAGTGACAGACTGGGCACGAATGTTTTGGAAAGGACATCTGTTCATGACAGGTCTTCGACGACCAGGTCAAGTGCATATTGTTGCAACAGAAAAAACCATCTCCAAAATTGATGCAGCAGTACAGATGAACCGTTGTCGAAGCATGCGTTCTCTAGTGAAAAAATTTGATGTGTCAATTGGGACAATTCAAAAGGTCATTTGTAAGAAATTGCAATATCGGAAGGTGTGTTCACAGTGGGTACCATGGATGTTGACCGACCACCAAAAAGAGGAACACATGGGATGGTGTTTGAACCACTTGCTGCATTACAGAGTGGAGGGTGATGCATTTCTCGTCCGCATAATGGCAGGAGATGAATCATGGTGTCACCACTTTGAGCCGAGCAACAAAAGAGAGAACATGCAATGGAAGCATGCTGGATCACCAAAAGCCAACAAGTTCAAGTTACAGGTTTCCGCTGCTAAGGTTATGCTGAGCGCATTTTTTGACCATGAAGGGCTATTGTTGGCTGACTTTAAAGAACCTGGTGTTAACATCAACTCTACCCACTACTTGCAAACACTAAAAAGCTGCAAAAAGCCATCAAGAATAAACGACCTGGCATGCTTTCTCGTGGTGTGGTTTAGATGCACGATGATGCTCGTCCACATGTCGCAAAGATTGTGCAGGAAGCATTAGCAAGGAAGAAGTGGGAAATTCTGCAACATCCAGCCTATAGTCCTGATTTGTCACCATGTGATTTTCATGTGTTTGGACCTCTAATAAAAGCTCTCAAGGGGCAACGATTTCACACAGATGCAAAAGTAATGAACGTGGTAAACACTTGGTTCAGTGAGCAACCACAATCATTTTTTTGCAGGGCATTCACCGCCTACCTAAACAATGGGATCATAGTCTAATGCCTACGGTGACTTCTTCTGACCAACCCATGGTGCATAATTCATTCAAAATGAATGCTTTATTTAATTCTACCACACCTGTTAATGTTTCTTTCATGCTTTTGTAATAAAGCCTTTGGAACGGGTTTCAAATGAACGTCCCTAATAGAAGTCCACGGTTAATTAAATAAAAGCTTACTTAGCTGTTCAGGAACTCCAACTCCATGATACTCAATACAGGATAAAACTGTGAGACTGAAAAACAAATAAGAGAAAATTGCACTCACTGACATATAAACTGTGCACAATGACAACCAGAATTAAAATTTCAAGTTAATGTGAAGCATGAAGCATTACAAAAATTAGGATTTATGCATATAAGCTTTAATATGCTGATGAGACTTTATTATTGTCAACAACACACATGGAAAATCAGAAACTAATGAAGTCAGTGTAAGAGTAGAGTGAAAAGCAAAACTATATCTCAATGCAATAACAATAAAATAATGACAACCGATAAAGCAAATGTGTTATCAGATTATTAATTGCAGGAGAGAAATTACAGAAAGTGATTGGTTTTGAATATCTAGGTTCACTGCCAATAGGCAATGGAAATATGACGACGGAAATTAAAAGAAGAACGAACACTGCTCAGCAAAAACTTAAACAATTGGAACCCTAATGGACTGGAACACAAGAAAGACGGAGTATGTATAATTTCCAGGGGAAAAATATGGGTATGAAATTTGCATATTTAACAAATCTGCTGAAAAGTTCATATGCACTTTTGAATATAAGTTAGTTAGTTAGTCAACAGATCATCCTCATTGCACATCTAACCATTCAGTCCATAAGTGCTCGGATCCCCTGCTCAGTAAATCCCACAGCGTGTAGCGGCTAACGACACAAGTTCTGTGTTGGTTTATTAATCTTCTTTGGCTTCCTGCGTAGTGTTCTTGTTTGGCCACATCTCTTTTAATTTGCTGTTCTCACATCCTGACCATTGTTGTAGATTCACAGTCATCACTTGGTTCTTGCGAATGACTTAATTCTCATAAAGCATTCAGAATGTCAGCCTGGTCCTAGGCGTGACTGCCTTCCACAGTAGCATTACCCGCAAGCTTGTCAGCCCATTAATTTCCTTGTACACCCAAATGCCCTGGCGCGAAAATGAAACTAATCTTTGCCAGCCGATACTGCTCCAGAGACAGCAACCACTCTCTTCGGATCCATCCGATCTTTATTTTCTTGAGCATGCTCATTGAGTCACTAAGGAAACATGTCCTAGTGAATGTCTGTGTCTCAAGCCATGTTACTGCTTTACTTACTGCCATGACTTCCAGTCAGGCTACTTGTGGTCAAAGCAAAAGCACCTGAATCTTCCTTCACAGTTCTCCCTCCGGCCTGAGCCATAAAGACTCATGAACTTTTCACTTGTTGAATTACCGATCCATCTGTGTAAATGACAGCATCACCGTCTAACGAAGTCTTGAAGATCAACGCTTGTACTTCCGCTTCCACAGTAGCCGAATTTTATTGTCTGTATTTTCTGTCTACTTGGATGCAAACTGAAAAGGACTAACAGAAATCTGTTGGCACTTGTACCCACTCCTCGCCAGGTTCTAAGGCCTCAAGTGAACACACCTGTTGAAGAATGTCTTCGGCTTGACCCATCCACGACCTTCCTCTTTTTACCCTGTGCCCTTTACCTTCTTAGTTTCACTCTGCAGTGGATGTTATGTGTTTGCATTGACTCTGAGGTAGGCACATGCTCTGCAAATTTGTATTCAGTCTCCAATGGTTGGAAAATCAAGAAAATAGCATATAGCCATGCATGCTGTATCTCTTGTACATCCAAGAATAATACACATAGCTTCATTCTGTATCCTTTCCATCTGCTTATGGCTGAGAGTCAGGATCACCATCACATACTCAAAAACAGATATGACTAGACCCTCGTATAAAAGACATAGATGGTGCTGCTCACAGTTTGCTGCCGCCATCACCCAAACTCCGCTTGGCCTTTGTTATCACCTGGTCTATGTGCTCATTATAAGCAAGGCTTCGATCAAAACGTATCCCCAGGTAATTCAATGCCTGCATTCTTTACACAATCTCTGAACACAGATTTACAGTTGGTGTTGGAGTGTTGACAATATGGTAACTCAAAGAGAACCATGTCACTTCTGCCTTTGTTGGGTTGACCATTGCCCCAGATTCCACACACCAAGTGCTTATGCGACTGAGTTTTGTTTGTAGTTCAACAGCATCCCGATCTTTGTCCTTACCCTGACTATACACAAACACATCATCGGCATATGACAATGTTCTTGCCGGTCCAGTGATCTGCTTGCTGGTAAATCTAACAGTGTAGGCGTTGAAAAGCACAGAAGATAATGGTGATCCCTGTGGCAGGCCCGGATATACTGTTGTTGGTTCAGAAGTCCAACTGCCACATCTAAAAACTACTTTCCGTTGGAAGAGGGCTGCAGCGATCCAACTAAGGAGGAATGGACTTATCTTGAGTTCAAGAAGCTGAAACATTAAAAAATCCAACAGTATTGTATTGTACGCATCCTCAAGATCAATCACCGCAGCACATGTTTCAATGCCTGAATGGAAACCTTCATAGACATCATGGGCAAAAACTGCTGCGTTGGTCCAGGTTTCTCTGTTTGGACAGTACCCTCCAAGGTTAGGTGGGAAACAACCTTGCCTCTCTAGCTGGCTTGATATTTTTCTGGCAATTAACTTCTCCAGCAGTTTGCCTATTGTATTTTGCATGGTTATTACCCGGTATCCCTGAATTTTTGTGTGGTCTTTGCCAGGCTTCGGCAAGGGAATCAGATAGCTGTGTAGCCACTCCTCCTTGATTTAATATAAGTGTTACAATAGAGTATTACACATTCACTAGATGAAAAAGAGAATTTAACTCAATATTGAAGAAGATTGGTTATTAAGGCAAGTTAAATTGAAGAAAATGAAGTATAATTATATATGAAACATTGAACAAAACTATAACCAGGACAAAATTAAACAGTTCTGCAGAGTTACTGACCACAAATACTGATTTCTTGTTAAGTTGTTCTGATTTTCTGTGCCATTTATTGCCTAATGTCAATTAGATCAATGTCATGTAAGTCTTTTCAATGCAAATCAGAAATCCCATATTTTTAAACATTTCTTGCATCAATTTCCTCACAACCAATATGAATAAAATTTGGTGGAACTGCAGTAAAGCTGTAAAAATGTCATTTTGTGTCATTTTATATTGCTCATAACCAATAACACTACTTAAATCAATGAATGTCAATTGTGATTTTCAAATTAAAAAAAAAACATTTGCAAATCCAGGAAAAAGATTCTTCCAAAGTGTTCTCCTCTGGTTATCATTTCATCCCATCACTCATAAAAGCTTTGATTTGCATGTTTAATGATAAAAGAGTAATTTATCTTTCAATTAAAGAGTTACAGAATCTTGTTCTGCTGTAGCTTTGATTGCCCATGATAAAGTTCTCTGACCTCAGTGAGCATAGCGATTATGCCATGTCTGGTGGCAGCAATCACTCATCATCATCGAGTGCCATGCCAGCTGACGTAGGCGTTCATGACTCTCCACAGATCTCAGTCTTTGGTTTTCTGGATCAACTCTGCCGTTGATAATCCTCCATGCCACAGTCTCAATCCATCCAGCATAATTTCTGTTGGTCTACCTCTGCCTCTCTTCCCCTCAATCTTTCCAGTTGTCACAATGTTCTCAAATGCCTCTTTTCTCATCACACGACCAGAAAAAGCTGTTTGCCTCTTCCTTATTGTTGTATATAATGTTCTAGTTTCATTATCCTCTTACAGGCAGTCGTTGTTAGTTACTCTGGCAGTCCAAGAAATTTGCATCATTAGTCTCAGGAACCACATCTCTGTTGCTTCCAATCTCTTCCTAATTTGTTCATTTACATTCCAAGATTCACATCCATACAGCAAAACAGGTTCTATATAGCACTTCAGCACTCTCTTTCTTACATTTAATGTTGGTGACGTATTGCATAAGATAGCCTTAATTTTCTGAAATGCAGCCGGTGCTTGCCCTATTCTGCTCTTAATATCTGTTGTGCATCTTCCATCTGATGTTATAAATGCCCTCAGGTATTTAAAAATATGCACTTGGTGAAGAATTTTCCCTTCTATCTCTATTTCACATTTTGGTGTCACCTTTTCCTTTGAAATTATCCATTGTAACTGTTTTCTTGATATTTAAGGAGAATCCTTTCTTTGCACGCTCTGTTACTACAATGTCCAACAATTATTGTAGATCTTTTGCATTATTTGCTATCAATACCGTGTCATTTGCATAGCATATTGTTTATATTATAACCTTCAAATATTATTGCTGGCTTCTCTTTGATCTCTCTCATTATTACTTCACAATAGAGGGAGAAGAGATCCGGTAACAAAACACATCCCTGTTGTACTCCCAGTCTTATTTGTATATAATTTCTTTCTTTATTTCTCATTTTAATCACTAAATGAGACAAATCAAGAATTTTGAACTTAAATGCTACAGAAACAATTCTTAGAATGATGTTGATCAAGAAGACAAAAAACTGACATTTTATTAGATTGAAACATCAAAGAAAACTGACCAATAAACACTATCAGTCTCAGAATCTGAAATACTTTGGCCACATTAAATACCACAATGGTTTAATAAGAACAGTAATAGAGGGCATGGTTCCTGGAAAAAGAAGCAAGGTCAGCAAGGATGAAGATGGTCACAGGACATTAAAGACACCCTGGGCATGAACATGCATAAGGCAAGGGAACTGGTAAAAGATCAAGAATCCTTTTGGCAGGACATGGTGAGAGCGACATTCTGTAAAAGATCTGTTACCTGATAATGATGAAGATGGTAGTTGTAACAATGCTATTGTCAAAAAGATGGTCACAACATCTTGACCTTCAATAAATGGATGATAACAATGAGATTGTTTGTGGTAATGAAAGCATCTTTTTTGCAAAACTGTAAAGCCAGGGATATGAGCAGATCGTAGCTCTGACAGTATGATAATTTCATGAAGAATTGTGAGAGAAATTTGTCTGTGGCTTCTTGAAGATAGATCTTCTACACAACTGTTTTTATCCTAACAGATTGCTGATGAAGTGGTCAGAAAGCTGATAGTAAATCTGTTGCCTGGTGACTTTTAGTGTCATAAAGTAAGTGATGCTTAGCACAGTCTGTCTGATTATAAAAAACACAGGTAACTATGATGATAGTGAACATTTCATTCTTGTTTTTGTTTGTGCATCTTTACTGATGTTATATACATACATTTACCTCAGAAAGTTGACATGCATGATAATATGGAGGAAACTAGATATATCTATTGATGATGACTGTAATTATTTGATATTTATTTTAAAAAAGTTAATTGCATATCTTTTACAGGATGTGGCAATCAACCCAGGTGTTTTTTGGCTGTTTGTGATTTCTTGGCAGATTACGTTCAATAGTTTGCCATTGCTTTCTGAATGACCAGCACTCATACCTATGTATGGGAACCAATGTAATGCGGTTTGCTTCCGAATCTCACGCATCTGTGTTTCGAATGCTGCATATGGAATTACAAATTGCATTCATATCCCCTTTGCCGCAAAGTCGGTGATATTTAAAAAGCAATATCAGTATTAAAAGTCACCAAATCAACCCATAACCAAATCATGGATGGAAGCAACACTCAGTGTTGGCTAACAATGAAAGTATTTCATGGCCATGAGATCTTAATGATGCCCTCTGCTCTTCAAATCTGTTGTGGATAGTTGTTTTTCTTTAGTCGTATATTAACACATAAGTCTAAGTAACTTAATATTCTACATAAGATATTCATACCAAGGCACTCTTGTGTTATCAGTCAAAGCACATGCCTTAGAATCCAGTGCGATCACAAGAGGGTCTAGCTTGAGGCTGACTGTAACCCGAACAATTGGCTTGGTTCTATGGAACAAATATTGAACTGTTTTCACATTCATTGAATTTATTAATGTAACTTAATTGTTTTCAAGTTACCATACATTCTTCTTAAAGGTAAATTAGATTTGATATTTATTCATCTGACATAATGTGGGAGCAATATTTACCTTGCAGCAAAGAGGTAGTTTTCACAAAAAGTTTCAATTTAGTGCATGCAATGAAATAATGCATGCTTATCAGAGAGGGGGTCTGGATTCATTACCCAGAAATAGCAGGATTTTTGGGGGACCAGTATAGCATATGGCAACCCAGTCTCATAAAATGGTTACAGTTAATTTTCAGAATTTTCTGGGAATTATTTGGAAAGGTGGCAATGAAGGCAACTAACCACCCCAGCTTATTTTCTTCCTCCTCCTCTTCCCACCACCGCCTCCTGTTTCATTTCCTAGTGGAGCACACACTCTCAGCTAGCTTTTTCCAAGACCTTTATAGACTTATTCATGATTGGCTGGATATTGCAGATACAGTTTTCTACAAGTGTAGGTAGTCAGTCTCGGGTCAATCCTCCTTAGTTGCCTCTATTGACATGAATGGTAGTTTACAGTGTCACTATTCTTTGCTTCCCTTATGGCCTCTGGTAACATGGGCGCCACCTTATTTTACTGTGGCATAATTCCTACAATAACATGAAAGTACAGTGGTACCTCGGGTTACGAACGCCTCAGGTCATGAACAATTTGTGTTACGAACAACAACTTCAAAAATGTTTTGTCTCGGGTAACGAACAGTGCCTCGGGTTATGAATGAAGGTGAAAGAGAGAGAGAGCAAGGTTTAACGCTGGAGGCAAACGATTGTGTGCAGTACAAATGAAGGCCATGCAGTACTAACATCGCTTAGCGCTAGCCTAGTAGCCTAGTTTTGCACACATGCACAGCCTTGCTTTCACTGGCCTTACTACACAGCAGTAAAAGATTTCTTAGCAGTGGCACTGTGTTCAGTTTTTCTCTTTCATTATTTTCCTTGTTAACCCCATCAATTATGAGTTTGAAGAATGGCAGTAGTGCTGCTAGGAAGCAGAAACGTATAACAGTGAAGGTAAAGAAGGAAATAATTATGAAACATGAAAATGGCGTTCGTATGTGTAACATCGATAATGAGTACAGCATGGCAAAATGAACTATCTCCACCATCATAAAGAACAAAAAGTTACTCAAGCAAGTCAATGTCGCTAAGGCGTAACTTAGCTGCAGAAGCAAAGACCTCAAATTTTAGAGAAAGTTGAAAATCTTATCTTGATCTGGATCAATGAAAAGCAACTTGCAGGAGACAGTGTTAGTCAGGCAATTATATGTGAAAAGGCGAAGCTGTTGCACAGTGATTTATTGTCGAAATTGCTTGGTACAAGTGCTGAGACTGACAATTTTAAAGCCAGCAGAGGCTAGTTTGAAAAGTTCAAAAAAGAAGTGGCATTCATAGTGTAATTAGGGATGGAGAGGCTGCAAGTTCTAATGAGAAAGAAGCAGAAGCATCAAAGGTGGAATTTGATAAGATCATCAAAGAAGAAGACTACATTCCGCAACAAGTCCTTATTTGCGATGAAACAGGCCTTGTGGATCTTCAGAATGAACAACTAAAGACATTTAAGGAGGAGCAGTCGTCTGATGATGAGAAGCCAATGACCGTTTCAACTGCCAGGATTAAATAAATTTGCAGCAAGTGGGCAGACGTCGAAGACTTCACTGTGAACCATCATCCAAACAAACTTGTTGCTAACAGGACAGCAAACCTGATGAATGATAATGCGATGGCCCACTTCAGAAAGATTCTCCAGCAAAGGAAGCGACAAATTTCTCTTGATAGTTTCTTGGTGCAGAAAGATTCCCAGTCGGTTGCCAAGAAACAGCGACAAGAAACTCATGAAACTAATGATTCAGAACAGCGAAGAAAGTGAAAAATTTCCCAGGATTGTTTTCTTGGTAAGAAAGATAGGCTAAATCTTTATTTATTTTACATTTAATTTATTTGGTTGTTTTCTTTCTCTTTATTTAATACGAGAAGTACACATATTCTTTGCGTTTTGTCAGGTAAATGACCGTATGTTAATAAAAAATAAAGATTCTTTCATCTTGAAACGGATTGTCTCAATTTAATTGATTTCAATGTTTCGGGTTACGAACGTTTCGGGTTGCTAACAGAGTTCTGGAATGAATTAAATTCATAACCCAAGGTACCACTGTATACACTATTTACAAAACTAAGTCAGACATAAATACAGAGCTTTATACCTGAAGAAAACAGCACTGTCAGACTTATAAGCACCAACTAGCAAATCAGGATAGTAATTTTGATCCTGGTCTAAACCTCCAGATAAAGATATTCCAAAAGTTGACAGACGTGTCTTGATATCTTTGGCATAGATTACCTGGAAAAACACAATAAGCTTTCATACATTTTTCAGCTTTCATACAGTTCTTGTGTAAAATTATAAATATGTTTTAATTATACTTCAGCTTCACCTAATTTCAGGTTGATAGGGGTGTTTCAATATCTTTGATACAGGTTAAGGAAAAAGCCATCATATGTCAACATGGTTTCTAGGAGAAGAAGCATCGGTCAACCTGTACAAAGAGAGACAAAGGTCATTGCAGACACCTACTTTCCTGCACGCAAGCACCCATACACACACAAAGTAGAAACTACTCACAAAACTGTTAGCATAATTATTTTATATTACTAATTTGATGCTGAAATATTTAAAAATTCTGGTAGTCAATGAAATTTTTTATATGCAAAATTCCAAATATAAATAATTTTGTCTCCCTGGGCATTGGGTTAGAGTCTGTTGCCAATGAAATACCAAATCCTTTTCGGAAAAATTACGAACCTAGGCTTAATCCTAGCCAGTCCGTACATGCTGTGCTGAATCATGACACAGTTACATCCTAATGTGCCAATCCACAGATGGGAAGTTTTAGTGCAGGTCTTGTGGCCCTGCTGCCTTATGAAATTCGAAGTGGAAGGACAGCCCTGCAACAGTTTTCCTGGGGATAGTACCAGGTTGGGAGGAAAGACTTTACATTAACCTAACTCTGATAGATACAAGCTTTTACAGAGTCTAAATGACCTGAACACCAATGCATCAAACATAATGAGAAACATAGTCTTCCAGGATTTGCAACCAACTAACAACCAATCTTCATTTTGTCTTAAATTAACAATTGTCTGGTGTGCTGATGCTTCATTTTGTCTTAAATTAACAATTGTCTGGTGTGCTGATGCTGAGGTAGGGGGTTCAACATCTACACCGATCAGTTGGACTAAAATGTTGACTTCTCATCCTTGACTTGGGAATGTAAATTACAATTACCTCTGAAGAAGTCGGAGTGGGTTCGCCTGATGGTGAGGGACACTGGTAATAGGGAAAGCTCATCCACATGCAAAATTCAGTCTAGTGCTACTAAAAGTAGCTTGTACGGAGTGCGCTTGAATTAAATGCAAACGAGCGAAAACACAAAACGAAGAAAAGAACAATTGCGCACACACAAATTGTATACCAATATTACCTGGGATACAGTATTTATTATGCCATTTTTAGAACCATGATAAATATAGATTGCACCTCTCTTATCATCGCCAGCATATGGGGCCCCAACACAAAGATCTGTTAAATACAATAAACCATGTAAAAGTGCTTCAGTGTTTTGAAAGTAGCAGCAAGACAAAAAAGTTCAAACAAACATGCCTATATTATATAGTTACACACTCTTAAGATGTTATAGATTGTTAAACATATTCAGATTTACTTATTCTTTACGAGTGACTGTGCATGATTTGATAGCATTTAAGAAGCTAGAAATCAATATATAAGGTATAAAGATAGGCAACATATAAGCAACTACAAATGTGTAAATGTGGTACTCTGTGGTTTGACAATATTTAAGAAATAATTTATAAAAATGCATTTATTTTAGAAATTGATCCATCAAGGAGAAACACTGTTATTTTTGCAGATGATGATAATGTAGATGAAACAAGCAAAAAAGAATTACAAGAAAATAAAAATCTTTCCTGCCTATGGTAGTAAATTAATACATTTTCAAGGATAAATAAAATAAGCAGTATATATGGTTATATCTGTCTTCTGGCATATAAAGGGATTAAAGGCAAGAGGGTTAACTTCATTGCACCAGGTTCTATCCCATACATCTCATTTCTGAAGAGAGGCCTGCTCAAAGAATAACACAGAGCATAAACTTTGTAGCTCCTGCAATGACCCCCAGGGGTCTCTGAAAAATTGCATCCATGAACCAAATGTTAGAGTTACAAACTGAACACACAACCTCAGTAGTGTGATATAGGCAGCGTGACCACTTCATCACAGAGATCCCCCAGCAAAAATCTAGTAACTGATTTTTCACTAAACTAGCAAAATAAATATTATTTTCTAGCAATTAAATAATAACAGAAATGACAAAGTCAAATCAAAGTAGAAGACAATAGTCATGTATTTTTGGCTAGTATTGACAGACAAAAGATGTAATGCACAGAATCCTGCCACAGAAACAATAAACACTAGATAAGGTTATGTTTGCAAACACAGATCTGGATCATACTCACCCTCATATCCATCATTATTGACATCTCTCAGGCTACTTAAAGCCATGCCAAAACGAGAGCTACTTGATTGTCCATCAAGAGTGTCTCTGGTCTCAGAAGAGAAGCTTCTCTAAAATACATGTAAAAAAATATTATAATAATTTATATAATAAATATGTTATAATCATAATTTATACAATAAATAAAGTACAATCATAATTTATATAATAAATACAATAAAATCGTAATAAATACAATATAATCATAATTTATACAATAAATACAATATAATAATAATTTATACAATAAATAAAGTATAATCATAATTTATATAATAAATACAATATAATCATATTTCTTGGCACCTTGCCGTCTTGACAGATGATAGTTTGTATAATCATAATAAAAACAATATAATCATAATTTATACAATAAATACATTATAATCATAATATATACAATAAATACATTATAATCATAATATATACAATAAATACAATATAATCATAATATATACAATAAATACAATATAATCATAATTTATACAATAAATACAATATAATCATAATTTATACAATAAATACAACACAGTAATAATTTCATTTTCATGCACTGTGTAAAACCTTCAGCAATATATTTAGTGTGTAAGCTAATAATGTAAACAATTTTTATAATTGCACAAGGACCAATAGTTTTGTGCATGCTTGACTGAGTTTTATTTCACAAAGCAAAGAAAATTTCCCCTAATTGTTCTACTAGATAAAGATTGTCATCATATTGCTAACCAAATGACTAATTGCGCCCAAAGAACAATCAACTCAGTAGCTTTTCAAAATTGCAAACTAAGCAAACAAAAACATACCTGACTTCTTCCTGATTCACTTATCTGTTAGACACCAAAAAAAAACTATTGAGAAGAATTGCTTTAACAAGTATAGGCATAAGATCAATAGCAACACTGTTAAACCCCTATAAACAAACTATCCATTTCATCATAAACCAAAGATAAACATATTTTTACAAACAAAAGTAATGAAGTAGTTTCAAGCACTTACAGAAATTCATTCTTTTATTCAGTAGCATGTCCTTTGCAGAACCTCGCTCCCATAACAACTTTTGGGACAACTTCTCGATCATAAGCAAGATATCCAGCGTCCGATACATCCATTTGGAGATCATCCGCCACATCCTGCACCCATCTTCTCTTTGGCCTTCCTCTTTCTCTATTCTCAGGCATATAACCCTCTATTATTGTTCTCTCTAAACTTTCATGACGTTTAAGTGACCAAAATACATAAATTTTCTTTATTTTATCGTCTTTAATAGCCAACCTTCCTCAGTATTCAGCTCTTGAAGTATGGATACATTTGTTCTTTTCTTTAGCCAAGATATTCTTAGAACCCATCTATAACATTTATATTCAAAGGCATTTATGCACTGTTCAGCTTGTTTAGTAAGCGTCCAGGTTTCACAGGCGTATGTTGCAATGGGAAAGATGCATGCTTTATAAATCTAATTTTTGTAGTACTATCTTTTTTTAGTTGTTTTAGTCTTTGAAGAGCAACTGATAGTTGTCGTTTAATTTCTTTAATTGTGTCACCTTTGTTGGTAATCAATGACCCAAGATATTCAAAATTTTCCACCACCTCTAATTTTTCCTCATTAACATATATTTCTTTATCCATAGTAGTTTTATCTGTATGCATTATCTTTGTTTTTGCTGTTAAGATGTTACGTTGTGATTTTAACTATTTCTTTGGTTGAGGTTATTAGGTTTTCTATACCATTCTGTGATGTGGATAGTAATACATGATTTCATGACCACCGATATTTAGGGCATCATATTGCTCCCAGGTTATATCATCTCTGACATTTCTCATTATATTCAATTATATATTCCAGCTATCACAATGTTCTCCAGAGTTTCGCTTCTCATAACATGACCAAAAATGCAAATGTTTTGTCCCGATGTGGTTAATCAAATGTCTTTATGAATTAACCTTTTGTAGTAGTTGTATACTGGTTGTTTTGGTCATCCAAGGGATGCAGCAGCACAAACACAAGCGTGCACCATATTCTCAAAAGATAACTTTTTGTTTTGGCCATCCTCTTTTACATTTGCCTTCTGCTGTCCTCCAAAGGATTGATTTATTAATGGAATTATCTTCTCTTTTGTACTTTACCACACATTGGAACATAAGCCCACAACCAACTTATGCCAAACCATCCTGTATTTTGCTATCACCTGCAGTTCTCTCTATGGCCTCCCCATATTATTCATCTGTCTTTAATTATATTCTACATGTGTTTTTATGTCTTCCTCTATTTCATTTGGTTTTTGCGTTCTAGAAGAAGGACTTTCTAGTTATATTATGATCAGGTTTTCACAAGGTGTTTCCTATCCAGTAACAGCATCTTATTTTCCTCACCTCTTGATTCATTGGAATCTGTCTATTTCTCTCCCTAAGCTGTGAATTAGCGATTATAGCAGAATTATTGATAGTTCCAAACTGGGCAAGCTTTTGATGGTTCACTTTTGATGGAAGGGTTCTTCATAATCTGCAAACATGTTTATTTTTAAATCTAACATACACATTTGTTTTGTTTTCTTTATAGCAGATGCACACATTCTTCTTCAACATATGTACTCAAAAGTATAGATATTTTCCTATACCATTCAATCAATCAATCAATCATGTGCCATGCCGGAAAGCGTGGGCAGTCATGACTCGTCATTTCACTCGATCACCTGATCACCTATACCATTGCTGGTTAAAAATAGACTATTTTCTTCACACTTATGAAATTGACATTACTAATCTGATAGTAGATATACTCTTTTAAAACATACATTACTTATCAAAGAATTGATGTAGATTCTTTTAAAACTTACATTACTGATCTGATAGTAGATGTACACTCTGCCAGTATCAAAAGTATCTGAAGATTCTAATTCTGCATACATTGGAGCCCCAACAATGATGTCATCCATTCTGAATAATAAATAACGTCAACAATTAATACTGTATACAAATCTTACATTCCGATTGTTGCCAAGTTTTATCTTTCTTGTAAAAGTTTGTTCATTAATGAATTTAAGGAATTGGAGTGGACTAGTCAATCATAAGTATATCATGTGTTGTTTTTTGCAACCAAACCATGGTAACAGTGAATCTTGGAATGTGAACAAACAAATTAGAAGGATCTTGGAGGCAGCAAAGACATGGTTTCTGAGGCAAATGTTGCAATTACCCTGGCCTGCCAGAGTAACTAAGAATGATTGCCAGGAAGAGGCTAATGATACTAGAATATTATACGCAACAAATAGAGAGAGATGAACAATGTTCTATGATCATATAATGAGACAAGAGAAACTCTTTGAGGCAGGAAATGTGGTTTCAGAGACAAAAGATGTGATTAGCTTTGACTGCCTTAGTATCTACAAATGGTTGTTAGGAAGAGGCTAATGATAGTAGAATATTACACGCAACAATAAGTAAGATATAAACATGATCATATAATGAAAGTTTGGCACTGTAAAAGATTGTCATGACTAGAAAGATTAGTGGTAGAAGAGAGTGAGGAAGACAGTGAGAAATTATGCTGGATGGCTTGAGGCAGCAGCATGGATGAATATCATCAATAAAATTGATCCAGACCACAAAGGAACAAGATCAGTGATGATACATGAAAGCCTATGCTATTTAGCAGGACTCTTAATGATGATGGTGGTAACAGAAGGTTTATACAGAAAAGTTGACTGCTAATATTGAAGATACTTGCAATCTTTTTCTGTGCACATGGGACTCTGGGGTCCACCAGCTTTATAAAATGGGCACCAGAGATTTCTCTGAGAAGATAAGTGATGAGAAATTAATTGGTAACCTCAGATGACAATACTGTTACCTGGTATACATAATCGTCCACCCCTTTCTCCTGTCCTCAGTATTGTGTCATCCAGTAATATCTTCAGCATTTCAGCAGGGCTTCCTGGTCAAGCCAGTTTAAAATGTGTATCAGGAAATGTTAGGGAAATAAAGGCCACCAGCTTGATATTGGCCGGTCTCTCTGGCCGAGGGGTTACACCACTTTCTCCGTAATCCCGTTTATCACGCAGAGTCTCGTAGCGGGCGAGAACTGGGAGTGGTTCATCCCCCGCTGGTGACTTGCGGGATAACTGAGCCGGCCGCTCAGAAAGCAATGGCAAACTACTGAGTGTAATCTTGCCAAGAAATCAACAGACAGCTGAAAGATGCTGCTGTTGACAGCGATGTCCTGTAAAAGGATATGCGAATTAAAAAAAAAAAAAAGCTTGATATTGATCACATTACCCATCAAGATCTGATTAGTCTATAAAAATACGGAGTTAGCACCTAATGGTGTAGAAAAGAGTGGTTAACTTTATTTTACTTTATTCAATGAAGATATGACATTTATGTTGAGTTTTGAACCTGTTTCTTCAGAAGGGTGTATAGTTAAACATTTCTATATTACACTATCATTTCTAAATATTTTTGCTATTTCTACTTTTGCCAATTTACAGGTTTTCAAATAAGTTACTTATGTTACCATTATTTTATACTATGTGCGTGAACCTCTAATGGATGTATTTTTCCTGAAATATTGTTTAATCATCATTTGTAGTTCTTGAGGACTTCTACTGCTTGTGAAACAAAGGGTTACATGTTAGTTTGGGGGTGGGGTGGGGATGAGGGTAACATATGAAACAAAGTTGTACATTTTGGATGTTAAAATTACATCTCATTCAGAACATACAGACTAATATGAACCTACCTATCTCCATTCAAGTCTGCAACTGCTAGTGAATATCCAAAATAGGCTCCAATCTGAAAATACATTAAAAGAAATCAGGACTAAAGTTGGGGCTATAGCAGCACTAGATTTTATCAGAAAACTGCAGGTTAAATGGTTTGGCCATACAACTAGATTACCAACTAACAGTATACCTCAACAAGCAATGATGTACAGACCAGACAGACGGAAGCAGAGGAAGAGGCCGGCCATGTAAATGATGGATAAAGGAAATTACAGAGACCATGGAAACCTCGCTACATGAAGCCCATACACAGGCACTCTCCCATTATTTATGCTTCACCTCGACATTGCAAGGTACAAGAGGAACCTAATGAGATGAGATGAGATGATCATTGTTTAAATATTCTTAAAAGTGAAAGTGACAAAGAAGAGAGCTTGTGACCTCATTGTACTATTTCATGATCTATTATACATAAAGTGGGGATTTAAACAAAAACTGACCCTGGCTCCCAGGTTGACTCAGCTTAAAATGGGTACATGCATGTTCTGGAAAGTAAAGGCAGTTGGCATGCTGTTTGACCACATCACCCAACTATGCAGAAAGCCAAAGAAGATTAATAAACCAACATAGAACTGGTGTTGTTAGCCGCTACACACTGCAGGATTTACTGATGAATGGATCTAAGCACTTATGGACTGAAAGATTCCATGTGCAATGAGGATGATCTGTTGACTAACCACCCAACCAACCATCCAACCAACCAACCAACCAACCAACCAACCAACCAACTAACCACATCACCTATTGATTTCCACTGAGTCTATAAAAAATATGGGGCTAACATCAGATACAAAATATGCCACACGGCATGGGAACAGGTTCTTTAATTTTTTTGTCAAGCATATATGAACTCCTGGTTTAAACAACATCCTAGAAGATTATGGACATGGAGGAGTCCAGACAGCAGGATTAAAAACCAGATAGATTACATCCTGATAAGCAAAAGGTTTCGAAATGCATTAACAGTTGTAAAAACAGTTCCAAATGCAGACTGTTACAGTGATCACAGATTAATTACTGGCACATTGAGGGTAAAGTTAAAGAAAGTCAAGTATACAGCAGGAAACCCTAAATATGACTTGTGCAAATTGAAAACTGACAAAGAAATACAAGATAATTTTAACATAGAAGTAAAGAACAAATTTGATTTATTGTCTGATCTAGAGATCCTATTTCAAGATGTAGATGATCAATGGGAAATGCTGAAGAATTCAATCAGTTGTGCAGCAGAAAAAACTATTCCAAAAGTAAAGAAAGTTGGCCGTAAGACATGGATGACTGAAGAAATTTTACAACTAATGGAAACAAGAAGACAGAACAAAAATAATCCTGCCAAATATGAAGAAATTCACAGAAAAGTCAGAACCTTATGTAAGGAGGCTAAAGAAACATGGCTTGAGAAAAATTGCAGAGAAATTGAAAAACAACACAACAGTAAAAAATGTGAAACTAATGCACAAAAGAATTCAGGAGATTACTAATCAAAGAACACGTACATCAGCAGGCTGCCTAAAGACAAAAGATGGAAGCGTCATAATAGAAAAAGATCAGATTTTACATGTATGGTCAGATTACGTGAAAAACCTTTATGACGATAGCAGAGACGAACAATATATTGTTCAAAATAACAATGAAGGGCCAGAAATTTTGAAGATGGAGGTTCAGAATGCTCTTAATCATATGAAATCTGGCAAAACCCCCGGTCCAGACAGCGTCACAACAGAAATGATTAATGCTTTAGAAGAATATGGAATAGATAAAGTTACCAGTCTGCTTAATACAATATATGATACTGGAAACATACCTCATGAGTTATGTAATTCTGTATTTATTGCAATCCCAAAGAAATCAGGAGCCTTGGAATGTGATCAACATCGAACAATTAGTATAATGAGTCACATCACGAAGATTTTGCTAAGAATTATCATGCAAAGAGTTAGGAGGAAAATACAACCTGAAATAGGAGAAGAACAATGTGGGTTTGTAGTAGGCAAGGGTACAGTAAATGCTGTGTATATACTGAGAACCGTAATCGAACGTTCTATAGAAGTAAACAAAGATCTACACCTTTGCTTCATTGACTACACAAAGGCTTTTGATAAAGTGAGACATGTCAACATGATAAGGATGCTTGAAGATCTACAAATTGATGGGAAAGACCTTAGACTTGTAAAAAACATATATTGGAAACAACAAGCTGCCATAAGAGTTGATAATGAAGTAAGCCAATTTCAGCCTATTAAGAGAGGTGTGAGACAGGGATGTGTAATGTCTCCAGATCTGTTTTCCCTGTACAGTGAAAATATTTTCAGAAATATTGAAAATATGGAAGGAATCAACATTGGGGGACGATGCATCAATAACATTAGATATGCAGATGATACAGTCTTGATTGCAGACAATGAACAGGACCTGCAAAATTTAGTAGATGCAGTTGTTACACACAGTGAACAACTAGGGTTAGAATTAAATTGTAAAAAGACACAGATTATGGTCGTCACTAAGAAGAACGAAATACCACAGTGTAATATACAAGTAAATGGGAATATTCTTCAACAAGTGAATAGGTACAATTACCTCGGAACAGTAATAACATCTGATGGGAGATGCCTTGAAGAGATTAGAACAAGAATCGCCATGGCAAAAGTAGCCTTTAGCAAGATGAAAAACATACTGACCAATAAAAAGATGTCAATTGAAACGAGAAAAAGAGTGTTGAGATGCTACATAGAACCTGTACTTTTATATGGATGTGAAGCTTGGACAATGAGCAGCCAGGCTGAAAAACATCTGATGGCTGTAGAAATGTGGTTTCTGAGGAAAATGCAAAGAATACCATGGACAGCCAGAAAGACCAATGAACAAGTCCTTCAAGAAACAAATGAAGATCGTAAACTGATCAGAGACATTAGACGTAGACAGTCACAATTTTTTGGGCATGTTATGAGAAGAAATGATTTGGAGAACTTGGTGACAACTGGTAAGATCGAGGGGAACAGACCAAGGGGAAGACCTAGAAACAAGTATCTGGATGGCTTGGCCTTGTGGCATGGTCGAGACAAAAACATGGAACTGATCCACGACTCTGTTGATCGAGTGAGATGGCAGAACATGACCGCCCACGCTTACCGGCATGGCACATGATGGATGGATATATGAACTCACTCCACACTCTCAAGTATGTTCCATTGGATTACCTGTATCTCCTTTACTCAAAAGTAACTGCAGTTAATATTGCAATTGAAGATACTGAGCCTATGTTATAGCAGGAGAGTGAGAATAGTAGACTTAATGTAAGTTCTACTAGAAAGGTAAATAGAATTTGTAAACTGTTTTACAACCTCTAAGAAGAGCTGTTTCTTGTTGAAATTATTTGTTTTTATTCCTTGAAATAGGAGTGTAACTCATTTTTATCATGAGTAACTAATAAAACACATCTACATATAATAACTTATTCTACATCATGCAACTCACAATATGTTCATTGGAAACTATATCTTAACTCTTTCTGTTCCAGGAAATGGTTACTTTGAAGGAAAACATGTTTAGTTCTGAAGGAGTTTGAATAATAGCAACCTGGGACTGAAAGATGATAAGGAACAACCATCTGGGAGAGGAGTTAAATTAATAATTGGGAACAAATTAATATATACAACTCTGGGGCTGAAAGGGTTAAAATACACGTAGACAATATTTAAATAATTATAAGCACTGAGAATCCTTAAAGCTAACTATTTACAATTAGGTACTGCATGAAGAAACACTCAACATAATATTAGGAAACATACAGCAAGGAAAGTTAGACAAAACTTCTATTGTTCTATAAATTCATAATGATAATTAGATAACTCACAAGCAGCAGACAGTAAAACTAAGACAGTATGTTCCCTTGAGGCAAATGTAAACAGACGTCCAGATTTTAAAACAACATGTCAGACACATATTTGTTTAACTATGTTCATGTGAAGCTATAGTAGATATCCATGAAGTGGCCTTTTTGTTCCAGCAGATAACTAAAACCTGATCTGTTCCATTTATACAGTAAGACCCAAACAAGATATGCCGGGAATGTCAGATAATGTAAAAAATCTGCATTATGCTAATGACATGGTTTTGGTAGCTGAAAATATAATTCAGTTACAAGAAATGATAGATATTATTACAAAAGAAAGTTAAAATAAAGGTCTTAATCTCAGTACCAGTAAAGCAGAAATAATAGTAGTCACATGTGAACATATATATCATCAAGTAAATGGAACTAGTCTGAAACTAGTTAAAGTGTTCAAGTACTTGAGAGCCTTGAACAGCTGGTGGAAAATATATCAAATAACTTAAATGTAGAATAACCGAATCAAAAGAAGCATTTCACAAGATGAAGATTATTCTATGCAATATATCTTTGTCCACTGAGATGAGAAAGAGCATTTTTAAGAGTCATATACAGTCAATCCTGTTGTATAAAAGTAAATAATTGATAATCAGCAAATTAGTGAGAAATCACGTGAAAGCTGCAGAGATGTGGTTTTATAGAAGAATGATGAGAACAGCATGGGGAGATAACACTCCTAATGAAGATATCTTGAAAGAAGTAAATTCACAAGGAGAGCTAGTTGCTTGTATCAGAAGAAGACAATCCACATGTTTTGGGAATGTCAAGAGAAAGAGAAAATTGGAGTATGTCATGAGATGAAAGTTTGAGGGGAAGAGGGGCAGGGGAAGAGAGAAGATACTAGACAGTGTAGTATCATGGCATGAAGAACCAACTGTATCAGAAATTAATGGCAATAAACAAACAGATATGATAACCAATGCCACACAACATGGGCAATAAGAAGAAGATAATAAAAAATACAAAATATTTACATTGTTTTTACAACTTTTATTGGAGTAACCAAATTGTCAAGTTAATCTGAGTAGTTCAAAATGTAAAATGTGTTGACAACCAGTATAGAAAAGATCTGAAGTAATTATATATTAACTCTTGGTTCTTACTTTACTTGTCCATATAGCAAGATCATCAAAGACAGAATTATAGAGAAACAAAGTGACTACAGGACAAGATCTGCGACATGAGACTGAAGAAAGTGTAAGCACCCCTTGCACAGATCTATAAACTAAGTACAATGTCAGCAGCATTGATTAAACTAAACAATTAAAAGTATTCAAAATTATAATGAAAGAAGCAGAATAAGAAAATTGATTTATACCTGCTCGCCAACCAGCGATCCAAAGACTGTCAAGTTCTGCGTGAACAATTCAACCTGCAACACAATGAAGAACAGTTCACTGTAAATAATGTTACTTTCAACCTTGTTATTTCTTTCACTCTTTATCCCTCATTGAGACATAGGCCCTCAAATAACTCACTCCAAGACCTCCCATCCTTAGCTATCCCATGTAGCTCTGTTCATGTCATACCCATATTATTTGTTTCTGCCTCTAGTTCTCTTCTCCATGTGTTTTGAAGTCTTCCTCTATTTCTTCTGCCCTGTAGATTCCAGACAAAAGCTTTTCTAGTTATACTAGTCTCAGGATTTCTCAATTAAATCATATCCAGCACCAGCATCACGTCTTCACTCCTTGGTTCACTGGTATATGTCTAGTTATCTGCATAACCTCTTAACTGCCAACCATTAACATTTGTTCCCCATCCAAGCAGAGATTTTTAAAAACTGACCTGGCCTCTCAGATCGACCCAGCCAAAAATTTGTATCAAGAAATGTCCAGGAATGTAAAGATGGCTGGCCTGATATTGACTGGATCACATATCAAACACCTATGGTCTATACCAGTGGCTCTCATCCTTTTTTGGCCCATGCATATCTTCACCATATGTTCAGAATATCATCCCCCCCCCCTTTCATATTTCCTCTCTATAAACCCCCCCCCCCTTACATGGTATATGTAAAAATGAAAGCTAAATGTAATAACAGATACTTGAACAAGTCTAGATGTCTACGTAAAACATGATTTCCTGGTCTACAGCTTTACCGCAGTTCCACCAAATTAATATTTTCCTGGTCTACTTACGTTATAAAAAAAATTTCAGAAGGGCGAGAAGTACAGAATCGTAAAGTGTGGAGGGAAAACATTATCAAGTAAACATTTCTTGTATTAATGTGATCTTGAAATAATCATTTTGACCCCCCCCCCCCCCCCCCCCATCCCCGGAAACCCTAAATTCCCCCTGGGGGAGAATTCCCCACTGGTTAAGAACCACTGGTCTATACTAATATAGGTGTAGCACCATATACCCAACATATCTCATGGAAAAGGGTGCTATACAAATTTATTTGCTTACATAAAGACAAGAGAACCACTATTTTTAGTCATGTTATGAGACGAGAGAAGACTGAAGAAGGTTGTGACAACTGGAAAGATCAAGGGTGTGAGAGACTGAGGTTAACAGAAGGAGAAAATGCTGTATGGATTAACAGAATGGCACAGAAGATGATCATGTTTGTGGAAGAGCATGATCACCTGTGCTGCTCGACATGGCACTGTTTTTTTTTTGGCATATCCTTTACAGGACATTGCTGTCAACATCAGCATCTTTCAGCTGATAGTGAATTTCTTGACAAGATTACGCTCAGTAGTTTGTCATTGCTTTCTGAGCGGCCGGCTCACATACCCCGTAAGTTACTGATGTGATTCAAACCACTGCTGATTCTTACCATCATCACGTTACTTACGAGAGTATACAAGATTACGGAGAAAAGTCTCTAACTTCTAGGCCAGGAAGCCGGCACATGGCACTTGGCGAGTATTAATATTTATGTTGCCACCTGCCATTGATTCATTGATTGATTGATTGATCAATTGATTGTGTGTGTGTGTGTGTGGGTGGGTTGGTGTGTGTGTGTGAGAGAGAGAGAGATAGAGAAAGTGAGAGTGAGTGAGAGAGAGAGAGAGAGAGAGAGAGAGAGAGAGAGAGAGAGAGAGAGAGAGAGAGAGAGAGAGAGAAGAGAGAGAGAGATTGTGCATTTTCAGGTGTTTTTTGTGTGTGTATACATAAGTCTAAGCATTACTTAATTCTGACATTAATATATTTTACATTTTTTATCTAAAATATCTGCTACATTGTGTTTGAATAGTGTGCCCAGTTTGGTTGTGATAGAATCTAATTTTCTCCATGAAGGAGTGAAAGAATTTTAGTTTGCTTATTTTCTTCTTCTTCATTTACTTTTCTTCTCCCTTTTATCTCCCTGTACAACAAAGGCCCTCAACCAAATCACACCAAGCCCTTATATCCTTTGCAATCTTCTGCAGTGCCTTCCATGTCCTCCCCCATTCATCCATCTCTTGCACTCTTCTCTGTGTGCTTGTATTGTCTGTCTATGTCATTTGCTCTGTGGATTCCAGAAGAAATACTTTCTAGTTATACTATTCTTATTTTTTCTAGGAGAAGAGGCTCCTTTCATACAGGTTACCTTAGTTATTTTTATGTTCTATTCTCCTTTCATCTGGTTGGCTTAGTTATTATTATTTTCTATTCTCTAGACTTCTGTTTGCTTGATTGGATTTCATGACACCCTCCTTAGCCACTTCTCATGGAATGCATGATAATTTACAGTGTTATTATTTTCTGCTTCCTTAATGGGCCTGGTAACACATAGGTTTAGTATGGTTTCATATAAGGTTCTGTCCAGAAATCTCTTCCTAACTCAATGCTGAAAGACACAGCAGTGAAATCTGAAAGAAGAAGAAGAAGAGAGAACAAGCAAGAGAAGAAGAAGAGGGAAAAAAAGGAGGAGGAAGAGAAGAGAAGAAGAAGAAGTAGGAGGAAGAGGAAGAGGAGGAGGAAGAAGAATTAGTTGCTAATTTGTTGCTAAAGAAATATTACATGTTCATCTTATGATGATATCTTCTCAACTGATATAGTTCAGAACTGTGTTATGAATTAATTACAAATATTACTAGCATAAAGTTCTACAGACATACCTTGCCAAGATAATAGTCAGCCTTGGGGATCCCAACAACGTAATCTGAAAATATTTCAGCAGTATAAGATTACTGTTGCATTGCCAAGTCAACACATTGCACTTTCCTTTTCTCGAATTCTTATCCTCCCCCACTTCTTTTCATCTTCCCTGACATGAGATTTTACAAAATAAAGGCTTTTTTTTCTAGTGTATTTCTTAATGGTCAGTAGATATTAAATAGCCACATTTTTGGCACAGAGTCAATACTCTATGTACCTGGCCTAAGGAAGATCTTAAGTAACATCCCAAACTCTTGGTAGCTATAGCAACATTTTCAGAAATACAGGTGATTTTGTTCAGGTTAATGTGTTCCAAACAAAAATAGTACTAAACTAACTTTTTGAAAGATGATAGATATCAACAAAAACGGAAATAGACATGCATTTCTAAATATTACTGGAGGTGTTTCCTATTGCCCAGGTGTTTTGAAAATTTTTCTCCATATAATGCAAAACAAATATTCTATATTTTAAATGTGTCTTTATGCTACTTTTCAGCTCTCTTAAAAAATTAGGCACTACTATTTTTTTTTCTTTCATTACATTCATAACACAAAACTGCTCTAATATGATTCCTACATAAGTAGCATTTTGCACATGTTCATCATACCTAATTGTTCCATATGTTAATTAAAGAAAATGGTTTAATGTGTGCAAGCTAAACTTACTCATTGCCAACTAGCACACATCTTACATGGGCAGAAAAACAATAACACTGGAACTTCTGACAAATGTATTCTACAATGCAAAAAAACACTACTGTACATTAAAAATGAAAATACAACAAGAAAAATATGTAAATTTGTACTTGTACATAAAATAAACAGAACAAAATGGGAATATGAACATTTATATGAATCTAAGCCTTAGAAGAAAAAGACAGTGTAATAAAAACTAAGAAGGAGAAATTAATGTCAATAAAGACCTACATTTAACAGGTAGCAACACAAAATATCAACATAATCACAAATACTCAGTGTTACTAGTTGTTCTACTTGTATCTGTTGTACCAAAACTTCAATAAATGTATGTAAACAGTGCTAGCTGTTTTGCTTCTATTAATCATCATCTTGTAGCAAATCTTTTGCAGAATGTCTCTGTCATTATAGCGCACCAAAAAGTTTCTTAATCCCTTGCAAATTCTTCTGTCTCATTCATTTTCACGCCCAATGTCTCTGCAATGCTTGTTCGTCTCCAACTTCTTGCTGACTGATCACTTCCTTCTCTTCTATGAATCATGCCTTCCATCACTTTCTTGCCAAACCACTGCGATATTTAATATTGCCCAAGTATTTCAGTTTCCAAAGCATGACACTGTTAATGAGCCAGATTTCTTCAATGTTCAAATCTTATTGAATGTCAGTATTTTTCTACTTTCGTGCATACAATAATGTTACTGACATGCCTTTGGAAGCATCAGTGATCTGTTATTGTCAACTACAATAAACTAACAAATATTTGAAAACTTCACTTACCATCATTGTTGTCTCCATCAAACTCTCCAATAGCACTAGAGTAACCTGTTGTTGTAGCAAAGTGAATCTTTTACATTCATAACAAACAGAAAACAAAACACATTATAGTTATAGCATTTGCTCCACTGCTATGTTATGTTATTGTAGGATGATATTTTTTTAAGAATAACTGAGGATAACGACTCTTTTTCCTAGAGCAGTCACTATGCAGACATGCTAATATTTTTCTACAATTGCAATAGATAACGATTCTGTAATATTCAAACCTGGATTTACTGAATGAGAGACTGATACCCTAACTGTTTAATTATTTGCTCTTCTATATTATAGTCATACAAACTCTTAGTCATTCAAAGAATTCCTATGGATGATTGTACAAAAGCTATATAAACCCTAAGAATGGAATGTTAACAATTATCAATGTGCTTCATTTTTGTAATTCATAACATAACATGTTTGTTTATATGCTACATTTGTTTTAAAACGTCATCATGTCTACATGTCACCAGATGTCACTAACTGTTAGCCTCTTTCACCTTGTAATATTAAGAATGAATAAGAAAGTTGTTTGAAATCTGTGATTTTCAGTATCATAACATGCTGGTTCCTTGTACGAACTTTTAACACTGGAGAAGACTTACACAATGTGTTTAAAGAATAACTGAAAATACAGTCAGTCAGAAACATTGGAAAGATCCCCCTTGCTGAATGTTTTGTCCATCTTACTGTTAGGAAGATATGGGGCACAAAACATTTGGTAAAGGAGGATTCCTTCTGATGATCAGTAGCCCACTGTCATGCTTGCTCTGCAAGAGAATGTTAATCACTGCCAGACCCAGAAGGTTTTAGCAGCATGGTGTCCAAAGAGGCAAATAGCAGCATGATGACCGAAGGGGCAAATAACAGCATAATATCCAAAGGGGCAAATAACAGCATGATATCCAAAGGGGCAAATAACAGCATAATATCCAAAGGGGTAAATAGCAGCATGATATCCAAAGGGGCAAATAGGAGCATGATATCCAAAGTGGCAAATGGTAGAAGGAAGTTAAGTAATCATCATCATCACCCAGTGGTGTGTCCTGTGCAGAACTTATAATCAATAACAGTCTTTCTCCATAATTTCTTTAATTGCTGTAGTTTTGTGGTAGCCAAGGTCAATTTTGAAAAGTCCCCCCTCTGGTGATTCACGCACAGAATCACTTGGTCAGCAGGCCAGCCAATGCACTACCACTGCTCTCAAGGAGAAGCAGCAACCACAAGAAAAACCAATAGTTGCACATGCATTAGTGCATAAGGCAAACCACTAAGTTCAGCAACCGACCGCTGGTTATTTAATAAACAAGCAGTTCACAACACAGAGTATTGCTATTAGCATGTTCAAATGTAAAACCAGAGCATATTATGTGATGGCTGGGATTCATGGGAAAAAGTCAATGAGATGTCACACATTGCTTGGGACTGATAGGGTTAAAAGAAGGTATTTTAAAAATCAAAAGTGCATCTGACATGGTAGAACTCTGTGCATATATTTGGTAGTAGTATTATTCAATACAATAGAAAACAGAATCATCATGAAATTGGTCACGCCTTAGAATGGTTTTGTAGCCTCCTAATCACATGTCTCCATGGCCAAGGAAATGCGGACATGATTAGTAATCCTATATACCTGGGTTAAAAACAAAGCGGTGCTGGTTTTTTTGAAAAAGGTATAGGTGCCAGTTGTTCATAAAGCAATGGCAAGCTACTGAGCGTTAAATTTATCTAGGAATCATGAACAGCCAAAATGTTGGGGTTAACTGCTACGTCCTATGAAGGACATGCAACTTAATTAATTTAAATCATACTTCCTAATCCTAATCATGATGACACAGCTCTTCTCTCAAATAGTGCTAAAGGATTAGAAGAGTTATCTTGTCTGTCAAGAGACACACTGACAATCAAAATCTGTTTTTGAACTTAAACAATATATTTTTTAAACCACTGACAGAACTACATTGCCAATAAAAATATCACAATCAACAATGAAGAAATTAAAAATGACAAAAACTTTGAATATCTTGGCTCCATAATTAACATCAATGGCGACTACTCGAATGAAGTCAGTTGTATAATGGCCATAGCAATGCAGACGTGAAACAGTATTAAGAACCTCTGGCTCAACACCAAGAAACAAATTAAAGTAAAATGTGTGAAAATAAACATCTTTCCTGTTTCAACTATGGATGTGAGTCATGGACTATTGTGCAATTACTAAATATGAAAATTGGGGCTTTTGAGTTTAAATGTTACAGAAAAGTTCTTTGAATATCCTGGACCAAGAAGACAATAAAATACTAACAATATACATGATCTGAACTTCAAAGAAAACTGCCCCAAAAGCTGTATCATGTCACGGAAACTGAAAAACTATGACCATTTTAAACATCACAGTGGTTTGAAAAGAACAGTAATGGATGACATGAGGAGTCAGAATTTGACCAGCACAAAGATGGACACATGACACTGCAGAAACCTTGGATGTGAGGGTGCATGAAGCCAGAGAACTAGCAAGGAACTTTTCAGTGGGTGGTTATGAGAGCAACTTTCTGCACAGGACCTAAAACATGATAAATCATGCTTCACAAACTGTGTCTGTCCCCTGGAGAACAATTCAGTGCCCCTTATGTCTTCATTGACAGGTCTTTATGTGTCTGGACAATGAATGTGTGTCTTCATTGATCTTTTCATCACACACCATAAATGTTGCATTCCATGATACCATTTAAAAGAACTTCATGCTGCAAGTTATAGCCAAATCGAAAAGTTAATTCTTTCGCATAGCTCTGAGCAATTTCCATTTGTTTTTATTTTCTCTAGGATATTATCTTTAGTCTTTCTTTCAGTTCAGCTTATTGGTTTCATTTTATGGTGGCACCGCATCTCAACAGTCTCTATCCATTTTCATCATATTTTTATTCTGATGGCCTATGCTCTGAGTCAAACATTCTCTTAGCTACACGTATGTAGAGAGTATTTTCTGCTTCACTCTAATAGGTGTTTTTGCCATAGCGATTCTAATTGTACTGTCATTCTCTTAATGTGCATCTTCTGTTTTACTTTAGCCTAATAAGAGGTTAGAATATACAAGCATTTATGATTGTGCTTATTTCTAACATATCCAAAAAGTGCAAGTGTGGTTATTTATAAAATACCAAAAAGTGCTACCTACAGTTATTTCTAACATAACTAATTAGTGTTTATGGGTATTTCTAAAACATCTAAAAAGTGCTATGTGTGGTTATATCTAATATACCTAAAATGTGCTTTGTGCAGTTATTTATAACATTTTTAATAAGTGCCTTGCACTATTATTTCTAAAATATCTAATAAGTTCAATGTGCAGAAACAATACATTCTTAAGAAGTAGATATTAACTGGTGAATCTGAAGATCTGTCCTCTAGAATAATGAAGATTCCTCAGGCATTTAAATGAATTGCATTCCAATCTCTAACCACAAGCAAGAAATAACTTAAGGATTTCACAAAATAGAACTAAAATAATAAAGAACAATGTTAGCTAACTAAAGAATTTGACTGTAATGCAAGACATAACAGTAAATAATAAAATAATGATAATGCAAGCTTGTGTTTTAGTATTCAAAACATGTGGTGGCAAAAAGCAATTATTTTACAAAATGCATATTGTTTCATATACTCTGACAGATTTAAAAAAAACCGTTTATGTACATCAACACTCTAGACTTTATAATAGGACTCAACATATGTGGGTTCACCTCTGGCACAAGCAGATCTGGCTGTGGACTGTGACGCTTTTTGTTTGTTAACAAAATAAGAAAAGTATGGTATGCCATACTGTTGCCTGATTATGGGGGAGTGGATTAGATGTCTAGCCTTCTCAGACAAGACAAAAAACTTAGAGAACGTGAACGCACATTGCACAAGTTACAAATTCTTTGGGAGCTGGAAATCTAAAAGAGCGCGTAAAATAAATAGCTGCCCATGCTAACATTTTAAGAAATGTTTATTTAGAAATCGACTCACAAAAAGAGTATATATAGCATAGTTTACCCACGTTTTAATCCTCACTGATGTTACCGTATTCATGCACTGTGCTTCTTCTTATCTTCTTTTTATACTCCATGCATTGTGAATTGTGTTTGTCCAGAGCCTTCTGTCTCTTGTGCTGTGTATCATTTCTGAAACCAAAATTCCTCCATGCCATGTTGTCAAACTATCCAGCATCTTTTCTCTTGGTTTTCCCCTGCTTATTTTCTCCTATGATCTTCCCATTGTGAAGACAAGAGTCCAGTTTTCCCTATCTTATGACATGATCAAAGAATGTGGACTGTCTTCTTCTGATGCGAGTAACCAGTTTTCTGTTTGAGCTAACTTCTTTCAAGATGTCTTCATTGGTGTTTTCTATCCATCCATGTGTTCTCATCATTCTTATATAAAACCACATCTCCGCAGCTTCCACATGATTTTTCACTTGTCTGCTAATTGTCCATGATTCACATTCATACATTAGAATTAGCTCAATATAGCGTTTAAGAATTCTTTTCCTCGCCTTGATTGACAAAGATAAATTGCAGAGAATATTCTTCATCTGTGAAATGCTGCCTTTGTTTGGGCTATTCTACATTTAACTTCCTTAATACATCTTCCATCTAGTTCAGTTCAGTTCAATTGCGGTTCCAACATCACATCTATGGGTCGTCCCCATTATGCTCCAGTGCCAGTGAATATCACATAAAATGTTCCTCTTAAGTTTATATAGAGAGATCAAGTATTAGACACAAATAAAACTGAAAAGTGAACAATAAAGAAGCTCTACTTAAAAAAACATACTATTCATGTGTGAGGAGAAAATAAAATACGACATGCTTTAGCTTAGACAAAAGGTAATATTATGCTCATTAAAATAACAAGGTTTTCCAAAAAATAGCCAGTGATGAACAGTTAAATCCTAATACAGAGATGACAGAAGAATAGCATGTGATGACACAATTAATGGAAGCAACAGAACATGCAATAAGTTCCTTTAAAACAATGCAAATCACCAGGAAAGATGGAATTACAAATACAATGTTCTTAGAACTGAAACTTAAAAAAACAAAAAACAAAAAGATAATACTAGTAGTCCTAAACCACAAGGAAGGAATAAATTTGCCAATCTTGAAAAAAATCATAAGGCTTTTGTCCTATAGGTCTACTGAACTATCTTGGAACATTGGTGGAGTGCATGATCAATACCAGGCTAGGCACATAGAAGAAATACATCTCCCAAATTCACAGCAAATCAGATTAAGAAAGTACAGATCTACTGAAGATTCAATTACATATATAGCTCAGAAACTACAGCATGTTTTCCAAGAGAAAAAGCACACACAAGTGGTCTAGATTGATGTATTATAAGTTTTTGACAGAGAGTGGTTGCTGTCTGTGGAGCAGGTCTCGGCTGGCAAAGATTAGTTTCATCTTCGTGCCAAGGCATGCGGGAGTACAAGGAAATGAGCGGGCTGACAAGGTTGCAGGTTAAGGCTACTGTGGAGGGCAGGCGTGCCATGGTCCAGGCTGACATTCTGAATGCTCTACAAGAAGTAAGACTTTTGCAAGAACCAAGTGATGACTGTGAATCTACAACCATGGACTGACTGCGATAACAGCAAATTAAAAGAGGTGTGGCCAAACAAGAACACTACGCAGGAAGCCAAATAAGATTGATAAACCAACACAGAACTGGTGTCGTTAGCCACTACACGCTGCAGGATTTGCTGAGGAGGGGATCTGAGAACTTATGGACTGAATGGTTCGATGTGCACTGAGGATGATCTGTCGACTAACTAATAACTAACTAACTAATAACTAACTAACTAACTAAGTTTTTGACAAAGAATTGAAAAGAGAGGCCAAAAGTAAAATTACAAAAGAATTTTGCAACATTGAAAAATGTGCAAATGGATGAGTGAGCACCATGAAAACATAATTGCTAGAACAAAAGAACAAAGATAAACCAGAGAATACACCTTTTCTTTTGTAGATAAGCTAGCCTTAGACTTCTAAAGAATTTGTTAATACAGCAAATTATAGGCTACAGCAAATCTGAACAAATGCTAGAGAAGTGCACAAAAACATGGCTAGCGGATATAAATGAAAAGAAATCAACATGCAGAGTATCCTTCCACTCAAATAAAGCACAGATCTCTAAATAATACCACATGGAAATAATATGCGTACCTGGATAAAAATGCAAACTATTTAGCAACATTTATGTTCACTGCTTGATGAAGAAGACATTGGTTGAAAGAAATTAACCATGAGTAAGGCAAAGAATGGTAATTATAAAAAGAGTGCTAGTATGTGAGAAAATTCTAAGCAACATTTGAACAAAATAAAATGATTCTAGAATGAAGCAATGAGAATCATGATTAGAGACTGATTAGAGACAATGCCCATTGACTAACCAAGAAAGATCAAATGTCTACAACCAACAAGATGACAAAAAGAAAGGAACAATTATAGAAGACTAAAACTTTTTTTTTTGGTTGCGTATCCCTTACGGGATGTTGCAGTTAACACCAGCATTTTTTAGCTGCTGTTGATGTACTAGGCAAGTGTTATGTTCAGTAGTTTGCCTTTGCTTTCTGAATGACCGGCTCCCATACCAGCACGTTATAACACAACACGACATGGTCTGGACTAAAACTTAGAAGACTGAAGAACAACAACATGTATCAGTGGCTTAATTGTCTTGAAAGAAGAGTATTGAAGCAGAATAATTTTGTATAGTAAACAACAACAAAAAAGATAACGACAGATATGACAATAATGTATCAACATTAAAACCCATTTATAATACGCACCCACTATCTGCTTGCAGACAGCAAAACTTCCCTAAGATGGTAGAGAGTATTCCTGACATTTATAAAATGCAAAGATCTGTAATAACCATGTGTTACACAGACAGAATTACCCAAGCAGCACCTGGACCTTCACATATACATATACAGAATCAAATAAAACAGAAACTGGAGATGGAGAAATAATTTTAAATCACAATAATGGTGCAAAGAAACTGCAGCAAATGCAACTGGAATATCCTGAAGTTAATTTCATAGCTAAAGCTTTGAAAAGTGCAGCAAAAATTGACAAATTAAGAAAAACTCTAAGCACTCTACATATATACAATATAATTAGTCTCAACACTGACGAGAATGAGAAATAATGGTGTATAATTAGCAGACTTAAGAGAGGAAAACTCCAAGAGATATTCAAAGTGAGTTGTAATACAATGAATCTCATCTCATTGCAACAAATCTGGCAATGAAGAAGTTGACAGATTAGCAAAATATGATGAACGGCTACCTCAACCTAATTTGAACATAACATATGATGAAGTCAAAAGAAGCAATAAGAAGCAGCTACAGAAACAAGTGGGAAGTAAGGCATCTATGCAATCAGAAAAATGATGCACATTATCAGATCTACAGAAGTGAGCAATTAGCAATTATCCAACTCCATACAGGGCATAACAGACTGAAATATCATCTGTTCATTTATATAAATAGAGAAATAACCAACAAATTAACTACGGAAGTGAAAACATGACAGCTTAACATTTGTTACAGAAATTCCCAACATTCGAGGGTGAGTCAATAAGTAAGCCACACAGTTCTGTGGGATGGCAGGTAAATGTAGTTGGTGTTTTCTACAGATGTCATTAGGTGAACTAATGAACTTTATATTCCCGTTCGTCAGGTGGGGCTAGGTGTTTCATGCGCATGCGCAGCGCAAAAACAAAATGGGGACTGTACTTACGGAGTGTACAACCAAAGAGCAACGTGCTTTTGTGCGTTTTTTGTGGGCAAAAGGACTGCCTGCAAAGGAAATTCATAAGGAAATGCTTCCTGCTTATGCTGACAAATGTTTGTCCTGTAAAGCGGTGCACAGTTGGGTAGAAAAATTTTCTCAAAAACGCTCTAAATTTTTTGATGAAATCCGATCTGGTTGTCCTGTTGAGATTGCCACAGAAGCCTCCGTGCAGCGGGTGGGGTGGAGGAGATGATTAGAGATGACAGGCGAGTAACGATAGATTCTGTAGCATCTGCAATAGGGTGCTCACATGGTTCAGCACATAGCATAATGCATGATCAATTGAAATTTAAGAAAGTGTGCTCAGGTGGGTACCTAGACAATTGAAGGAGGAACACAAAATGAACCAATTTGGCCTTTCCTTGCATCATTTATGTCAATATGAAGATGAAGGAGAAGACATGCTGAACAAGATTGTTACTGGGGACGAATCATGGGTGCATCACTACCAGCCCGAATCAAAGCATGCTTCAATGCAATGGAAACATCCTTCTTTGCCTTGTGTCCAAAAATTTATGGTTACACCATCAGCAGGGAAGGTTATGCTGACAGTGTTCTGGGATTGTCAAGGAGTGCTTTTAACCAATTTCAAGAAGAAAGGTGACAATATGAGTTCTGAATCGTACTGTGAAGTTCTATTGATGCTTCATGATGCAATTCGAAGAAAACGTCTAGGACTGCTGACTAGAGGAGTGTTGCTTCTTCATGACATTGCCAGACCACATACGGCTCAATTAACTCAGGAGAAAATTAACAAACTAAGGTGGAAAGTTCTGGAACATCCACCTTACAGCCCTGACTTAGCCCCTAGCGATTTCCAACTATTTGGTCCACTGAAAACCCACCTTGGTGGGAGACATTTCACAAATGATGCTGAAGTTGAATGTGAAGTGAAAACGTGGTTTAGAAAACAGAGCACGCAGTTCTATGCAGCCGGTTTGGATGGACTCATAAAACGGTGGGATAAGTGCATCAATGTTGGTGGAAATTATGTTGAGAAATAAAGGGACAATGTATGTATAAAAAAGTTATTATCATACTTAATTATTTTTATACAGCCATTTGTGACTTACTTATTGAGTTCCTCTCGTACAAAGAAATGAAAAAAATGCTCCTGGTCTACATTACCACCACTCAAGGAGGCCATAGTATTATGTCGACAGATGTGTTTTGTAAATGTATTCAGGTGTACAAAGAAGAAGAAGATGAAGCAGAGCACAAAGTTCTTACCAACATTAAGTAGAGAATATAAGCTACAATAGCATGCACATGTGGTGCAGCATAACAAACCAAAAATACAGGCATTTTTACATTCCATGATCATTGTGAAAAATATGCTTCCAAATTAAAACTTCTTTCAATTAACAACATAGTGACAACAATGCTTATTTGATGCTTTAAATTGAGCTTTGGTATATTGTCATTTTCACATTTCTCAAATATAATGAATATCTAGCTTGAGATGCATTATCAGAACTTTATTACAAACTTAATGTGCACCTTTTTAATGCCAAGAATATGAGTATTATTTTTTAAAAAGAAACTTTCACTGAGATTTCAGTAAAATTACATTAGTTTTGCACATTCTGACATTTCACTCATCTTCATTCATTCATTCATTCATTCATTCAGTAGCATATCCTTTGCAGAACCTCGCTCCCAAAACAACTTTCCAGAAAACTTCTCAGTCATAAGCAAGATGTCCTGCGTCTGATACACCCATCTGGAGATCATCTACCACATTCTGCACCCATCTTCTCTTTGGCCTTCCTCTTCCTCTCTTCCTGGGCATATACTTCTCCATTATTGTTCTCTCCAAACTTTCATGATGCTTCAGGTGACCAAAATATTTCAATTTTCTTTGTTTTATCGTCTTTAGTAGCCAACCTTCTTCAATATTCAGATCTTGTCGTAAGGATGCATTTGTTCTTTTCTGTATCCAAGATATTCTTAGAAACCGTCTGTAACATTTATATTCAAAGGCATTTATGTGCTGTTAGCTTGCTTAAAAGGTGTCTAGGTCTCACGGGTGTATGTTGCAATGGGAAAGATGCATGCTCTTATAAATCTAATTTTTGTAGGTCTATCTGTTCCAAGCCAAAATTTATTCGGTTGGTTTAGTCTTTGAACAAATAAACCATTGAAATAAGTGTGCTTCTTGCCTACCATGATGGAAATAAAGTCATAACAACTCCCCAAATTCTTCATGCCATGTGGGAGTGAACATATAGTCGTGAGTTTCATACAACATAGTTCAAACATAAACAAAAATATTGTTATGTAATTATAGACAGGCTATTTTCACCCCTAGTTTATTTAAATGGAGTGGTTAATGTAGAAATAATCCATAAATATCCTGCAATATTTCATTAAATCATGCAAACAGACAATGATCATGCACAGAGTTCAAGAGGTTAATAGTGAATATGAAAATAACAACATACCACATTAACAAACATGCTGGAAATGTGAAAAGCTAAGAAACTGTTAATGCATGCTAGCATATATTACTGCTGAAAAGAGTAGCTTTGGTATCAGAAGGTAAATGTCTTATGTGCTGAGGTTTGTCATCACTTTCAAGTATGTGCTAGTTAATATTATATTTCTCGATCAATAAGTGTAATTAATATCAATATGTTTGAACAAATGAATGCATATCATAATCTACCATCATCACCCTATATCAGTGGTTCTCAACCAGGGGATTTTTAGGGGGGGGGGGGGGGGAATGAAGATTATTTCAAGATCACATTAAAACAAGAACCAGTTACTTGATATTGTTTTTCCCTCTAAATTTTATGGTTCTGTACTTCTCGTCCTATTGAAATTCGTTTTATAATGTAAGTAGACCCGCAAATCAAATCACGTTTTATGTATATGTCTAGACTTGTTCTAGTTTGTGTTATTAAATTTAGCTTCCATTTTTATGTATACTGTGTAAAGGGGGGGGGAGGTGAAGGGGTATTTATAGGGAGGAAATTCAAAAGGGGGGGAATGACGTTCTGAACATATGGTAAAGGGGTCATGGGCCAAAAAATGTTGAGAACCACTGCCCTATATGAAACTTGTGCTGCAGTATTATTTCACGAGCTGAGTGGAAAGACTACCTATGATCATTCAGTGAACTTCTTAGTGGTGATTTGGTTTCATAATGATTGTGTAGCCTTACCACATGTGTTGTACATTGTGTAGCAGTTTACAGAAAGCAAAAGTGTATTAGATATAGTTTATTTTAAACTACAAACTTTCGGTTTACAGAATATGTAAGTGAATTATAGTCTATTTTAAACTATATACTTTCCTAAACATGACATAATGCACGTGTGGAAACTGTTATTGAATACAGGTTGATTAAAACATCTTTTTAGAACTAAGTTTTTTATGGTGGTGCTGCTAATTCACTCTCTGAGGAGATGAGGGATGTTTAATGATTGATGTGGGGTTTTATTCTGCCTTTACACAGCTGTGTACTGCACAGTTTTAAGAGAGAGTTGTTTTCATATTTCTCTGTCATAAGATATGGATGTATACAGCATTAAAGGGATAATTAAAAATTATAATAATGCAAATGAAACAAAATATTTCATAACTACTGTTTACTATACATGCATGAATATAGTCCTAAATTCTAATTTCTGGCTTTCCATCCTTTCAGAATTAATGAAGTATGTAAATGCATCATCAAATGGCCAGTTTTCTGTTCACAATGAATGTGTGTTTTAATTTCAACTACTGACCTCATATAATTAATGTTCATAAATTTTGCCCTAAAATAAGGTTGGAATGAAAGCTCAAAAGTTGTCAAGTCTTAAATACAGCCTAAATATCATGGATTCTAGGTGACATGAGGTAGAGATAAGTTTATTTTTACAAGAACATTTTTAGAAAATAAAAATTTTAAAAATATCCTCATGAGCTGAACGAACTTTGGAATAAAGTAGGTGACTACTTACTAGTTACTGATTACAGACAGCAAAGTTGTTTTATACATATTCATTGAAATGTTTAATTGACAGAAGTGAAAAGATCCACAGATGAGAAATGTATACATTTGTTAGACACAGAAATGATTGGAGTGAAAATGTTACCCATGTAACCATTATCATTATCAGCAGGCCTTTCCCAGGTTTGTTTATACTTTTCACCACTGATTGCATCAAACTGGAAAAGTTGACCTGTGTTGAAACAGAAGTTTATATTAATAATACACATGACTCAGGCACACAAGCTTACCCTTGTATGTGTCATCTTCTTTTGGTTTGCCCTCTGGTGTGGAACTCAAAATACCTCCACCATCATCAGTCTTGTAGTTGTACAACTGGCCTGTAGGAAGACAGAGAACACTAGAAACCACACGCGGGAGAGTGAAACGGCGGCTCTTATGTTCAGTTTGTCTTGAATGGGACAAATATATAAGAATAAAATCTAGACAGAGCAACTTCCTGATATTAAATAATGGATTGGATGAACAAGTAAAAGCCAAGCCTGGAAAAAAGAAACTTGTGTTATTAAGATGCAAATGTAAAAGACATGTCACAGTCAAATCTAATCAGAATAAATGTATGTTTAACTAACATGCTATCATTGGATTTATCACCTCAAAGCCAAGAAGAACATTCATATCATAGTACATAATTTCGAGAGATGGTGAACAGAAATGGAACATTCCAAAATACAAACAGAAATGTATAGAAAATATTTTACTATTCAAAGTATTTCCTTCTGTATGCAGTTTCAGAGATTTTTCTACCAGTATAGTCAATTATATGTATTCACATTAGTGCCCTGAGTAATGAACAGAGTAGTTGAAACTTCTGATGACTAGAAGTAATAATTTTAACAGAACTGTTGGAAATTAAATAACAAATGCAAAAAATGCATAAGTAGATAAGAGATTAAAATAGATGAAACAAACTGATAAAATAATATTCAAGACTTGTACCACACAGAGACATGTTGAACGAGCGGTGTGAAATAACAAATGCAAAAAATGTATAAGTTAATAAGAGATTAAAATAGATGAAACATAAACTGATAAAATAACATTCTAGACTAGAACCACACAGACACAGAAAAGTTGAACAATCAATGTGAACTTAAAACCATAACATAAGAATGGGGAATGTTTGGTCTTGGGCTCTCTCAGGCACACAACAATTAAATTACTGATTACGTACATTTTTAAGAGATGCCTTTAAAAAAAAAATATATTGGAAAATCCATCATTAAAATGAAATATGACCCACTCTGTCCTGCATAAGCTTGTCAAAATGTTAACACATGTAGTCCTCTTACCTTGCCAGTACCAGCTTCCTGGAGCACCTATCAATAATCTTTTACCATCCTGCAACAAAAAAGAATAGAGCACCATAAATCACGCCCAAGATTTCAGTTGTAATGAGAAAAGTAAAATTCTGATAAACAATATATATATATCAACACATTTCATCGATTTTTACCTGAATCATTATTTCTGGCCTTTTAAAATAAAATATGTCTTTATTTACCTTTATGAATTTGTGTAATTTTCAAACAGCATACTTTCAGCTATTATCTTTGTAACTTTATCTGAATAATCTTTATGTCTTAAAAAATGTTTATGAACCACATCAACAAAGATAAAAGTAATCCCATGCAACTTCTGCCACTGAGATGTATTGTACATTCTTAGACCTTCAAATAAACTTCATCACAGCATAATGTGATGGAGGCACAAGTTCTGTTTCTTGACATTTTTCCTTCACAGACAATTTCCAATTTCCAGAGAATGTTGAAAATGATCCAGTATTCATTTTTTGAGACTGTCAAATGTAGAGGTGCTTTATTCTAAAAACATCCTACCGCTACTTGTAACTGAAATGTTACCATTGTGTTAGTAAACAAATCTATGAACCATTATGCCACTATGGCTCAAATCTCATATGAAGCTTTAATATTCTCAGGTATGAAATAGATACCTGGCTTTGATCTGAGTCAGGGCAGCAAAGATGAAGTTGATAACTTACATCTCACTGTATAAAGTTGTAAGCTATATTATTTCATAATTTTGTGGCAGAATGTGTAGAGGCATTGGGTCTACTTTACATATTGTGCTAGAAAGCATTTTAAAAATGCGCCTTATTAATGTTTGTTTGCTCATTTAAATAACTATTAAATCTAATTTAAAACCTGGGCATAATGTGAGAAACAGTACCAAATAATTATATGCTGACAACAAATATCAATTGTAACATAGAATACATTACATGCTGACAATAAATAATTAATTTTTGCATGAAGGTTAACTTTCCCTATTACCAGTGCCACTTGCCATCAGGCAAACCCTTTCTGCTTTCTGAGGTAGTTGTAATTTTCATCCCCAAGGCAAGGACAGGAAGTCACACTGACTTGATAGTAAAACGAACACACCACACCATAGTCACCAGAAAAAGTTTATCTTTAATTACACCTATAATGTCTTATATTTCTATCAGCAAATGATAACTGAAATTCCTTATTTTGGTCAACCACCTAAGTAATACACTAAGGATATAATCAGTGTAACTAAATGTTCTAAAAATTATCCAGTTAAAGAATAAAAAGGCAAGATAACAAAAACTTTAACATATTAATTTGTTCCAGCACAAAGTTTTCTAGAAATTTTGATTTGTTATTTATTTTGTTGTTGTTCATTAGACTTTGTAATATTAGAGAATAAAACTTAGAAAACAATCATCAATTTCACCAATGAGCTGTTACGATTGTCCATCAAATATCCATAATTTTAATACAGGTACAAAAATGTTTTAATTTATTTTAATTCTGTGGTCATCTTCCTTCTGCTGCTGTTGCTGATCTTCTTCCTCCTCCTCCTCCTTCTTCTTATCTTTGCTATTAAGATTTACAGATACATCAGGTGTCACTACACTAAAGTTTAGTCTTAGGCGGGTTGGGTAAGGTCATATTACAAATCTGCTAATCCTGGGAAGAAGACACAAGGGCATATTCCACTTCTGTGCTGTCTTCAGATAGATACAAATCTCTTATGTTCAAATGTAATTTTGCTAAACAGATGGTAGATGAGTTTAAAATAGCCTATTCTTAGTTTTAAGTAGTAATAAATAGCATACTTTTTCTTTATCTGTTTCTAGGTGTTTCTTTACCATGTTTCTTGTTTCTGTAAAGTCATATTTGATTATTGATTGTTGCTCTATCTTCAGTTTGAATATTTCTTCCTTCCACTGCAGTTGCATGTAGCCTTCTCATTTGGAAGTATTGTGCAGTAGCCATTTATTTCAAACTTTTATTATTAATAACCTTCACCAATATCTACATATATGTGATTTTGAGTACACCAGTCCAGACTTTAAGTATTTCTGTAACATTATTTATACAAGCACAATCACACAAGCTATACATTAAAAAATTTGACTATAGGAACATGCAAATTGCAATAAAGAACTGTGAAGTTTTTTTTTTTTCATGCAATATTAAAAATTGATCAAACCTTAATGAAAAATAAATATTAAAAAGAAAACACACATATTCACATCATTATTATTTAACTTATTAATAAAAATGAAGACATTCACTGAAATTCATGTGTTAACCCTACCAGATCGCTGTACCATTTTTTCGGTAATTTCCTAATCTGCCACTATACCGCTGTACCTAATTTCCGGTATTTTGCCTAGTACATGAAAAAAATGCATCACAAACTAAAAATAACCAACCAATCGTGGTCAAACCTCATGTTTAGCCATTGCAAATGTCTGCCCCCCATAGGTTTGAATTGACTTTGTGTTGTTTAACGCGAAAAAATTCTGCAAATTCACAATGAAACGAGCGGCTGATGAACCAAGCACTTCAACAAGAAAGCGAAGTAGGTCTAGGCTTTTCAGTCCAACAGGTGATCGATACTTTGGTTTATTCAGACTGGATTGGCACACAAAGGTGGAATATTGGCGCTAGATGAAAGGTAGACCTATTTTCTACAATGTCTCCAAGTTACTTCTTATTCTAACCACTTGTTTGCATGTAACTAACAATTTTCTATATCATGTTGGTTTTTTCTATTTAATGCTCAGGAGCCCAGGTATTAGGGACAGTTAGGTTCAGGGCCTCAGGTCTGGTAGGGTTAAACCTTCATTTGCTTCAGGTCAAAAACCAGGGACATATAGTTCATTTGTACTTTCACAAAATATGTAGCCATAATTGTGTTGCCCATCGGAAATGAAATAAAAACATAACACTTAGAGGTTTCTTAAGATTTCACTCAACAGAAGAGCCCATAATTTTGTTTGAAAATAAACAAAAATAAACAGAATGATTATGACAAATATGACACATTTCAAAGATGAAGAACATTTTAAACAGGCAACAACATACAGATAATATTGTGGTTATCACGCTAGATGTTATCGCCTTTAATTTTCCTTCATTACTGCACTTTTATGAATCATAGATAAATTGAGTTATAAAAAGAAGAGCTCTTGAAAAATATATAGATTTCCTGTTTACTTTTCCATCCCAACAAACTCAACTCTTGGCAATTAAAAGAGGATGAACATATAATAATAATAATAAGTGTAAGTATCTTTAAATACAGTTTGTATACTTGAAATACAGGTAAAATGTTAATTTTTACATATGACTACAACAATCAGATACAAAGTTTTGTAAATATTGCTGGTTTATTTTAAGAACAATTACTTCAAAATTGTTAATTTACTATACTTAATTATGAAAAGCTACTTATAAAAGTAAATTACGTTTTAAAACAGCCATATTTCCTTTCATATTTAATACACCCAAAATTACGTCATTTTACTTAGAGATGAGATTAGAATGAATTTGTGATAGCCACCAAAAATGTTTATGAGCCACTGTGTCATAATAGTCCACATATAAACATGCTAGTACAGGAAACAATATTATATGTTAGAAAATCAACAGTGCCAAATGAAACACAAACACACTGAAGTCCGTAATACTTTAGAGCGAGCAGACAAGCATATTGGGGGTAAACTCACGTACATTTGATAATGCAGCACTGCTTCCGGCCTGGCAGAAGCCTTGCCGGTTAAACCCCCATAAGCCTGCAAAAATATATAAAAAGGTTCTTATTGTGACATTTTACTGTCACTAAAAGACCTTCCCTCAGAGAATTTTACAGTATGATTCTGGTAGACACACACTGGGATCTTCGCTGGTGAAAAAGACTTTGTGAACTGAGCTGAGACTATCATGGTGTAATCTGAAGCAGGAGATTGGAGCACTAATAGACAATTTCACATGGCTATAAACATGTCCATAAATTCATCATTCAATCATGGATTAAATCAATCTTATCACAAAGAACAAAAGCAAGTGATGTAACCATTATTATGCAAATAAATAGACCTGTTTGATTCATGACTCATGAAACAGACTATTCAAATGTATAGGCGGCTGAGTTTAAAAAAACATTACCTAACTATAATAATTTTTTAAAATGCATTTCTCTTCACAGGTGAGAACAGTCAATTGAAAATACTGTATATATTTTATTTCTGGCTTATATTCAATCATTCATTCACAAAATAAATTATGAAAAAGATGTCTTCTTGAATTGCATTGCATAAAACATGTCTAGAACAAGAAACAGTAATGCAATTAGCTCTGTCACTAAAACTTTGATTGTTTAAACATACTAAATAGAATATGTAATATACAGGTGGTTTTGTCAAACATGCATCTATATGATAGAATTTGGCTGAACATAAGGGTGCTCATTGAAAATTTGTTAACAAAGAGAAAATCATGAGAAAATCATCAGTCATCGTTCTCATTTTAAAACATATTTAGCAATATTTCCTTCTTTAACATCAGTGGCATCTGGCATATCAAGATTTAAACAATACATGAATATTTTGTAAATATGGATCTAGGTTCGCAGAAATTTATTTTAAATTTAAATTTGGTAACTTCAATGTTTCTTAACATCTGTCTAAAATCTATTGCAATATTTTATTAGATTTTGAATGATTTTCAACATTAATTTAAAACTGTTATTTCAAAAAGTATTAATTAAACTTCTGGAATGTGTTAATTGATGAGAACAATGCTTCTCACTTTTACACACTGTTGTTAATTAACTTGCTTGCTGTATTCTCGCTTGACTTTTCTAAAGAGGTAAATTACATGATAGGTCCATTATAATACTACTTGCCAATAAGAGCAACAAAGTGATTATTATACTTGGATATGACTGATTACTACACATAATAAATGTTAAAACTGACTGTGTTGACTGGGCAATAAACATTTTCAATAAGATCACACACAAACACAAACACAAAGGTGCACTGTATTAACATTAAAATGCTCACAACATGCAAACTATATAATTAAAGTAAATACCAATTACGGTTTTCTAGAATTCATATTAAGAGAATCAGATGAAAATAACATTATTCAGACTATTTAATCTTGTAATTTACAAAGATCTGGCTCTGTATCTTACACAGCTGACTGCAAGAATTTTTATTTTACTCACAATATCTGTAATGTCTACAGTTAGATACATATAATTTCACTCTCCACTCTCAAAATATGTGAGGGTTGTCACAGGATGTAGGAATTTTTTATCTTTGAGTTTTACATACTGTTAAACTATGGGTCCTGTTATTTATAAATTTATTTGTTCATAAATATGCCCATGTTAAACATGACTATAAAGGGAATATTTACACATTATTACCAGTACCACACACAAACAAATAAAACATTATTTGTAGTTACTATGTTCCTGTCACTCTCACTTGGAAATATTGTTTCCCAAATTCTGGCTTTCCATCATTAAACAATTAATGTACAATAAAAACCAGATCCATTAGTTTAATTTGGTTAGTAATTGGTCACATTTATTGCACATAGAGATCTCCACATGTTCTCCAGTCTCCTCCGATAGATCACAAGGAGAATCTAAACACAGTGCATGAGCTCCATAACACCAGTGAGGTTCCAATTGTGTGTATAACAGAATCACTTGTGGCATTCATTTGTTGTGGATTGCATTTCTAATGTAGAAATGCTGTCTGTGCAGCTGCCTATTCTGCTTGCTCATTTCAATTTCCACTGTTGAGGGATTTTTAACATGCACAATGTGCAAACAAAGTCATCCACCCTTTTCCACCCTTGTGTGAGAAGGCTAGATGTTCCATCCACTACCCCAGGATCAGGAGTGTGTATTTCATCCTTTTCTTATTTTTGCATAGGTCCAAACTATCAACATCATGATACGAACCTGTTCTGCTTAAGTCATAGATGGATGTTGTAACTTCTGATCTCCTTTATTCTCTGCCCCTCCCCTCCCCTTACACCTCAAAACATCCATCCATCATGTGCCATGCTGGTAAGCGTGGGCGGTCATGACTCGCCATTTCACTCGATCATTAGAGTCGTGGATCAGTTCAGTATTCCTGTCTCAACCATGCCACATGGTGAAGCCATTCAGGTATTTACTTCTCTGTCTTCCCCTTGTTCTCTTCCTCTCAATCTTGCCAGTTGTCACCAAGTTCTCCAATTTATTTCTTCTCATAACATGTCTAAAAAATTGTGACTGTCTATGTCTAATTTCTCTAATCAATTTACAATTTTCATTTTTGTCTTGTAGTGCTTGGTCATTGGTTTTTCTGTCTGTCCATGGTATTCTTTGCATTCTTCTCAGAAACCACATTTCCACAGCCATCAGATGTTTTTCAGCTTGACTGCTCATTGTCTATGCTTCACATCCATACAAAAGTACAGGCTCTATGTAGCACCTCAACACTATTTTTCTCGTTTCAACTGACATTGTTTTATTTTTCAGAATGTTTTTCATCTTGCTGAAGGGTACTTTCCCCATAGCGATTCTTGTTCTAATCTCTTTAAGGCATCTCCCATCAGATGTTATTTCTGTTCTGAGAAAATTGTGC